>JAAIIK010000048.1:1179388-1196971 GCA_014706435.1 Silurus glanis | reverse complement strand
ATAGATAGATAGATAGATAGATAGATAGATAGATAGATAGATAGATAATGTATGTGTATATATGTACACAAGGAATTACTGCTAAATTGTAGTGGTTTAAGAACATAAAGGTAACTGTCTGACAGTGGCTCAGTAAAGGTCTTGGTCTCAGTCCTACTGAGTATCTGTGGCATTATTTAAAATGTGCACACCACAAACCAGTACTCACAACTGTTACTGCAACAAAATGGTGGCTCAAACTAAGATTTATGAGTGATGGTTAAATGCAAACCGTTTTTTTCTTTTTCACAAACAAAAACAATGTCTTACAATGAATTATTTTGAGTGTTCTAAAATAAAATATTGAACATAACATTTCAGTGCACCATTTGTAATTTAGTAAAATTACACACACAAGTGGCATAAGATCTGACCTGGTTGCTCTTCTCTGCCTGGTTGTTACGGTTGGAGTCAGGAAAGTGGATGTGGCAGCCCGTATCCTCCATCACCTTCTTGATGTTGTTGCCTCCTTTGCCAATGACGTGCGAGTGTTCGGTGTGCGAAACGTCCATTTTCAGAGTCACGCGGTTGCTCTGCATGAATATAGCAAATAAATGTGTCACTAATGCATTGGTAACGTGGACCATAATTTCACTAATGTTATGGAAGCTGTGATGACTAAGACTAGCAATAAACCTGTCACTATAATGCTGATATAGATCTATGAGCTCCAGGAGTGAGTCATAGTTTCCTGGTACGATTCAGGCTTGCCTTTTCTGTCCTCTCTGCACATGGTATCTTCGCTAACCAAAGCTAACAAAACAACGTAGCGCTCTGGATTCACTAGTATTGTATTAAAACAGTCCAAAAGTTTTTTTCATGTTACAGACAAAACAAGACATATACGCAGTATAGGGTTCTTAAAAAAGCGTTAATCCAAGTGCTTAAGTATTTCTTCCTATATTTTTGAGATCTTCATCATGGAACCAAGAATTCAGTAGTGTAGCAGTTCAATAAGATCTTCTGAAATCAATAAAAAATTCTTCTCCGATTATGTTTATTAAGTAAAGCCATCCGAACACAAACGTTAAAATTGTTCTGCTGCCAATAAAAACCCCACACTTCATACAGTGACATGATAATAAATTTTTTTTTTATAATTTTTTTTTTAGGATTATTACAATGGGATGGGCTAATGGAAATACACACATATACTTTACAATGTGAAAAACAACTGCAGGACTTTGCACATGCAGGTCTTCCAAGCTAACATCGCACAATGAAAACTTATTTGTAATTACAATGAAAACCTTCTATGTATATTTACATTCACATGTTCACATTATACACTGCACGCTTTATATATGCACATATTTCCCCTTTTTGTGCACTTTTGTAATTCCCCCATGTCCTTTATAATTTATATCACAGCCTGCTGCAGGATTCACAAAGTACCGGTAAGAATTTCCTTGTATGGTGTAACAGAGTATATCCTGTACATATGACAATGAACTCTTGAATCTTGAATTTCCAATAGTGTTACTACAGCCTCTTACTTACAGGAGTCAGGGTCCCTTCTTTAAATGAACAAAATAGTATAAAGAAAAGTGCTAGCTAAATATAATGTATGATCACTAACTCAACAATGAATCTATTAAGGTTGAGCAATACATTATATCGAAAGGTTTCACTACTGGCATGAATAAAACCAGGCAAACTAATACACCCACATACACATAGAGTCATGTACACAGCTGCATTCGCAATTTCTTTCTATTTTTCTTTGCTGAACACCAAACATCAAGTTGTAACCCCTTTGCTAAAAAAAAAAAAGAAAAGAAACAGTTCTGTTACTTGTATTAATGTGCAATTTGTACTTTGATTAGTGCATTCTCTGTTATCCAATAAACTTTTTTGATTCTTTTTCAAAAGCATTTTTGCGAGGAAAATCAGCACGATTGAGTGAATGACCGTCCAAGTTCATGTTCATAATACTTCACGAAAGTATTATTTATCAATGCTGATAATGTATTGCCTGTGATTTGTGAAATCACCTGCCAGAACCATCGCTTCATATTTCTACAGCCTAAGCTGGCCTCTCTTCATTTTCTAATGACTTACAGTCTGACAGAAACCCTTTCCGGCCAAGTTATATGACTACTGTAATAGCATAGTCTGTTATACAGTCTGTGAAAGTGTATCTAGACAGGCTACAACTAATACTTTACATTATACATTAGTATTAGGGAAACAATTTGGACATATTATACTATATAGTAGGCATGACAAACCTATTTTTTTGTTTTGATAAGTGTGTCCTGTTTCCACTTAGGAGACACCTCGTGTTACTCGTAATATAGTACATGTAATTGATATCTTCATAAGTTTGGTTCAGACATCTTTTATGAGTATGGGTCAGATTCTAGTCAGATGAGAAAACTATTTAGTCCAAATTGTATCACCTGGAGCTGTTCCTAGATTGCAAACAAAATGTAAGAGGGGACACAAATATATATCAATATACAAGACAGCTGAGCTCCCTTGCTCTTCCTCAAAGGTCACCCTCCTGTAGTGATGGAATGCTCTGCAGATGTTATTATCACAGAAAAGCTCCGATCTCCCTCTGCGAGTTATTATCTAACCAAGGAATGACGCCTAGCTCTGTTCCATTGGCCAGTGGAATCCGAGGGTTACTGCTGTGTGCGGGGTCACTGGTCACTGGCTAAGAAAGACCTTTGAACTATGTGTACACCAGCAGGGGTCTTAAAACAGCAAAGTGCCAACCTATGTACTGAAGAGTAGAAAGCGTATTTCTAATGTACAACAGGACATCAGATTACAGTGATTAAATCTAACACTGGGATAGTATACACAGTGTGTAAGGATTCTGGGTGGTGCACATCTGTTTCTATCGCCAGCTGTAAGAGCTAAAATAATAATAGAGAAATAACCAAATTAAAGATAGAAACTTAGTATTTAGTATAAACTTATTCTAAAAAAAGCATTCTACTCATAAATGGTATATTTTAAATCATTTCTGTATATAATTTTCTTCTACCAGTGATTTCTTAACCCTTACAATCATTATTATTATGAGAAAAGTGATTATGGTGTGGAAATGACCATAGCTACCGTAATGTAAATGATAAGATGAACTAACTACCGTGTTGGAAACCCATGGTGTTTACAAACTACTGAGAGTCCTTCAATAATTGTTAAATAGACATCGCCTAGCAGAAATCTTCAGTGTTTTACTGTGTTTTCATTGTTATATTGTATAACAAACATTTTGAATCAGTTTCTGAATTATTATTATTATTATCAGTTATCATCATCATTATTATTATTATTAAAATGATCAATTATTATTATTATTATTATTATTATTATTATTATTATATAATTGTTAACCAACACACTATTGAAGAATAGCATATGTATATAAAATGATGTAAAATAGATCAAAAACACGTTCCCTTATCTGTGATGTATAAATTAGCATTTACTTTTATCCGTTTATCTGGAACAGTTAATAAAAACAAATACTGTTGAAGGGGCACAAATGATGCACACTATATGAACAAAGGTTTCCATTGTATAGGATGTTTTTGGATGTGGTAGATTTAAATTTTCCCTTCACTTGAACTTTGAGGACTAAACGTGTTTCAGCATGACAATACTCCTGTGCACAAAGACAGTTCCATGCACATATGATATACAAGGTTTGGAGAGAAAGATCTTGAGTGGCCTGCTGTAGAGAGCAGGCCACTCTGACCCTGCTCAACCCTACTGAACAGCTTTTGAATGCATTGGAACACTAACTGCACCCCAGACTTTACTAACACAACTGTGGTTGAAAGAGAACAAATCACCACAAGCACTCAAAAATCTAGTGAAACATCTCCCCAAAAGAGTGGAGGTTATGCGTGTGGTATGGGATATTTAAAAAGCACATACCAATCTTATGGTCAGGTGCACAAAAACCTTTGTCCATAAAATTTGCTCTCATTAATAAAAAAATAAAAAATAAAAAAGCTATTATGATGGTATTTAAATTATGAATTACTGGGAATCAATCACAACCCTGTTTGCATAGCTCACCTTAGTATCAAGGACAGACATGATCTTCTCCTTAGCTTCTTTCACATCGTCTCTTTTCCCACTTACTTTGATATGCGGATCTGCAAAACAGAGGGTGAAAAGTTGACATCACTAATCTGAAGCTGCAAGTTAACATCTTACCTTGGGTTTCCGCTGTGTCACATTGTTATGGGTGTAGTTACTGAATATTTCGAAAGACTACTTTACTTCAAAGAAACAGCAAGATAATTGCATCCTTCTGTGTTCCTGCTTTTTATCCGTCGGGTCTGAAGGTTATTTGGTACAGTGTTATATGGATGTTGCTGAGCCGCAGTTTTAGCAAAAGCCGAGAGTTTATTTCTGTCATTATGACTAGCCGTTCTGAGCCCCTGATGCCGAACAGAATCTTGCCATGTTAGCTAAGTTTCCATTACTCATTCATTATGTATTTTACAATTTTCACACTTGCACTTAAATGTAGAGTACTTTTTCACTTGCTGTTCTGAGGCATATCTTCATGATTCATGAACATGATTTTTTGAGTCTCACAAGCCTTGTCTTCTCTAGCTCCAATACTGGTCCATTGTACCAATCTGGTATTTTTTTAGTTTTTGTCAATAAACACAGCCAAGTGTTAAAACAAAAGTGGTGATTTAAATGAAATGACCAAACCCTAGAAACTGTACTTTTAACTGTGATCGAATGCTTGATATGAAATTATTTACTCATCATTACCTGACTTTTAATGCCATATGTGGTTCTACAACTACAAAGTTGGATAACTGTATAGGTTGTCTTTGGATGAAGTAGCATTAAATAATCCATTCACATGAACTAGAAGACCCAAACCTATTTCACCCTAACAACACCTCTATGCACAATGCCAGCTCCATTAACATATGGTTAACAGGGGTTCCATCTTCACAATTCTGTATTCTGTGGTGAGAAATGTGCACAAATTACATTGTGCGCTGCGTGGTCCACAAATAGAGCATCTAAGGCTCATCCTATCTATCAGCAAGCACTTTGAAAATAGAAGTCACAATGGCAACCAGCAAATTAAAATTAAGAGAGGAGTATAAAGGAAAGGCTTCATTTCATGCTGAAAAGACCTCCATCGTGTCTACTGCAGCCACAGGATTGAAACATTCATTTCATAATGATGGCTTTCGTTTGCCAAAAGCAACGAGAAAAAAAAAAGAAGATGCCGAATTGCTACGCGACACAGAGGCGGATTCCTGCACCGCAAAATCCTGCAGAACAACAGTTCGCTGCGATTAGGTGGATCCTGAAAAGGGAGCTTGCTTGAATGCGGCTCCGGCTGCTTGTCGTGCACTGGTCAAATGACAGACTATTAGTTAGCCACTACTGACCTTGGTTTAACTGCATGTAATGCAACCCTTTTCTGTGGTCGATCTCAAGTGCTCACTAGAGGTTTCTCTGTTTGCACTGTGGTGCAAGAGAAACTTGGGAGAAAAGCAAAAAAAAAAAAAAAAAAAAACAGCTATGTATTAAATGGCCAGTTTCGTATCGAGGGGCTAATTCTCTGTGGTGTAAGTAGTAGGATTACATGAATGAAAGATCTCTCACTTTACATTATTTAGCCATAATTCTTCTCGCCGCTCTGTCCTTGACAGGCATGATCTTGAATTGGGTATAATAGGGCGCTGGAAAGTAGCTGGCGGTTTTTATACAATTACAAAAACAAAGCTTGCCGAGAGAGTATCTCCAGGCACCAGTCAGACGGTCCGCATAATCACGTTGCAACCGGCTCAAGAGTCATATCACAATTCATGAAGATGTGAGCCGTCTGGGAAGATTTCAGCATTTGCTGCATGAATGTCATCGGATGATTATAGTAACATTTTATTGTAACATCTTATTGTAACATTAATCAAGGCCAAATATTCATGAAACGACTGCGCATACTATGTAGTAAATATAAATCAACAAATGAAACCCACTTTATTGGCACTAAAATCAGCCACATGCTTTCGGTAGCTGTTGATCAGTTGGAATGTGTTTAGTAAGTATTTTTCCATTCTTCTGGTCAAAAGTGCTTCGGTTTAGTTCATGTTTTTTTGTAAATCCTGTTAGGCCTGCTTTGGATCACACCAGTGTTCACACCACTTGACTGGGATTGCAGTCAGGACACTGAGCCAACCAAAGAATACATAAAAATTGACATTGTTCTGTTGTTGATTTACTACACAGTGCTTCACTCACTTTACAGTTTCATGTTGCATGACCCAACCTATTCAAATTCTTAGATCACAGACAAATTTTCTGAATTCTGCTATAGAGTTTAGAGTCAGTCAGTCCGACAGTGATCTAACCCCGAGCCAGTGATGCGTTTACACACTCCCTAAATCATTCTACATACTTAGGACATGGTTTTAGTGTTCATATACATTCAATTCACAAAATGATTCACTTTGGAATATCTAGCCTAGAAGCAGATGAACATCTATTAAGTGTTTAGTGTTTAGTGTTTTTAGTGTAGTTTGCACTGGTTGCATGGAAATATCCATTCATGCACTATATGGCCAAATGGTTGGACCTGGCCATCACACCCATATGTGAATCTTCCTCAAGAACTGATAGCCTACATAGAGCCCAGTCCTGAACACCTTTATGATGAACTGCAGCCTAAACCTTTTTTTCCTAAAATCAGAGCCTGACCTTATTAATGCTCATGTAGTTGAGGATGTGTTGGAATTGATAATATTTTATAGGGTTTCTGCAGGTTTTGCCAAGTCAAATGTAATACTTTTTAAGACATTTTAAAGACCATTAAGAATAACATGTAAGTCCTATATCACAACATCAAAAACAATCACAAATATGTAGCTAGCAACTGGCCTTAACCAGGACCTTAAATTAATGTATTTCAATCCAATTATCGCTAAACTTGCACTTCCTCATTGCCAAAAAAATAAAGTCTGTTTTACGTCTGTGGTACAAATCAATTGAGATTTACATTAATAACAGAAAGCTGATTGGCTGTTGCATATTGGTCTCATTTTGTAGTCATAATACAGAGAATTATATTTGGACTAGCAAATGGGAGAAGCCAAAAGAAGAAGAAGAAGAAGAAGAAGTAGAAGAAGAAGAAGAGGAAGAAGAAGAAGAAAGAAATTTTTGTGCTGACATAGACATTGGAAAATTAAACCTTTTTACAATTATTTAAGACCTAGAACAGCAAATTTAAGACTTTTAAGGCCTAAAATTTTAGGCTTTGTTAGACGTTTCAAAACCCAACAGAAACTCTGTTATAACAATACAGGAGGGGCTAATTTTGACCTTTTGGCCATCAACTGCATCTTAATTTTCCTATTATGCCTTATTGAGCTTAGCTCTTATTCTTAGGTAAACCTTTCACAAACCCTCACATGAATGGCAGGCAAAAAACTATTCTGCAGTTGGTGCATACTAAAAACAATAGTAGGCTAGGCCAGATGTAAAGCTACACCACTTCTAGCCCTGCCAACATCTGGCTACTGGCAAATAATTAGAGAAGCTCAGACTTCCTGTGCAATATGAAATGGGTTTAATGCCTGTTGAGCCCTGGCTACATGTCATACAAAGCAATATACTGTAATATTCTGAACCCTGTCTATTCTTTTGCTGATCTACTTCAAGACATCACACATGACTGGAAGTATATGACACAGAAACAGCTCTCTATGATTGCTTTAAATGTTCAAATTGGATGATTGAAGATGCTGTTCTCTGGAAGGTTAAGCAAATACTGCAATGCTAATTACAGCAAATGTGAGAATGATGTTAGGTAATTTAGAGTTGCCAAATCACAAAACTACATGTTTTTGAGAAATGGGAGAAAGTTAAGAATCCAGGTGAGCACCAGGCAGACAAAAGGAGAACATGCTAAAATGTAAAAAGTTTTTGATTGAGCACTCTATTCAGAAAATGTGAGTCCAGAACACTACCTACCACTCCAGTGCCCCACCCTCAAAGCCAATAAACACATTTTCTGAAATAGTTCCTGGATAGAATTGAGGTACACCAGGATCTAAAAAAAACTATTCAGATGACTAGGGTTAGTCATATCCAAATTTACAGTAGGCATCTGGTGAATAGGACACAGGTTAGGGGTTGAAAATGTGCAAAACAATATAATTCATAACAGACTTTTAAACAAAAGCATACATGTCGAATCAGTAAAAGGCATCGCTAAAAAAGAAAAAAGGCAAAACATTTTCTGCATATTTGGATATTTTTAACAGAGAACTAGCCATTAAAGTTACCCCCAAGAGAAGCTAGCACTTAAATTGCCCACAGCTGAAATAAGCACGAGCCAAACTGCAGATCCTGACAACATCCCTAGCCCAGGTCTATAAAAATCCATCAGCTACAGTATGTACACACTGATATTCATAAATTGACCATAGCATTTCTAATGACATCAAAGACATCATTGTGAAAATGATTTACACACAAGAACCTTTCATGGGTCCTTCAAGGGTTCTCCGATGGATCGTCTTTACATTTTGTAACAGTCTTCAAGTCTTTCAGGTTTCCCTTACAGATGATTTAAGGATTCTTGACCACTTTTCTACAAAAATGTGCAGAATACAAAGAAAACCCAAAAAAGACAACTGGAGCAAAATAATCCAAAAGTTATTACTGTTACTGTTACTCTACAGATATTAGGATAAATATGTAATATCTGAAATCTTCACACTTTACACACTAGAATATATTGACAAAAGTTTGTGGACACCTGACCTTTAGATTCATATGCATTTTTTAGCATTACATTTAACATTTAGTCCCCATTTGCTGTTACAACTTCCACTCTTTAGGGAAGATCCACTAGTTTTGGAGTGTGCTTGTGGAGATCTTATTCAGTCATAAAGGTGTAGGTAAAGTCAGGTACTGATGTAGGGTGAGAAAGTCTGGGGTGCTTTCAGTGTTCCAATTCATCCCAAAGGTGTTCAATATGGTTATAGCTCTATAGCAGGCCACTCCAAATCTTCCACTCCAAACCATGTAAAGCATATCTACATGAAGCTTTTTGTATACACAGGAATAAAGTATAAAGTATACAACTGTATAAAGCTGAAACAGATTTGGGTCTCCTAGTTCAAGTGAAGAGAAATGTAATACTATTACATAACTTTATGGTAACAGTCTGGCAAAGAACTACATTTGGCTAGAAAAGTCCAGGATCCCAATACTTTTGTTGACATAGTGTAAAATAGTGTATATTACTACTAATGCCTGAATTCTTTATATTCATTTATATTTATTATATATGCTAACCACTGTAAGTGAAACAATAATTCCGACATGGTCATATTTTGTTTTATAAATGTATATACCTCATATATCTTACATTCGGTTAACATTGAAGTTGATTCAAAAGGAGTCGATTCCTTGATTCCAAGCATTGTCAACTGCAAAATCTTGAAAAACTGATTCCATTCTCATCACAGCAAGCAAAATCAATGTAGCACCAAAGTGTTTCATCTATGGAGTATGACTGGTTGTTACATATGCTGTTTCTCCGTCATTGAACATTTAAAAGCTCTGGCATGGAGGAGTTGGTGTTGCATCTATAATAATCACAGACATTAAGCTATTCTGAGATGCTCAGGAGCTCCTGGTTCCACAACTTCAAATGACATTATTAGACTGTAGAAAATGCATTACTCATAATCACACACAGTATAGTTTTTTGATTTATAATCACACTCTATATCACTCAAATGAGGATGGGTTCGCCTTTTGAGTCTGGTTCCTCTCAAGGTTTCTTCCTCATACCATCTCAGGGAGTTTTTCCTTGTCACAGTCGCCCCACGATTGCTAATCAGGGATAAATACACATAATTCACTTATATTTACATTTTTTGTTCTATAATTCTTACATTCAGCAAAGCTGCTTTAAAACAATGTGAAACGCGCTATATAGAAATAAACTTGTACTTGTACATCTTATGCGATGTTAGTAACGTAGTATTGTAATTATTTTAAAGAATCCAACTAATCAATTAATAAGAAATAATTAAAATATTTGTTACATGTAGATTGGCTTGTGAAAGTTAAGGTGAACCCATGGAAGCCAACTAGAAATGCTTTTATAACCCCTTCCAGTGACCTTCACCAATTTTTCTTTTCAGTTCCACTGAAATCTCTTTTATTTTGACCACATTGTGAACAGAATCCAGTCGTAAAATACACAAGGGGAGCTCAAGTCCACACATGAAACCTATTACAATTAGAAAAGGTTCAATATCATAGAGGTCCATTTTTCCATCATTCGCCTCAAGTGTTCAACTCGTTTAAACTCAGTAAAGTTCTGACAATATGAAGTGTCGTGTGCACTAAATATAACTGCCTTCATTATGGACAAATAACAGATTATATTGTAAGAGCAATTCAGAATCGCATCTGTACCTACATCAACTTAGAGCAAATAGGATTTAAATAAAAAATGCACTGGATTGGATTTAACACAGGAGCGTATGTCAGATGGGGAGATGCCCTTACACACTCCGAGTCAATACACTAAAAATAGACGCATCTGGAGCTGCTAATACACCTCCAAAACGCACCAGTCCACCTCCCCACCTCTCTGCTCCCCCATGCACAGCTGCTTTTGATAAGTGTTAATGATGGCACAAGGCACATCTGTCCAAATAAAATCCACACAATGTTTACTTTGAGCTCATTTGAGGTGCATTTTTGGAATGTGAGAGGAGGGTGAAATAAACGACAGACTGACATATCTCTGACGTGGAGTCAGTCATAGAGCATGGTTGCCTAACACAGATTAGAGGGAAATCATTTCAGGAGTCTGGCTACTGCTGCATTGCAGAATAGGAACCAGTTGCACAAGGCAAATGACTTAAATTTAAGAATATGTACACAGTGTAGTCAGTCAGTCAGTCGTAATCTGGATGCTAAGAGTAGTTAGGTTTAATCTAGCAAGGGTGTACAATTTTATTTGCCCTACAGACACTAATTAGCATCATAACGAGTGATAATAAATCAAAGCAGTGAATCACCAGCCAATAGAAACACAAAATGGCATAAAGGAAGTAAATAATAAATTTTTTTGTGTAGAGTATATATACTTGTGTATAACCATAAATACATTATGTGAGCAAAAATATTGGGACGCCTGACTTTTCCAACTATATGTGGTTCTTCCCCAAACTGTTACCACAAGTAAAGACACACAACTGTATAGAATACGTCTGGATGTAGTAACATGAAATTTTACTTCACTTGAACTAGGAGACCCAAACCTGTTCCAGCATGACAATATCCCTGTGCACAAATCAAACTCCAGATATGATTTACATAGTTTGGAGTGGAAGATCTTAAGTGGCCTGTTTTAGAGCTCTGACCTCAACCCTAGTGAACACCTTTAGGATGGATAAGACCGCTGACTGCATCATTACCCGACATTACTTTGTGGGTGAGATGAGAACAAATTTTCACACAAGCACACTCCATAATCTAGTGGAACATCATTCCAGAAGGATAGAGGTTATTGTAACAGCAAATGTGGACTAAATGTGAATTGGGATTTTATAAAAGCACATAGGAATCTTATAGTCGGGTGTCCACAAACGTTTGACCTTCAGTGTATCGAACAAAAAAAGGATTCTGCTTTACAATCAGATGATAATCCAATTTATCCACCTAACAAATTTTTATTCAATTAGTGTGAGCTTGTTCTGTTCTTCTGCTTGGTCTGCTGTGCAACAAATTTAATGCCATTTCAGTACTGCACTGGGATACTGTGAAAAATGTATCTGCAATGATTACAATAACCAACAGTATATATACAGTATAATCAGTTGTGGAGGGAACATCCTGCTTAAATATTACTTCAATGAGGTTAAAAATACAGTTTTACATGAGGAAAAAGTAAAAAAAGTAATTCTGTTCAGTAAACTTAAGTATCAAAAAACACAAATACTTATTTACGAGAAATATAACAACTTACGCAATGTTCTCCAGCGCGTTAAACCTTTTTACGGTTTGCTGTTGCACACAATGAAATTTTACTGACATTATTAAGCTTACTACATTCTTACTACAGCCTATTTATACCATTATAATGCCTCGATCACAGACCATAACTACTGAAATTGAATAATTCCCCAACAGAAATGGATTTATAGATTTACTTTGCACCTGGAAGCATTATTAGTACTGAACAGAACCAGGAGCTTTGTTTACCAAAAATCATGCAACTAATATACAACTGCAAAAGGGAAGAAACTAAATTACTTTAATTTAAACACTGGCTATTTTATGTTTATTATACGCTATAATAGAATTTACATTCAGTGGGCCACCATGCAGCAGGCCTCTTTACTCCATAGGTGGCACTGTTTGCAAAATGGGGCACGTGATAATCAGACTCTCAGCTGTTTTGCAGTGCCCTCCGTGGTAAATTATGTAATGCATAATAGTAAACACACAAGTTAACAAATAACACTAAAGCAGTTAACACTGAGCACTGATGTTTGGAATGCAGCATTGTGAAACATTAGGTGAATGTAGTCAAGTCTGTGTGGAGAAATAAATACGTTACAGTATTGTGTTTAGAAGGACAAACTTTTTACTACGCCCCTTTCTGTTTAGTATTTTTAGAATCTCGATGTATTGGATTAATTACCCGTGCCAGCATGTTTGCAACCAGGACCTCGAACAACACAGTGAAAAAAAAGCGATTTCCGCGCACCGCGTGTGACAGAACAGATGTTCCTGAACTCTGGAGAAAACAAAACGCACTCACACATGCATCCCAGACATATTTGTTTAGTCACCAAAGAGTACTGAAATTACAATCGTACTTTATTAATGGAGGTAATAATTACACTGAAACTCTCTTTCTTTGGGTCACACACAGGCTGCGTTCAGCCAAAACCCTTTCAACTCTTCTGTTTTTTTGTTTTTTTTTGACATACTCTGTGTCGCTGTATTGGCATTGACAGTCCACAAGACTCAATTTCTTTTTGTTCTGTTTTGAGTTTTGAAATCCCACATCACCTCTCCATCTGAGACAGCCAAGGAAATATTTCTGGAAGGCCTCCAGGGAGACAATTTAAGTTTCCGGTGGGCCTCTTGCGAGACGCCCAGTGTTTATTTCGGCTGTAAATGCTGCATACTAGTGTGATTCCTGGCTTTTCACCCTACACCTCATACACCCTCTACCTCTATACACCCCCCCTCAATATATATATGATAATATTATTATACTGTTATTAATGATAAGAATTACAACAAAAGTTATCAGTGTATGTTGATGGATAAGACTTTTTGGTTATACAAAACAAGTAAACCATCGTCTAACCTTCTTTTATTTAAGAAAAAACCCATGAATTCACAGTTTGGAGTTCACTTATACATACTTATATGGAGTTCAGTCAACACAAAGAAAAAATCTGAATCTTTTTCATTTGAATTCAACCTTGAATTCAAGTTCATTTTATCTGACCAACATTTAGCTAAAATAAAATAAAAATAAAAACCTGCAATTGCTAAACTGCATTAAATGTTGGCATTTTAGAGCTCTCCAAATGAAAAAAGTCATGATCAGGTAGAGAATTTGAATTATATTTTCTCTGTATTCAGTCCCATAGAACAACCTTTAAACCAACCATAAATTCCAGTGTCTTCTCCATGTGGTGTCACAGCAAAGCTTCATTGTGTGCCCTTTAATACCCTGTGTTCAGAGCAAGCAATCTATTTGATCTGGTTGAAGTAAAAGCGATCGCTGTCTGAAAAAAACTCCCAGAAAAACGGCTGGTAAAAAGAATAAAAGGTCTTCATTATAGGCAACAGACCTTAAATTCCCCTTGGCTAACAGGACCATCTAGTCAGTGGCATACCAGATCACAGAGTTGCAGCAGCCTAGCACGATTCGCCATGGAAATATCGATGCGTTCGACGGCCATGTCGAGTGGGCCAAAAAAGGGGAGCTGCAGAACCGTATGCTTCAGGTTTGTTTTTCCAGCTGCTGCACCCCTGCATTAAGACCTGTTCTGCTCTCCTTGTAAATCAACACCGTACTTGCAAACACCGATTTATTAGCGTCTTCGCATTCGATTGGCCCGTATGAGTATGAAAAATAGTATTATTAGTTTTCTATTCATGATTCATTCACGCACGAGTGGATGCTCTGTCCAGACTGCCATCCAAATTTTGAAATTCTGGAGAGGTTCAAATCCGTTCAAAACCTGATTCCCTGATAACAAAACTTTGTCATGGTTTCATGCATTTGGTGTTTTTTTTCTTGTTTTTTTTTTTTTGCAGAAGGATCTATCAGTACAGCGCTTTACTGATTGCCAGAAGATTGTCAATTGTACTCTTATCTTCTTCTCGATTTCCTCCTCATCAGTAGAATAAACATTTATGAAACATGCATGTCAAAAAAAAAAAAATCCTAATATTTTGGGGTTTTCTTGATTGCAGGATTAAAGCGTAATTCATAGCTAGAAGGAAATGTAACAGGGTATGAAATCGCCTCATGCGCCATAGCTACAATATAGAAAATACATTATATAATTATTATTATTTTACACAAGTCAAAAAGACATACCAATCTTTGTAAAAATGTCAAAATAAATATCTAAGAATTTCTATGGGTATATCATTAATTTTCAATAATTATGCTAAACAAAATTATTATCGTCCCTTTTTTAATCATTTTAAATGGGTCAATGAAATTATCCAAACAGTGTTACTATTACATTTGTGATGTAGGATTGTATTGCTTTATTGTAAATTATTTCTCGAGACAATGATGATTAAGGACATATGCAGACTTTACCCTGAATGCACCTCTAAATAGAAAGCATAAATGTTATTTTTTTTATAAATGTTTAGCTTTGCATCTTGGGCTTGGCCAATGAATCTGAGAGCATTCCTTTCTTTCACGGGCTTCATTGTTACAGCAAACAAAAGGTCTGGAAAGCTTCCCGTTTTAGAAACTGTGGTTTTCAATTGCCGTCAGTGAGTTTAAAGAAAAATGCAGAAAGCGCTTTGACCTCGGAAGGTGAGAAGGAGTAATTAAGCGCCGGCCGAATATGCTATGCTGAAGGCTAAATTTAGACTGTGATTATTTAACCCGCTGCTGCATGAGTTGATATGCACCAATTCTAAACTGTCCACTGTAGTGACCACTATGCATCACAGGAAACACTGTGACACAGAAGAGAAGCAAAACGAGAACCAAACTAGAGATTTACCAACATTATTCAGCTGTCAATGTCAAAAATCTTGAGGGAATTTATTCTTTTTTTTTTTTAGATTAAGATTTTCAGTAGAACAGAATACAGAACACTAAAAATCCATTTTATTTTATTTGTTGTGCTAGCAACTGGTTAGATTTGTTGGGTGTACCTGTAATAAATCGTTTTAAATTATCTTTTACTAAAAAAAACATTGCCTATTAGCTCTTTTTTGCTGAACTAATTGAAACTGTACCTAGACAAGGTTTTAATGTGATACAATTTATGAACAAAAGTTTGTGGACACCTGACCCTAAAATTCATTGTGCTGTCTAAACACTCCACATTTATTCCCACATTTGCTTTTATAATAACCTCCATTCTTCTGGGAAGATGTTCCACTAGATGTTGGCGTGCTCATTCAGCCACAGGGGTATGTTGGTGTATGGTGATGTATGGTGAGCTGAGGAGGCCTGGGGTGAGATCAGTGTTCCAATTCATCCCGAAGCTGTTCACTGGGGTTGATGTCAGGGCTCTGTAGAGGACTATTTAAGATCTTTGACTCTTCTTCAACCCATGTAAGGCATAACTTCATGCAGCTCTCTTTGTGCAGGGGAGTATTAGCATACTTGAACAGGTTTGAGTTTCTAGTTTAAGTAAAAAAAAAAAGATGATGTAATTCTCCTGAATCCAAAAACATTCTAAACAATTGTGTGCCTTTAATTTTGAGGTAGCAACTTGGTGAAGAACCACATATGGATGGAAAAAATCAGATGTCCCAATACTTTTGTCCATGTAGTGTATTAACTGTTTATAATGATTCAAATCTGGTAGTTTAATGTCATTAAATAATCTGTATCTCAATTAAATTTACGGCACATGTCTGCCACGGATCTGGTGTCCTGAGCTTGATGTAAATGCCTGTGTGTGTGTGTGTGTGTGTGTGTGTGTGTGTGTGTGTGGTCCCTGGAATGGAATGGTGCTTATTTCTGACGCTTTTTTCTGATCAGTGCTGCATCACCACATTTTACAGCAGCATCTAAAACAATGTATTGTACAACACCAGATTTGTATCATGTGTATGTATTGGATCAATTACTTGTGTAATAAATAAAGTATTAAATTAGCACATTTTAGCTTGTCCACCAGGCTTAATATCATTTGACATGGAAAAATGCAGGAGTGCAATTTTCAGGTCTATAAGCCATTTACAAGATACATGAGAAGATGCAGTAAAATGCACAAATGACATTTATTTCACACTGCAGTGCTGGAAGATAAAGAAAAGGATTTAATGGACAGCAAAGTAAATAAGTGGGAATGAAAAGCAGGATGTCAGTAATTGCTGAGGTTTGCGGCCAAAGCCATGAACGCAGAGTCGCCGTAGCAAATTAGTCAAATAGAGATTCTACAAATGTAGAACCACTTTTGTTCTTAATTCTATCTCATTTGAATATTGTGCTAATTTTTTAAGCTCCAGTTTTCATATTTAAATAACATGTAGATGTAACTAGAATATTTAGAATAATTAAAATATGCTGCCTCTACTTTTTCTATGCAGGATTTTCTGTTCTATGACATTGCTGGATAAGATTTGGCTCCCAGTGTATCCTGACTATTATAGTAAGAAATCAATGTTATTTCAATACAATTCAACACCACTTTAAATGCTCTTGCAAATTACATGCGTTCCAAAGTGGACATTTCCTTCAAGGACCCCGCTAGCCACTGTGTCCTATGCGGATCCAGACAGAGAATCGGAATAGTAAAAAATAAATAGAGAAGTATATTATGGTTTAGCATGTGGTGAGAATTCTACCCCTGAAAGTTTTATCTTTCCTACAGCTGCTACACAATAAGGTCTGTTGAGAATCTGTCGGAGCGTTACAGTGTCAAATGAGTTAAACAGACGAGCGCTTCCAGAGTTACCCAGCATCACCTCGGAGTGTGTGGAATGGAATGCATCCTCCTGAGACACATAAGTGTGCAGCTGGCAGCAACTCCACTTGAACTGGTATGCAAATCTTTCAGGCAGCAAGATTGGCCTTGTTTGTACCGTTTAAAGTGATCAGACAAAGGATCGAATCTGACCTTATGATTTTTGTTGGCTGGTCAGTATAGTGGAGGAAAACAAAAAGTCTTATCTGTTTATCTGAACGAGAGGTTGTAGAGGTTTCGAAAGAAGCAGAGCAACATCTGCTAATAATTAGTGAGTACAAAGATGATAAGTCTGAGCCTTGAAGAGCTTTTAGAATCTTAACAGTAATCTTTTCAACTAACTACTGAAATTGTGTTTTGATTCATCTCT
>JAAIIK010000048.1:1159639-1176590 GCA_014706435.1 Silurus glanis | reverse complement strand
ATACTCAATTACATTTCACAAAATTAGCTGTTCCTTTTTCTTTATGAGTGGATAAAAACTTAACCAGTCAAACACGCAGTAAGTCACCAATCAGGGTTAAGTGCACCCTCTGTTTTAAACTGGTTTTGATTGCCGTTTGGCAGCTTTGAATTTAGGCGACACGGGCAGCCGACCAGAGCGGCATCTTGCCGGGGGGCGGCACGGGATGTCCACGCAAAAGAAAAAGAAAAAAATTTATAGTTTTTGCCGTTGTTTAACGCTTATTTGCACGGTCGCATCAGTTACAATGTCATGTCATGGTCAATGTACCTGGTCGGTACTCGGAGTTTGCACCCACCGCCAAGAGAAGTTCCCTCATTCATACACTCAGAAGAAGAGCCAGGGGTTGGGTGACGTCATGTCAGTAAAGAGAACAGAATCCAAATAAAAATTATGGATGACAAAAAAAACCTTTAGAAGCCCAATTCAGAAAAAAGGGTTTATTAGCGGGGAAACGTGCAAAAGATAAAGGTGTGTATGCAGCTCGATCATTCATGAATTGGTTATGAGGATATTAGAAGCTAATGCATTTAATGAAATAGACTAATAACTGCAGATCACTTAGGTTATGCTGTTGCCTGCTATTTATTTTAGCCTGCATAACGTTATGATTTATAGTATGTAGTTTATTATAACAACAAAACAACTACAGCCTGACTAGTCTAGTTGAATTGTAGTTAAAATAGCACTTATAGATTGAGGTGGTTTCATAAAGTTTTTTGTGATTGTACTGAAAAAGTCCTTAACTGAGTTCAGTAATGGAATCTCCAGTGCAGCTTAAACCACTAATTTAAAATACATACTGTATAATATAAGGATATAGATGTTGTATGTATCTTATTTGGCTTTAATTAGCCAAGGAGTTTGATGGTTCTTGGGTTTGAGAGTTCGATAAATTGTGCACAATGACATGTATTTAATTTTGCGATAAATTCATTTAGGGTGATATTTATACATGTATAAAGTCACAGAAAAGTATCAAATTTGTGGACTGATCTGAGAATATGTTTTACTCATCCAGTGATGGTAGCTAAAGTAGAGAGGAGCCTTTCAAAGATAAAACTAATCAATGGGAAGACGTTGGGTCATGGCGTGGTCATTACCCAGGACCTAGAAACACCAATGCCACTTGGTGGTATCTACTTAGCACGAACATACAGTTCAGTGTCAGTTTTGAGAGTAATAAATGATGGAAGAAACTCCTGATTTTAACTCGCCACAACACCCATGTCCTTATTCGCATGAAGTCATTGAAAAGAAGGTTTTAGACTCATGATCATTTATATATATATATATATATATATATATATATATATATATATATATATATATATATATATATATATATATAAAAACATGGTGATATATTTAAACATGTGCCTTGTGAACGGCTGTTGTCATGTCTCACAAACACTGAGGCTAAACACTACATCAAAGAGAGTGTTTTCACTCCGGAGACAATATGCTGGCTGTTTTGCCATGATGAGCTGCACACAGACTTGCAGTGAACCTCTTGCAACACAGCTGAGCCCCCAGAGGACAGAGGAGTGCGACACAACGCTGCGCCTGGTGCGGACCACATGTCTGAGGCTCTGCATATGTTTTCCATCCTTAATTAGCTGGGATGCTTGCCACATTCAGTCAAAAGATAACAGTGAAAGATTATGTAAGGTTCGGTCTTTAGAGCAGCCTATGCCCAGGGCTGGTGGCCAAACACGAGAGAACGTGCAGTGGAATTCTGAATGGCCTCTGACCTGGTCAAGAGTATTCAGAGAGAATTCGGACTGTAGCATATTTTGTCAGCCTGGAATAAATTACAAAGGTTTACTAAAAGGAAAAACACCCTCAGTGCCTTTGCATCAGTTCATTTTAAATGAAAGATGGCAACATTTCCGGATTATCTTCTTTACATGGGAGAGCTTTAACCTGCATGTATGGATAGCATGGCAAACTGTGTTCACAAACAATGATTTCTAGGGTTGTTTCTAAACCCATGAAGTGATTTTAATCAAAGGATCATGCCTGTTTTTAAGGCCTGAGGGCCCAAAGATCAAGCAACCAATGGTAATTTTCGGCATTGTCCCTTGCAAGAAATCTGGAGATTTCTCCAGATTCTTGTAAAGATGATGAGATATTCAAGGTCTTCACAATTGAATGTTAAGAAACATTATTCCACAATTGGAAAAACAGTTTTTCTCAGATTGGTGAACCTCTGCCCTTAAACTAATTCTCTTATTAAACTAATAGCAGTGTGGAATGTATGTACAAGATGTTCCTCTTTCAGAAAAGCTATTGCAAAAAAACTTTTCATTATTAAGGCAGCCGAAACTGAGATAACACACAGAGCTTCATAGCAAGGTGCCAAGAAGATGCTGGCGCTATTTATTAAAGGCATTTTTTCCCCATGCATAACTTTGATAAGATGAAATGGTCTTTTTATTTTGTATTACTTAGGCTGTAATTTCGAAATGGCTTGGAGAGTGTGCACATATCTGAATTTATAGTGTTTTCCTTTAAACTGTGAAAGTATTACTAAATGTGTGACGGTCTGGGAAAACTGTCCATCACTGTGGCTGAATTCTGGCAGGCAAAAATTTGGGTTTTTCTGCTCGAACATACTTTGTCAAGTGCCTGAGTCAGAACTGAATCTTTAAATGCAATTTTCTCCCTTTTCACTGTTGAGGTTTGACTTTAAAATGTTGAGTAAATGTCGAGTAAAGTTACATACAAAGCATGCCTATAGATTTGATATATTACATAGGATAAAAATAACAGAAATTGCAGTATGAGAAGGGTTTCCCAGGGTTCCACATACACATATCAATCTGTCCCTAACCACGGTAACTCAAAACAGCATAGCAGCACAGTTTTCCAATTTTTCAGTCAACATATAGACATTATACATGCACATACACGCAATGAAAGAATAATAAAGGCAAGCTTACCCTTCTTAGACTTTGCACCTATTTTTAACTTCGAAGGCCATGCGATCTGAGTACTGGTCTCCTCCATGACCTGAAAAAATGGAAGCCACAGATATTACAATCAACAAAATGGTTCTCTCAAATCATGCAGCGCAAATGCAGCATGTGTAAAAAATACACATATCTAAACTATTTTATGATGTTTTGAAACGATTAACCCGAACAATTTTCAGCAAAAATCCAAAGCAGAAAGGTATCCCCTGATTGTACATTAAACAGTTGTCATGCATGATATGGTTATAAATTAGAATGTGAAATGAAAATACAATTAGGAAACATGCCTAACGTATTACACAGATCTGTTCACATTTCTAGCAAAGTGCATTCAATTCTTGTAACTACGAACAGATCTTTTTAAAATCAGAATTTGGGTTTGAATGCTGGCCAAATGGACTCACATGTCCTTTGCACGTGCCTAGGTTTTAGCGTGTGTTTTGAAAGTGCTTAGGCAGTGTTAAAGTGGAGCTCCAGTTAAAAAAAAAAATCTGCCCTGCTGCACTGGTGGTTTGCCCTTTTCATCTGCTCATAGTGGTAAGAGTGAAAGACACACATTGTGCTTGGCATACGGCTTTGCATTCCAACCACTTGACTTCTGCTGTTGGAATTAAAAAGTCAAGAGTACGGCCACTCAAGAGGTGATTAATAACTAACAGTGGACTTCCCCTCACGACCTATGAAAAAAAGAAAGTCTGCATTTCCCTCAGATTCACATAGGAAGCCATTACAAGATCAAGGAAAGGGCATTATTCTGAAGGGTAAGAATTATTTATCAGAAATTACTGTACACGTAAACGGTTTGCATAGTGCATATTGTTCTCTCGCTACTATTTTCATTCCTGACAGAAAAACAGATGACATTACAAACGTGTCTAGTTGCTGGTTCTAGTGGTTTCTGAAAAAGTAAAAGAAAACACATTGCACTCTTTGTCACGCCACCGTGCCGCTGAAAGCTGCCAGGCCTGCAGAGCTGTGGCTCGGAATCACCTAATAACACATGTCCAGCTGAAAAAGGGAAACGTCGTCCAATTAAAACAATCCAAGCTGAAACTTTACAGTAAAGCAAAAAAGTCAAACTGCTCGGTTCCTTTCTGGAAACTAAGGATTTATTAGGGGACGGGCGAAAAGCAAAGAAAACCTTGGAATTTTTTTGCCATCATAGATGCAGTGGGTTTCAACAGCCTTATGTCCACCTTCGCACGTTCATTCACGTGTTCAATAAAAAGTGTTGGAGGCCTGCTATATTCACATGGACGTTTTTTCAATTAACTGAAAAGACCAGAATCCAATATCATACATGACATGACATGACTGGGGTTGCAATGGGGCGGAGAATTTCCAGAAACGAAAAGGTTTTTACAAAAACCTTCTATGGGAACTTCATCTAAGGAATTTAGCAAATATTCCAAAGTGGAAACTTCATTTATTATTTATGGAATTCATTAGAAATTTTGAGAAATGTAAATAAACTGCATCATATACAAACATAAATATAAACATTTTGTTTGGTCATAAGCTGACATGCATGCAAAATAATACAGATTTTAAAAAAGGACATTTCTAAATTAATTGTTAGTATAATTTTCTTGCACAATTGCTTACACAAGCTCAAAGATGTATTAAACATAAATGTATGTAATAATAATGTAATTTACACGAATACGTGTAAAGATAGACATTTTTTACATTCTTTTTTGTGCAGGATTCAAGAAATTATCAGTTTTTTTATGAAGGAATGCACAGTATTATTTAATAATTATCATTTAAGTTTTTTGTTATGGCTAACCTGCAATTTTGTAAATTCCCAGTTTATTTCCTTAATTCCCAGATATTCCCCATACAAAGTTTCCTGTCCATTCCAGTCAATTTTGCAACCCTATACATGACTCAAACGTTGAGGTGATTTCTTTTTTAAAATAACACTCTTGTAATGTTTCAACTATAAGCCACAAAACTCAACAGATGCCATTGAGGAGGTTTCATATTGCTCGGCTTGACCCCAAGATCTCTGTCTGAAGACGTCACATTTGTGTAATAGATCTGAGTCTGGCTTCTGCACATCTTTCATGCTTCATTAGCAATTTACAGTGTAAAGGTCAGTGCTGCCACGGTGGCAAATTTTAACAAATGATTCTGGCTCCGTATCAAACCCCATTGTGAACGCTATTCCACTCTGATGTTACTGCTGATTTTGGCAGCACCATGCCCATGTGAGAGGCACATTCAATCAGACCACACACACACACACACACACACACACACACACACACGAAGAGCAAATGCAGCCACGGTGAAATATGGAGAAAAAATCATCTTATCTCTTAAACTTACAGGTTATGAACTGATATCAGCCAGTTGTACACAGTTGTAAACTATATGCAGCTTGAGACAAGCTCCAGCCAAGAATGATGTAGTAAAAAAAATTTTGCACTCAACAATTCTAAGCTGATCAAGAATCAGATTTTGGAAGGAGTAGCACAATTTCCCACATTGTGATATTTAATGCTCCAGCTGAACTAAGTGTGAGAACTGACTGCCATGCTAGTTCTGGTCTGGCACCTGCTTCTTGCTGTGGTCCCACTGAAAACAGCTGTTATTGCGCCACCCTCGGTTCCAGAACCAGACTCTGTCAGGAGCTCAATTCGCATAAACAGCTTTTGGCTGTTGTTATGAAACACGTCCATGCAAAAAAAAAAAAAAAAAAAAAAGATTGTTCCTGTATATTGATTCAGCTGAGACCTTTGGGTGGGCTAACACTTCATATTTTCAGCAGATTCAAAGTTGACAAGATGCAGGAACTCAAAGATTGGTCAAAGAAATTCACGTGTCCCAAAGGATGACGTGTTTGCTTGTCCACCCAATATCAAAAGCTTGATGGCATAAGCTCTTAACGGCATCAAGTATCATATCTTGATTAGCTTTTGAAACATATACATAAACTTTGAACCTATATACTTCTATACACTTTTAAACAAGATGATGATTTATCTAGGGCAGATCCTTGTTGCAGTAAAGCTTTCTTGCCTCAGGGCCTGGTCTGATCCTGGTCAGTGTGAGGTTTCTTGGGTTCTCTCTGTGTGTGTATAGGTTTCTTCTGCATTCTAAACATGAATGAATGATTCATCTACACACAATAACCGTTTTTCCTTTTATGAAACAGCATTTTTGTTTTGACTCATGATTAATGTAAAGCCAGCGGATTTAGCATATATGACTCGTATGGCTAAGAAATACATAACTTGATGATTTAAAAAAAAAAAGAGAGAGAAACAAATTTCCCATGATTCAACACAACTGCCTTGTTTCATGCAAAAGGACTCTTCCTCTCGCTCTCACTGACCGACAGACTCCCCATTTATACAGAGGTCCTATATGAAAAGACTTACAAAGGCCAAAAACCTGAACACTCAGGATGCTCATGATTTAGCAGCACATACAGTGCCTTACTATTTTTAACTTTATGTGATTGCTTTATGTGATTGCCGTTAAGATGGCTTTCGGCTGAGGGGGTTGGAGTCGTGAATGAGAGTTCATCTACAGCCCACTCTGCATTTCCTCTGAAGCAGATGTAAAGTTGATATGCTTTCAGACAAAAGCAAAGCCATTTCACATTACACTTTTTACACTGGTTTTGTTTATAGCTAAGCCTAAACGTAAAACTCTCAGCATTGATACAAATTAGGGTATCACAGACAGTTTGGCTGAGCAAAGGGGGAAAAAAAACGGGCCTTTTACAAAGTTTGAATAATATTCTTGACCACACACGACTAGTTAGACACATACACACCTTGATCAGAGGCTTGAGGGGAAAACAAAAAATGCCTCCGCTGTTTTAGAATAAGCATGTGTCAGAAAAGAAAGTCAAAAACAAATCCAGGCCAAGCAGAACACTTCATCGGTGGAAAAAAGGCAGACAGACAGTGAGCAAGACCATGAGGAGTCATCTGTTCGTAGGCGTGGGGAGCGGCCTGGCCCACATCACAGGCCTGCATGATCATTATTTCCTTAGTGTTCCTGTCCCAGGGAGAAGTGTGTTTTTTAATTGGCATGAGCTCTGAGTGAATGCCGAGAACCGGGAGTCTCAACAGTCATTGTACTTACCTCACAGCCTGTGTACTCAGTCCAGCGAAGTGAAGAGTGTGTGATGGGATGGTCCCAGTCACCACATCACTGTTTCCATGTACACTTGTTTTGAAGTTCAGCGTGGATCATATCTACATTTTCTGCTTTGTAGCTGGCACACTGGCTAAGCCAAATTTAATACTGCCTAAAATCAGTCATGATGGATGTTAATGTGGTTGTCTTTAGTGAACTTGTGCTCACTAATTTGGGACCATTTAGAATAAAACGGGACTGGCCAAAAGAAAGAAAACAACAATTCCCAGGCAAGGTACCATGGCAAAAAAATGTGATAAATCAATAGAGATTTCCATTGGGAATTCATATGAAAGGAGCTGTGAATTCCTAGGATTTCATATCCATTTCAAGGCCAGATGCAAATGAACCAGTGAAATTATTAACAGAAACACAGCACAATGTCAGCCTTTGTGCTAACAGCAGCAGAGTGTTTATTTGAACTGAAACAGGAAGTCAGGATTCTTTTACTCTATTAGAAACGGACAACCGCCATTAGGTTTTCAGAGCTGTCAATTGTAATGTATTTAATAAAATATATTTTGAACATGCGGAGCAACACTATCAATTCCATTATTAAAAAATGGAAAGAATGTGGCACGAACAAATCCGAGGAAGTCATCCACCAAACGCCAGCAAGGAGCAACCGAGAAGCCAAGTGAAACTTCGACTGAGCCGGAGAGAAGCTGTTCACAGGACAACCATAAACCAGACACTCCACAAACCTGGACTTAATGAAAGAGTAATAATAAAAAAGCCATTTCTTAAAAAACAGCATGTGAAATCCCACTTGGAGACTCAGCTAACATCTGGAAAAAGGAACTCTATTCCTGTGAGACCAAAATCTTTTTGACTGTGGCACAAAGTCCTATTAATTGGAGCCAGCCCAACACTGCTGATCACCCTGAGAACACCTTCTACACAGTAAAGCATAGTAGTGTAAGCATCATATTGTGGGACTAGGAAACTGGTCAAGGTTGAGAGAAGATCGGCAATTCTAAACTAAAATCTGTTCTAGTCTGCAAGAGATTTACAAGGGTAAAGGTTTACCTTCCAACAGAATACTGTTAAAGTTAATAAGTTCATGAGAATCAAGAGCCTGTATGTGTTCCTAGGTCAGTCAGTTTGAAAACCAGTGGCAATACTTTTGCTTTTGTAATCGCTCTTCATCATGGGACTTTATCTAATCTGAAATGTTAAAGCAATTTTGCCAAGAAAAATAGACAACCTAAACAAATTTTTCACCATCTTGAATTTAGTGTGTTTTTTAGTCTGTTAAACAGTTTGTTTGCTGCTCCAACCTAAAAATTTTTCCAAGCGCCACCAATTGTGGCATATATCATCGTCAAAGTAACCTTCACAAAGGTTATCAAAATAAATTATAAATATTTGAAATGGTTCGCTTATGAAGGGCCAATGAACCTGATAGCAAAGCTGCTAAACAGAAAGTAAGGCACAAAACTGTGCTCATCTCCAGGACTGGGACCTGAGGCTATGCAACAAATTTTGTGACAGCGCCATTTACTGGTAATGGTTACAATTACATGCTAAACATTCTTATATCTAAATGTCATTTTTGCTACTCCTCCCCTGAATTTTGTCTCATCTTCAACAAATTTGGTTCACATCATCTTGACACACTGCTGACCA
This sequence comes from Silurus glanis, assembly GCA_014706435.1. Classification (NCBI taxonomy): domain Eukaryota; kingdom Metazoa; phylum Chordata; class Actinopteri; order Siluriformes; family Siluridae; genus Silurus; species Silurus glanis. The sequence continues at coordinate 1,167,786 of JAAIIK010000048.1, read as the reverse complement.
TTTGTCCATCTAGAACATTGTTCCAACAGTCACCACTGTCCATGACCAAAACACACAAACCATGAGTGAAACTACACATGAATCGCTTTGCCTTGAGTCATAATTTTGCTTTATTGTGATTGCTTAGGAAAAAGTTGTAGCATGGCCGTGAAAGTTTAAAAAAAAAGTAAAAAAAAAAAAAAAGCAGTTTGCACTTTTAATTAACTTTTGTTTATTTTGCACCGTTAAACGTTGTGTAAATGAAATTTTTACGTTTTAAATTCTGGGTTGTAACACTACACTGGAAAACGTCTAGGCGGCTGCGTACTGATGCAAACATTGTATTTTAAAATGTCTATGCTTTAGCATATAAGCGCACAGCTGGTTGTTATTGTAATAGAAAGTAGCAATCAATATGAAATGTGGCATTTACTCTAACCACAGTCGACTCCAAGGCACAACATCTACCCATTGTGCTAAGGCTTTCTGTCAGGCTCATGTTACCATCCACATCTGATTGAGAGCTCATGTCAAATGGTGGTCCGCCTATACTGCGGTGTTTACGAACATGCTTTCACATTGAGCCCAATGAAAAGTGCTAATAGAGCCGTTATGTTCCAGGACTCGCAAACCTGCTTCTCGTTACCTCCGGCTTCTCGGCTAGTCCCGCTACAAATAATTCTCTGTTTACAATCCGTCTTCACTTGATAAACAATTGTGGGGTTTTTTGGAGGGACTAAGGAGGAGAGGAATGTTAAAGCACAGCTGCCACACAGTCTCAGGATAAATAATGAGTTAACCAGGCTATAGTGATGATCAGAAAGTGTATTGGGTTCTTGGCAGGAAGTGTAGACGTACTGAAAGTAGCTTTTGATAAGATTATCTGGATGTGGGATATTGGACGTCTGGTTTAAATCTCGGTCCTGGACAGGTTGCGAGGAGAGAAGGTAACTCACTTTGAAAACTTGTGATGGTCCAATTCCATAAAACCTGTTACACTGGTGAAACTGTTTTGCTGCAACTGGCTGTGGAATGTGAAGTACTCAAGAAATCACTTATAGAAACAAATCAGGTATGATAATTGTTCCCGTTAACTTTGTGTGTGTGCACGTGTGTGTGTGTGTGTGTGTGTGTGTGTGTGTGTGTGTGTGTGTGTGTGTGTGTGTGTGTGTATATATCTTATTTTTCATCTATGCATTAAATACAATATAAAGTAGCTGGACTAAATCCTAAACAAACACTCACAAATCCTGACAGGAGATCCACTTTAAGCTCAATCGACTTCAAAAACAATACTGTCCTTTACTGCTGCATTGGTCTTAGTGGACTCCAAGGAAAGAGCTCATATAAGCATTGATCATTCTGCAGGCTTCTGATAACTGTCTTCACTGGAAATCCTCAGACGGTAAAGAGTGCCTTGGTGTTCATCCTGTACATACTATAAAGAATGGTGAGGGTTCCTGCGTTTTAGTCTCTGTTGGAAAGCTGATCTCAGCACTCAGGTTGAGCGTAAACATCCACGGAGACTGAATTCTACCATTGTGCTCGACCCCAGTGCCGAAACTCTGACAGACAGGAACTCAGTGTTGTGACTAAAAACATCGTTGAGTTCTGAATCGTTCTCTGTGATGGGCAGATCGCTCAGACAGAACAAAAGCCAATTACAGCAGCAACAGTTCAGCTAGCAAGGTGTGGATTGAAAGATAGATTTGGGAGCTTTGTGTTCATTCAACCACAAATGTGTTAGTAAAATCAGGTACTGAGGTAGGTGAGGTGAGGAGGCCTGGGATGCAGTCAGAGTTCACTTCAATAGGGTTGAGGTTAGAGCTCTATAGCAGGCCACTCAAGATCTCCCACTTCAGTATCTTCATGGAGCTGGTTTTGTGCACACTTTAATGCTGGAACAGGTTTGGGTCTCTCAGTTCAAGTGGAAGGAAATTTAATGCAACTACATCCAAAGACATTCTATACAATCGTGTTCCTCCAACTTTGAAAGAAAGGTGCTTTATACTTTTCACATGTACTTTACACCACAGTGAAATACTTTCTTCGTATATCCCAGCGATGTTAGGAAGCTGGGGTCAGAGTGCAGGGTCTGCCATGATACAGCTGGAGCATTAGGGTTTAGGGCCTTGCTTAAGGGCTCCAAGAGTAGCAGCTTGGCAATACCAGGGCTTGAACCATGACCTTCCAGTCAGTAACCCAGAGTCTTAACCACTGAGCTACTACCACTGAGTATTTTAGAGATGACCAACCAACTAAATGCTTAATAACTAATAAAACATGGTTGATAAATCTAACTATTTTTAATTATTAATATTGCTGCTGCCTCACAAATCTAGCGTGCGATGTGTTACAAAAGCGTTATTGTCTTTAAAGCAGCCTAAACCTATTCACTATTTGTTTTAAACATCTTTTGTTGGGGGCAAATGTACCAATCTGCCATTTCTGGAAACACAGGCTCTTTTCTATTCATCAAATTTTTTACTTCCAACTTGCCTGACAACTTGGTAAATGATTATTTGAAAAGCCAGCATTGGCATTCCTGAAACTCTGACTACTACTGTCTGAAGCAGTTTGAGGTCCGGGCCACAGCACACTCTATCCTCTAGAACATACTCGCGTAGCCTAGTGGGTTTATTTTCCCACACCTTTCATTTTGAGTTTATACAAACCTTTTAGCTTTCAGGGTGAGTGTGATTCTTCACTGAATTGGATCTATGGCAAGTTGGAGAGTGTGTTTATTTTGAAGGCGTTACTCCATTCTGCCTGTAAAAGTAGTCAGGTTTTTTACAGGAGTGGGCCACCTGCCGTGGTCTCACTTGGGTCCTGGCTTGCATTCCCCACCCCTGGGCCATCTGGCCAGTCCCACAGACGTTCGCCTTTCTGTGTTTATCCACCCTGGTCCTGCTAGCGTTCTGCTTAAAAGCTTGCACCCATTTCCCCTGTATCGACACAGGTCAAATGTGCTTTGGCAACAGAAGGATTTAGGTCCACCTCAGTTCAAAAAAAAAAAAAAAGAATGCAAGCAGGCATACAAAAGTCATTAATCAGCAATGCAGCAGCAAAATCTGCTGCAAATCGAGCGATCCGAGAAATCAGACTATTCTGCAAACTTTCATGCTACCAGGGCAGCAGGGCATAGCTAAGCATGTCCATATGTCATTTCCACAGAACTCTGTAGGCAATATGATTTTGACTGGTTTTACACCACTACACAGACTTGCCAAAGCAGTGTGGTTTCCCTTACCTTCTGAAAGAAATCCTCGCCTCCGTTCACCCTCCCCTCGGCGGCAGCTGCGCAGAAGAAAGGGACATTTCAGAAAGAATAAAACATCAGGGTTCACTTATGGATGGCCAGCAGTGGAAAAATCTTTGTCATTGGAATTCATGCAGGTTGAATGCACGGGCCAATTTCCTGCTCATTGGCAACAAGATGTCTTTGCAGGAAATGTGTGGGCTTGCGTTAACTGAAGGCTCATATAGGAGTTCTGTTTGGTGCATATCAGTAAGTTTTATATTCAGGAAATTCTTCTCTAAAACCATCAAGCATTCAAAATATCAGCATATTTTATTATTATATAAACACCTTCTAAGAGTAAAGTGTTACCCTGCAGTGTGGGGTTAAAATAATCCATCCAACATGAACACTATATGGACAAAGGTTTGTGGACACCTAACCATAAGATTCACATTTTTTAAACATCCTATTCTACATTTAACCCCCATTTGCTGTTATCATAACCTGCACTCTTGTGAAAGATGTTCCACTAAATTTTGCAATGTGTTTGTGGACATTTGTTGCTCATTTCACCAATGTCAGTTACTGATGTAGGTCAGGTGAGGAGGCCTGGGGTGCACTCAGCATTCCAAAAAGTGTTCCCAAAGGTGTTCAAAAGAATTGTGTTCAGAACTCAACAGCAGGCCACTCAAGATCTTCCACACCAAACCATTAAAACCATATTTTCAAGAAGCTGGCTTTGTGCGCAGGGGCATTGTCGTCATGCTGGAAGATTTTTTGGTATCCTAGTTCAAGTGAAGGGAAAATTTGTGTGCCTCTAACTTTGTGGTAACAGTTTGGAGAAGACACGTTTGTCTATATAGTGTACCTGAAGCTTGAATTTGTACAAGACAAACTTACCTCTTACCACATGAAACATAATACTTGCCTAAGCTTGATTAAAGTTAATAATGATCCAAGTTGGATACACGAAAGACAGTAAATCACTAAGGGAAATCAAACCGGCATGACCTACAGTTCATTTGGTGACATGGGCAAAATCGTGTTGCCACAAGCCCAGCTAAGCCAGACAAATACTCAGTGTGTATTTATATCCTTGGAATTACAGGGATGTTTTTAGAAGCACATTCACTTCAAACTGCACAAACCAACACTGCACCATATGAATCAGCTCTGCATTACAATGAGACCATGAAAAAATACACTTGGAAAGTGATTCACATTAGAAATACTTACAGTAACTATGACCTACATGCAGATTTATAAAGCTAATAACATTCTGATATGGTACTGGTTTCATCAGTTTTTGCAGAAAAAAAAAACCAAACAATCCAAACAAACCCATATTTAAAGAGCCTTAGAAAGTAGAAAGAGAGTGTTCAGGATAAAACCTCAACAAGTTTGTCCTGGCTGTTTCAGATATTATACGCTCAGTATGGTCTAACAATAAATGAGCACATGTTTTAACCATTAACTCTGAAAGAGAGTCAGGATATAAATATTATCTGTCTGTAAAAAAATACATGCATGTCGATTTTCAGGGTTACTCTCTTGTAAAAATTGTAATAACACAAATATCACTATATGAAAGTCCACACATCTATATTTCATATTTTCCAGACTATGTAGTGGTTTCTTTGGCCCTCAGCCAGTACTGCTGTATATACAGACAGCCCGGGTAATGAATTAACTGCCTGCTATGGTGTACTACAAGACTCATTTCTTTTACTGGTATGGTTCACATTCGTAGTACCCTAAAAGTAAAGTGTCTCTATAGTACAATTAATATCAACTTTTTCTGACTGATCACCTTCATGCTATGAGGAAACAGTTCTATCCTACTGGAAGTTGTTTCTTCTAAGATAATCATGTTCCAGTCCACATGGCATAATGGCTTAATTAATGGATAAATAAACAGGGTTTCTGCAGGTTTCACAAAGTCATATTTAAGACTTTTTAAGAACTTTTAAAAAACATTAAGAATGGAATTTATCACAATATCAAAAAGACACAAACACGTTGTTAGCAACTGACCATAACCAAGCCCTACATAATTTTATTTTTTTCAAGCCAAGAATCGCTAAACTTGCACTTCCCCATAGCTGAAAAATAAAATCCGTTTTACGTTTGTGGTACAGTCCAAAACAGACTCGCACCAATAACAGAAAGCTGATGCATGTCGGTCTCATTTGTAGTCGTAAAACAGCAAATTATCTTTGGAATAAAGAAATTAAAAACTTAAACACCATGGAAACTAACAAACAAAACAATTCTAAAGTGCTGCGGGAGAATTTCTATGAGCATTAGAGGTAGCGTTACATAGACGTTGAAAAATTACGACCTGTTTCAAATGATTTAAGACCTAGAACAGCGAATTTAACTTTTTGACTTTTTTAGGCGTACACCTTTTATTTTTACTTTGTAAGACCCACGGAAATCCTGACAATGATAAAAGTATTTAAATCATATTCTGTGGCCTTAGTCACCAGACCTCTACTATATGGATCACTTTTTGGGGATTGCGGCCCGATGCGTTAGACAACACTCTTCACTGTTATCGCCAAAATGCCAATTCAGGGAATATCTTTTGGCAGAAGCGTGTTCATTCCTTCGCTATGTTTCCAGAGACTTGAAGAATCTGTTCCAAGTTGCACTGAAGCAGTTCTTGTGGCCAAACACTTTCAACACACTGCATACTGTTTTTACTTTGTCACCCATCTGAATTAGTTTGAGTTTTTGTTGACATAAATTACCGATTTTTTATATATAGTATTTTTAACAAAGGACACAAATCTCAATTGGCAAATCTTAATAAACAAACCGAAAAATTCAACCAATAGGATACACTTACAGTTCATTTTCTACAATAAGTTGTATTTTTAACTCTAGATTATTTCCAGGCTGTTCAAGTACAACAAAATCATGTGAAAAATATTTGAAAGTTCTGATATCGTTTGCATTTTCTTTTTAGATCACAGCAAAGGATCTGTGCAAGAAATAATGTTATTGCAATTATAACAAATGTAATGGAAGCTGCATTGCTCATGCTAATCCCAGCGATTTTAGGGGCACATCTTTTCGGTCAGAGGTCAATAATATTAAAATTAAAAAAGATCCACGGTATCCGATTATAGTATGAAAGTGGATACATGGCTTGGTTCAGAAATGTTTACCAGTTCAATAAACGAGCACTGGAGCGTGAAGAGCCAACTTAGAACCTGCACATGCATTCTGAATAGCTGATTATGCATCTTATGCAACAAAGAGACATTTTCTACTAAAAGCTAACATTCATTTATTTTCCTCGTGCTTTTCCTATTGACCTTGAAGAAGTCACATTTCTCTGTCCTCAGCCATAGGTTTGAGATTTTCCTGGGCAAACCCCAGATGTTCCCGAGCCAACTGTGAGGTCTGCTTTGGGATCTCCATCCAGTCAGTATTTGAGCTAGTGCAGAAATATTCCAGGGAGAATCAGTGGTCCTACTATGTGCATCCCCTCCTGTAGTTTGTTGAGCTCCTAATAGTAATGAGAAACCTTGTTTTAGCAGGCTGAACTTTCAACCTTAGTTTTTTGTGCAGCTCATGGTTATTGGTGAGGATAGAAACATAGCTAGATTATTAAACGGAGGGCTTCATCTCCTCTGGCTCCTGCTTCAGCCATCCTCCTCCTTCCACCATAGATTGATTCAATGACTTTCACACTGTTGTCACTCTTTTCACACCAGAGCAAAATCTTGTAACTACATTATATTAACATATTAGTACTAACTACATACTTTTACTTCAAACACTAAACCAAAAAAGATAACACCAAAAAAAGCCATCGCACGTTTTAAGTCATTACTCATTTTCTCCACGTTCTTATTTTTGAGACAGCTCCTGTATACAGAAGCCAAACCCACAAAACCCTCTAAAGTTCACAGAGAGTTAAACACAGAAATGTAGAAAGGTAAAGTGATGAAGCTTGACATAGAAGTGTATTCGAGTTCTATTTGAAATCTTACAGAACTCGAAAAAAAATCAACTGGAGGATCATATTGGCAGACAAATGTTAAGACTTTTTTGAGTCAGTCCCAACAGTGATTTTTTTTTTTTTTGGAAGTGAATTAAAACACCATACCCTTAAATGGAGCGAGTCAATGAATGATCATTATCCAACATAGAGTGTGCAATGGTTTAGTGAAGCAAAATTGGTTCCTCAGTGTGTCTTTGCTTTCCTTTCTGTATATATGATGTATAAACCCACAAGATCACCTTTTGGCATAACAGTTGACTAGATTTTTTCATTGTCAAAATTTCCTAAGCATGAAACTATTTCAAGCCACATCACAAAAACATGGGCAAACCCAAAAGTGGGTGGATTTGACCAGTTCCTAATTCAATCATATACTATATTTCAATTAATTCCCCCATCACCATCAGAGTAGTACATTTGAAATGGCAATACATTTATATTTGGCATGGACAGCCCACCAAATATTTCACATTATTGTGTTGCCAGTCTATGGAAAAAGTTATCAGCTGTTGCCCTAGCAATACATAAACAAATTCAATAAGGTGTAGTATTTCCAATCAAATCAAATAAAATTTTATTTGTTACATACACATTTATACAGAGTATGACATGTAGTAAATGCTTTTTATGACTGTTGAACTGAATGTATGACTGAATGTAATCTAAAAAGAAATATAATAAATAAAAATATAAAGTATAAAAGTATAATAAAAGTAAAGAGGGTAATAATAATAAAAAAGAAATTATAAATATATATATATATATATATATATATATATATATATATATATATATACTTTACGAGAAAAATAAATCAAGGACCGTGACGTCGGAGCGACGTGAGGGCCGCCTTCCCGTGGGCTCACCACCTGCAGGAGGGACCGTAAGGGACCGGTGCTGAGAGGATCGGGC
>JAAIIK010000048.1:1127620-1150809 GCA_014706435.1 Silurus glanis | reverse complement strand
TATATATATATATATATATATATATATATATAAATGTCCTTTATATCTTACTGCAGTATGGACGTGGCCTTACTTTTTAGTATAGTGCTTTGACTCCTAACATCTGGAATACTACTCAGTATGGAAGCATGCAGTTAGTCAAAGCCTGCAAAGCAGCAGAAACATCTGTTTGTTTGTTTTTTAAACTCATAAGAAGAACTTTTTTTTTTTTTTTTTTTTTTTTTTACCTAAGAGCATGAGCTCGAGCTTCTTGCGGTCGACCCGAAACCTCTCCTCGGTCCACTCGGGGTCGTGGGGAACCGCCGCGACTCCGGCGTGCTGCTGCTCCTCGTCCTCGGAGCCGTGAGGCGGCGGGGAGTCGCTGGAGCTCGGCGCTCCCGGTTGATGCATGAGCCCGTTCACTGAGCTGCGCCCGGCGGCCATGGTGTCCGCGCGTCACCCGCCGCTTAACAACGCAAGGAACACTCAGACACACAAAGAGAAAGAAAGAGACAGATAGAGACAGAGAGAAAAAGAGACGCGCTCGTGTTCTGCCTACGAGCGCTCTTCTGGTGTTAACTTGTTCTTGGCATCGGACGCGGTCCCGTTAAGTTCCCGTGACGTGCGGGAGGGAAACGCGCGACGCATGGCGCTCATTCCGCTCCAATCCGCTCCGCTCCGATCGGGAACGCGCTCTTTAACTGCACCCGCGAGCAGAGCGCCGCCCTTCTCTCAAACTTCCGAGCAGGACAAGAACACTGTCTTCTGCGCTCGCCTCGCACCCCGGCCCACGGCGACCCCAAGTTAGAGAAAGGCGAATTGCCTCATATAGAGGAGTCCCGCAATCAAGAATGAAACAACCTTTCATCATCATCATCATCATCATCATCATCATCATCATCATTAATGTCACCATCATGAACGTCGTTGTCATTATCATCATATTCATCATCAAATCCATCAACATGAAAGTCATGATCATCATCAGTAATTTAATCATGAACGTCATCAGCAGCAGCAGCAGCAGTAGCATCTTCATCAATTTTATCATCATGAACGTTGCAGTCATCATCATCATCATCATCATCATCATCATTATTTACATCATCGTCATTAATTTAATCATCATTATATTCCTCCTCATCGTCAATATTTTCCTCATCAAAAACGTCATCATTATCATCATCATCATCTCCTTCATCATCATTCATTTATCATAAACGTTGTCGTCACCACCATCATCATCATCATCATTGATTTAATCATGAATGTACTTATTATAATCACTATTATTATTAATAGTTTCCTCATAATGGACATCATTGTCATTATTATTATTGTTATTATTATTATTATTATTATTATTATTATTATTATTATTATTATTAGATGTGTACATAATGCTGTGTTTAAATTTCATAGAAAACCAAATCCATATTTGAGAAATAATTATAAGTACATTATTAACATGCCAGTATGTCATATTCATATTGAATATTTGAACTGGTAGCTCAGTGGTTACTAATCGAAAGGTCTGATGTTCAAGTCCTAGTATAGCCACTGTTGGGCCCTTGAGCAAGGCCCTTAACCCTCTGTGCTCCAGGGGTGCGGTATCATGGCTGACCCTGCACTCTGACCCCAGCTTCCTAACACTGGTATATGCAAAGAAAGAATTTGACTGTGCTGTAATGTATATGTGACAAATAAAAAGCACCTTTTTTCTTTCTATTTCAAACACTCTGCTTCACAGATACACAAAATGAACAGAGAAATACTGACATCTCTTGGCGTTATAGTAGAAGATCACTGCTTTAATAACTATATAAGCAAAAATGACCTGAGACTAGATGTTTAAGACATTTTATAGCAGCGTAAAATAAACAGAAAATTGGTCTATGTAATTCCTCTGTATTTTCACTTATGTTTCATTTATTCGTCTTTTTTTTAGAGCGCAATATACTGTGGAACATGAAATATTGCACTTGCTTTCATTTTTTTTTTTTTGTTGATAGTACAAATAGTTTCTCCTTTCAAATATCCCCAATACAACCCCTCCAAAAAGCTATTATTGCAATGTAAGGGTGCAATCAACAGTCATGTGACACTTACACGAGACTTGAGCCCATACATATCAGAACAAAAGTAGAGATAAAAATAAATAACAACAAAACTGCCATAGCGTAAGATAGATTAAATTATGGATAAAACATTGATAAGAGACATCAAACTGTTGAGGAAAAGCAAAGCGGACAGAAGAAAAAAAAATAACTCAACACTTAATTAATTAACACTGTAAATGTGGAGCAGATCTCTACCCACTGCCCAGTGTACTGCAAATGTAATACATGAAATCAGTTACACAGTATTGTCTATCCGCAAACATCATAGTACAGGGAGACTCCTGTCTGACCTTGTCCATCAACCTGTCCATCACCACTGCAAATAAGAAAGGGCTCAGAGCCGATCCTTGATGCAGTCCAACCTCGAACCAGTCTGTCATTCCTACTGCACACTTCACTAAAACACCTGACTTCCTCATACAATACTTTCTGTTTAATGTTTAATATTTAATATTGCTGTAGTTTGCCTGGAGCCTAAATTAAGAATTTCATTGTACAAACTGTCACTGAGATCTGGAAGCCTGTTTTGAATTTTTAGATATTTGTATATTTGATATGTGTGAGAGTTTGTATTACGTAAATCTGAGAAAATAAGTCAGAACTGTGAGATTAAAAAGTCGCAGTTTTCATTCAGTGGCGGAAACAGGCTTCCATATTGACATCTGTACACATGATAAACAAAACATGAAACTTCTGAGATGGTTACAAACTAGCCAATAGGAACGCCGAAAATAAGTCACGTGGTCAAGGGGACGAGTGGGAGATGCGTATACAAGGAAGCGGTTTCTTTTCATCTGGACGAAAGATGTCCTAAAACCTGCAGCGAGCGCGTAAGATTTGCACTTTTACTCGTTTTATTATTATTTTTTTTTTTATCAATAACACACATTTTTTTAATGATGCGTGGTTATTTCATGTTTGCTTGTTTTCCCGGGAAAGTAAGCGCCATTGTTTTTCCATCGCTCGTCTAGCCTTTTAGCTAGCAATATAAAGAGGCGGCGAAGGGCCGTACCCAAATCGACACTTTTTTGAAGCTGTAGTGCACTAGGTTGAGTGGTGGAGTCATTGTTTCGCTATGTATGAAATGGACTTGGAGAGGGAGTGTGGACGCATTTGGAACTCAACCTGGGAAGAAACGCCTACTTTCAGCATTGGAGTGATGATAACTGTAAAGGGTTATGATGAAATAAGATGTTTTTATTATGGTATTAAGACAAAAAGAAAATGCTTGTCCCTAAGGTTACTGGAAATATAAAATATATTGTATATAATTATATTGGGATAGCTAAGAATTGTATATACTGTATATGCTGAACAACTCATTCCTGTTTTCTTTTTGCTGTTATTATAACTTCTACTCTTCTTCTTGATATTGTTTGTGAGGATTTGTAGGGATTTGGCCAAAAGAGCATTAGTTAACTCGTATTAATGTTAGGATTGAAGGCCTGGGGATCAGTCAGTGTTTCAGTTCACCCCAAAGGTGTTCATATGGGTTGAGGTCAGGACTCTGAGATCTGGTGGTGGTGGAAAAATCTCAGAACTCAACACTCGATGGGGAAAAGCAAGATAAAAAGGTTTACTTGGCAACCTTTTTTTTTTTTTTTTTTTTTACTTGCCAAGTCTTCAGTAAGTCCACGTCCCCGTCCTGTTGGAACATGAGCAGACGGAGAAAGCCCCAGGCCCTGGTTACGCCAATTTTTAATAATCTTCAAGCTTTGTAGAAAAACGGTGCACACTGATTAGATATTTAGACATTCTCTATGGTGTAACAAAGTGAAACAGTTTGTGTACCTCCTCGCTGCAACATGCACAAACTGTCTCAACTCAGTCGAAAAAGGCATGCGAGGGCATCGAGAAAAGTTCAAACAAAGCGGAAAGAGTCAAAGATTAATTTTCCCAATACAATCACTCCAACCACTTACATTTAAGGGATACTCCCGTATCCAGAGTGACTTACTATCATCTCATTCCTACAATCAAGCAGCCCTTGTGGGCACTTGTGCAGGAACCTAAGAGGGGCTTTGGTGTGGCTGGGATTTGAACTCACAACCTTCGGATCCAATGTCATCCACTGAGCTACCACCTTCCCCAATTTTAACAGTGGCATTAAATGTACAGAAAATGTACAGCCATTGTGCCAGTACAGCTTTATAACAAGTTTGGCGATCAGTGTGGCGGTCCGGTGTCCACAAACTTTCCAAAATTGCTTCAGGTTTGTCTGATGTTTGGGGTACATTGTACATAAGATGCATTGAACGATCCCCAACTTGTGTTGCTTCCTAAATTGAGTGGAATCTTTATTTATTTATTTTTTTTTTATAATCTCCAGTATACTATGTAGTACCTAACTAGGGTTGCAAACTAACTAGTGTGGCTCTTCTCTATTCTGGCACCGAGTTGGTGGAATGAACTTCCCCTAGATCTGAACAGCAGAGTCCCTGGGTATCTGCAAGCGACAGTTGAAGACCTACCTCTTCCTAAAAGATTTAAACTAGAGTTGTTGGCTAATTTATTTTAAATTGTAATCTAGCGTACCAGTGTAGATTTAGTCATTGCTAGAGACACAAAGCACTTTTGTACGTCGCTCTGGACAAGGGCGTCTGCTAAATGCCGCAAATGTAAATGCAAAGGGGTGGAAAATTTCTGGAAACGTTACAGAAACTTTCTATGGGAACTTCATCTGGGGATTTTTCAAAAGTTCAAAACTTACCATGAATTTCTGGGAATTCATAAAAAATGTAGGGAAGTTGATACAAACTGTATCATATACAAACTTTATGATTTAAGGGCTGCACGGTTTGGGACAAATGTCATGTTGCGATTGTTGTGGTCAATATTGCGATTGCGATATAATAAACGGTATCATGAGGCCATTTGATTGGTTATCGAGGAAATTGCACACCGATTAGCGATCATGCTGAAATGTGCATTTGTAAAACTATAGGTTTTCGAAAGGAATAACTTTTTTTTTCAAAATGAAAACATTTGCATTAATGTAAACATTTTTCTCAAAAGGCAGAGCTGAATTAAATTAAACAATAAATAAAAACAGACATTTTCACAAAAATAAGATATTTGAAACATTTCATCAAAACAAAAATTTTTCCAATCGTTATTATTAAATGTGTTTAACCTTTTTTTTTTTTTTTTTTACGGAATCCTGCCCAGGGTTCCAAAAGGCTAGAAACTGCCCTGTTAATGCAGGATGTAAAAGAAATATATATACACACTTGCAATCATAAATATTCAACCCCTAAATAGTTTTAAGGATTTATAAATAAAAATCTTTTCAAAGTGCAGGATTCTACTTTGGATGGCTTCTTAATGAGTTAAGTGATACATAAAATCAACACAGAAAATGTATGATGTAGTATTTGTGTGTAACAGTATATTTTGTTAAGATCGCCATGTCACAATTATTCAACCCCTATATAATATTGTTGTTTTTAAAGCTTTCTGACAGTTTTTATGGCCTGAAGTGGCGCTGAAACATCATTAAGCCTTTGGGAACTCTATAACGATCCTTCATTTGCTTCAGCTGTGATGCATATATAAACCCCGACCATGAAGATGTTCAAGCTGAGTTGCAATCATGGGAAAGACAAAGGAGCTTCCACTAAAGCTGAGAGAGGAGATTATTGCATCACATCTGAAGGGCCTTGGGTATAAGAAGATTTCCAAAAGATTTAACATTCCAAGAGACACCATTGGGAGCATTATAAGGAAGTTTAAAACTTATGGAACAGCTGCAAACCTGCCTGGCCGTGGAAGAAAGCTCACAATTTCATCAAGGGCCCTTAGCAACTTAGTCAGGACAGCTAAGAAAAACCCCCGTGTGACTGCAAGACAGCTACAGGATGACATGATGAAGGCTGGTACAAGTGCTTCAGTGGCAACTATAAGACGTGCACTGAATAATCAAGGACTTCATGGCCGGGCCCCAAGACGCACTCCACTCTTGACCTCAAGGAACATCAGGAGTCGACTAGAATATGCCAGGAGGAATTTGGATAAAACTACAGCGTTCTGGGAGACAGTTCTATGGACTGATGAAACCAAACTGGAACTTTTTGGACATATGGACCAGCGCTATGTCTGGCGTGCAAAAGGTCAGGCTTATGACCAGAAGAATACCATCCCCACGGTCAAGCACGGAGGTGGGTCAATAATGATGTGGGGCTGTTTTTCTGCGGCAGGAACTGGCAATCTTGATTGTGTACCTGGCATCATGGATTCCCAGAAATACCAGGTCATTTTGAAGAAGAACGTGATGCCTTCTGTTGACAAATGAAACCTTGGTGATCATTGGATCTTCCAGCAAGACAAAGGATCCCAAGCACACCTCCAAATCAACCAAAGCTTGGTTGGGGAAAAGATGCTGGAGTGTCCTGGAGTGGCCTTCTCAGTCACCAGATTTAAATCCAATTGAAAATCTTTGGTGGGATTTGAAGAAGGCAGTTGCAGCACGGAAGCCGTCAAACATCACTGAGTTAGAGGCTTTTGCACGTGAAGAATGGGCAAAGATTCCAATCGAGAGGTGTAAGAAGCTTGTCAGCACTTATCGAAAACGCTTGTTAGAAGTTATAAAAACTAAAGGGCGCTCACAAGGTACTGAACCGGGGGGTTGAATAATACTGCACATGCTCATGTGTTACAAGACTTACAATTTTCATTTGAACTTCAAAGTTAAGCCAACTTCTGTTGTCAAAATAACTTAAATATGTATCAATAAATATTGTTTGTTATTTCACAAGTTATTTTTTTTCCATTTATTTTCATTATCTTTCATCAACATCACTGTATTGTCTATTGAGGTGAGGGGGTTGAATATTTCTGATTGCGAGTGTGTGTGTATGTATGTGTGTATATATATATATATATATATATATATATATATACATATATACATACAGCAGGGAAAATAATTATTTGACACATCAGCATTTTTATCAGTTATGGGATGTGTGTGGAAAAGCGGAGGTTGCCAGGTGAAGGCGCGCCAATCCGCGCGAGTGGGTGAGTACGAGGAAAATTGAATGAAAAGTAAAAGAATGCTCTGTCTGTTAAACCATCACCTGTCGTCTCCTTCTTCCAACCCGAACCAGTGATTTGTCATATTGAACCAGATTTGTCATATTGCCACGTGATGTAGCAACTTGAATTTAGCAAATCTTGCACAGTTCCTCTCTCTGCTCAGTGTTGGTGATCTTAAAGCTAATATATCGCAATATAACTTCCTAGACTAGCTGGTCTTTGTTGTTGTTGTTGTTGTTGTTGTTGTTGTTAGCGGGGCAGAAAATCTGCAAACAGTTCACAGAAGGTATGTGTCCACACATGCACTTATTTAATTCAATAAATCGCAACATTTGCTGTCATATAATCGCACAAGCTGACATCGCGATTGCGATACACTAAACCTTGCAGCCCTACTTTGATTCAATTGTTAGTATCATTTATTTGCACAACAAACATAAATATGTTTAATGCATATGATTACTCACCAAAATGGACATTTTTTTTTTAACATTATTTTCTGAGCAGGATTCAGGGCATTGGTTATTATTTTGAAAAAAGTACCGCAATTGTTTATATATTATTCCGGTGATGTTTACGTTACCATAACAGCCTACTTCATACTTATTCTTTTTAGTTTTCTAATGAACTTTGCTGTTGTATTTGCCGAATGAATAAAATGGAAGCATACAAAGACAATTGAAGATGTTAAATCTTTTTTTTTCTGCCTTGTCTCTTTCACTTCCACTGTTGATTTGCTTATATAGTGCATATTTAGGGTTTTTCACCGCAATAGATAATATGATTATTACTGTATCTATTGTCTTTATTGCTTCGGTGAGAAAATTATGTCCGTACACAGCTAGAAAAACGACATTTTACTCTGCATTTTACTGTACAGAACAGGTAAAATTCTTCATTCAGTGTTAAAGCATTACTTGTTTTAAACAAGTGGCCATGGACAAGGAATAAAAAGAAGAACTTGTCCAGATGACATTTCTTTCTAATTTAATTTTTAAATGTTGATCCTGGTTAAAGTTGAATTAATATGCACATTTAAGTAAATGTATACAAGCACTGAGAACAGGTCTTATATAAATATATATAAATTATAAGGTTAGAGATTATATTTGTTTCAAGTGCTTTTGGTTTATTCTGAAAGGTGGAAGGAAGGGGGCCTCCAATATTAATTTTGCTTAGGGCCTCCAAATATCTAGAACCGGCTAAATCAGGATTCAAATCAGGATAATCTGTTATGTTATGGAGGAATGCGCAGTGCATGTAGGGGGTCTGGCTTCAGCAGCCCTGCAATAAGTGTCCTGTGTGCATGTGATTGGTTAATGTGCAGGGTAGAAATGTAACTGAAATGTAAGTTTCCTGTTATAGGCTAACCTGCAATTTGGTAAATTCCCAGTTTATTCCCATTTTACAGTATGGCAGACGCTGGTGACGGAGACCCTGTGGCTGGTTCTTCCGGGACTTCGCGTCAGTCTTTCTCTTTGGGAAGAGGACTGGCAGGACGGACATTACTGAATCCTCCACCTCCAGGCAGACTCACATCCCTGCGTTCCAGAGACCTGACACTCGGTGGATATAAGAAGGTCACTTGTGCGCAATCACTACGCCTCTCTTTACATTACATTATGGATTTTGTACATTGATTTTGTCGTACAATTAGGGCATTTAGACACCCTTATAAAGAGCAACTTACAATTACCTCATTCATACAACTGAGTAGTTGAGGGTTAAGGGCCTTGCCCAAGGGCCCAGAAGTGGCAGCTTAGTGTTGGTGGGATTTGAACTCAAGCCCTTTGAATCAGAAGTCCAACATCTGAGCTACCATTTCTCTTCATTATGGCTTTGTTATATGAAAAATACCAGATAGTTGTTCTCACTAAAGGTGATTATTGGAAGGATTATAAATGCTGGGTTCCAAACACAGATATTCTTGGTGCTGTTCCATGCAGTCAAATGAGACTGAAATAATAAGTGATGTACACTGATCATGCAGAACCTTATAACAGGTGAAGTGAATAACACTGTTTATCTTTTCATCATGGCACCTGTTAGTGGGTGGGATAGATTAGGCAACAAGTGAACATTTTGTCCTCAAAGTTGTGTTAGAAGCAGGAAAACCGGTCGAGCGGAAGGATTTGAGCGTGACGACTTTGTCAGAGCATCTCCAAAACTGCAGCTCTTGTGGGTTGTTTTCCAGTATGCAGTGGTCACTAACCATCAAAAGAGCTCCAAGGTAGGAACAATGGTGAACCGGCGACTGGGTCATGGACAGCCGAGGTTCCTTAATGCACATGGGGAGCGAAGGCTTGTCCGTGTGGTCCGTGATCCAACAGACGAGCTCCTGTAGCTCAGATTGCTGAAGAAGTTAATGATGTTTATGCTCAATGGGTCAGGACTGTTTTGGCAGCAAAAGGGGGACCAACACAATATTAGACAGGTGGACATAATTAGTGATAAAAATCCAAGAATAGGCAAAGTTTATGGTTTAAGACCAAAAGCTGGTATGAAATGAACCACCTTACTGAAACACTTCCTGGTGCACACAGGAAACAGGTACCTGTAAAGTATAAAGCATGGGTTCAAAACTGATTTGAATGGTGTTCTCGTTCCTGCAGAAAACATTTGTCCCAAACGTCCACTCCATACGGAAAAGCAAAGACGAGTAAGTATCTGCATCAAAAGATTATTTGTCAGCCACGTGTAAGCCAGCGTTCGGCCGACCGAAGCCTTTTTCAACGTTCCACGCAGGTTAAAGGAGGAGCCGTGTAGTGCGCCGAAAAAGGAGAGAAGAGAAAGGGAAGACAGGCAGAGAGAGCGCAGGCGGAGAGAGCGACCCCAAACCATTCAGTCACACTCCATTTTTGAACAGCGTCCTGCAGACACCTTCAGGAAATCAGGTCAGTTATTTGACACCTAAATCAACCAAGAGAGTGCACAGTAGTGTCCATGATGCTAACAGCGGTACTTTTAATCTGCAGGAAGCTGGGGAACCACAGATGTAAGCGACTACGATCCAGTTCTTACTAGGAGTATTAAAAAGGAGAGAAACGTTCCAGAGGAAGACGACGATGGAATTCTAGAAAAGCTTCAGCGAGATGATGTAAGTTGCGAATTTAATTACTTTTTTTTTTCACTGCATTTAAAGACGATCCTGTTGAGAAAACCTATTCTTCTCCATTTGCTTTATAGTTCATAGACGACCCCGGTCTGAAAAACGATCCCAAGCAAACACCAATAAGACTTCCACTGCACCAGTCATTCGGCTACTTGGCGACAGAGACGTCTCGTAGGTTCAAAAGCTTTTATGGACATTTCACTTTTTCAGCCATATGCGGTTCTTCGGTAAACTGTTACCACATAGTTTGAGGTTGCATGAAATTTTCCATTCACTTGAACTAGGAAGCCCAAACAGGTTCCAAAATGGCAATGCTCCCATGCAAAGATCAATGAAGATCTGCTTTATATGGTTTGGAGTGGAAGATCTGGAGTGGCCTGCTGTAGAGCTCTTGACCTCAACCCTATTGAACACGTTTGAATAAATTGGAACGCGGACTGCACCCCAGGCAACACCCTTGTGGCGGAATAAGCACAAATCTCCACAAGTGCACAAACTTTGTCTATATATTAGAGGAAAAGTTTGAAACGTTTGGCTTTGCTTTAAGTGAGGGTGGGCAATTCCAATAAAAAAATTCCAAGAAACGCATTGTAAGTTTCATTAATAGTCTTATTTGGAAAGTTTTGCCACAATATACTTAAATATGATTGCTTGTATAATCATTATTACATTGTTATTACATAAATACGGAATACAGCTGAGGTTCCCTCCTTGACCATATGTAACACTGTTTTCACAGTAAAAGACGCACAGTCTGATCCCAAGTCATTAAAAACCCACGAGAGGTTTCCAACACAAACAGGTGGATACTCTGCGTGTCCTCAGCCTCCGAGTGTCCGAGAACTTTTCCAGCGGCTGAGCGTCTCAGAGAAGGAAGAGCTATTATTCATCCAGCTTCCTGATACTATTCCTATAAAAGCCCAAAAAATTGAAAAGCCTGTGAAAAAAGGTGACGCCGAAGACAAGCGTGTCTCTCATATCAAAGCACCAGTGAGTGAAGCCTTCAGTTCTTCTTTCTCTCCGTCTTTGGTTTGGTCCGAAATATTTTGACCGCGTTGTGCGTCGTGTTTTAGGAGCCAGTGGAGAAAGAGGCGGTGCCTGTGCTCTCGGACTTCACGGAAGGATTCCTAGGAAAAATGCAATTTAGGAAATCCGGCAAAGTGCAGCTGGTCGTCGGGGACATTACACTGGACGTGTCGGAGGGAGCAGCTTTTTCTTTCCTGCAGGTGAGACTTGGACGATAAATCTTTTAGGAGCCGTGCTTACATTTCTGTTTAATACGAGGTGGTATCGAAAGGTTTCGAGACTAGTTTTGTTTACAAGAAAGTACTTTATCACCTTCAAAATAGTCCCCTCGCACAGCGATACAGCGCCCCCCAGCGTTCCTGCCACTCCTGGAATGCGTCCTGGAAGTCTTCATTTCGAAGCGGGTCAAAACGGCGACCTTTGAGCTGAATCTTCATCTTCGGAAGACCAAATCTGCGTAAGCGAGATCACGTTATTTCCAGCGAGAAACCTTTGTGAGCTCTGTGCGCTCGTGGTCAGTATAGCACCAATGTCTATCGGCACACTGACTTACAAAGGTCGGTGCTCCCTGTGACTGCCATCTGTTGGCGTGTTACAAAACTAGTCCCGAAACTTTTTGATACCACCGCGTACATCAGTACAGTGTTTCTCAGTGCTCCTCATCCTCAGGTAAATCTGGTCCAGAATTGTTGCTAAAATGATAGACGTGTAGCTGCAGGATAAATCACAGCATAAATGAAGTGTGTACAGTTTCGGGAGGACACATGCGATATGAAGACGTGTGTTTGTGCGCTTTCGCAGCAACTCGTGTGCGTGCGGCTCACCGAGGGTCTGACCGGCGACATGACGGTGCTCGGGGACGTCAAACACAAGCTGGTGTGTTCCCCCAACTTCGAGGCTCTCCTAAAAGTGGCCAAGGCTCCGTCACACATCCAGCCAGTCTTCAAAACCATTCAGACGGGATGAGCTTTCCACCATGACATGTTAGAAGTGGACGTGCTCTGATTTGCAGAAGCCAAGTGTTTATTTATTTTTAAAAAGGTTTTTGTGTACATTAGAAAGATAGGATGCGGTGTGTGTTATAGACACTTCAGATGTTTTCAATGTCGTGCTTTTATTCGTATTTATTTTTACAACGTACACTCGAAGGTTTTTGGCGCAAAATCTAGACTTCATCTTAAGCTTTTAATGTTTAGCAACAAATCGCTGGTTAGGATATTAACAGAAATTTGAGAGTCGTTTAGTAGGTAACAGCTTTACTTTTTGTTTCCTAAAATGTTTATAACATGTCAATAGCATCAAACAATTGACAAGTTGTTGAAAAATGGTTCCCCGGTTAGTTTGTGGTTAATGTGAGAGCAAAAAGGATTCAGATCTGGGGCCCATTCTTCATACATCATGAAGAGCTGAGACTACATGCAAACGACATCCAAGATCTACTCATCATGGTACTTATGTTCGGGCTAATTAGTGTCTTTGAACGCACATGTGGACGTGATTAGTACAGCAAACTGGGTTGTTTGATATAATGTTGTGTTCATGCAATGCTTGAAAAAGATACACACGGTCAGTGATCAGACATACCTTTATGGCCACCTGCCTAATATTGTGTTCGTCCCCTTTTGCTGCGAAAACAGTCCTGACCCGTCGAGCATTAACAGCATTAACTTCTTCAGCAATTTGAGCTACAGGAGCTCGTCTGTTGGATCGAACCACACGGACCAGCCTTCGATCCCCACGTGCATTAATAAGCCTCAGCCGTCCATGACCCTGTCGCCGGTTCACCACTGTTCCTTCCTTGGAGCACTTTTTTTTTTTTAGACCACTGCAGACCAGGAACACCCCACAAGAGCTGCAGTTTTGGAGATGCTCAGACCCAGTCGTCTAGACGTCACAATTCGACCCTTGTGAAACCCGATCAAATCCTTACGCCGTTTTTCCTGCTTCTAACACATCAACTTTTATGACAAAATGTTCACCTGCTGCCTAATAAATCCCACCCCGGTGCCATGATGACGAGATAATCAGTGTTATTCACTTCACCTGTTAATGTTATGCCTGATTGATGTACATTTACTATTGTATTTTTCATCAGAAATCTCTCTGGACAGTCAGTATGCAACTGACCTCTCACTCCACACAACTGCTGAACCACCCAGAAATAAAACTATCCATAGGTGCATTTTCCTTTTGGTCCACTGTTTTTTTTTTTTTTCTTTAACCATTAAAAGCTTAATATGATATGATTTTGCGCCCAGTTTACTGTTCCCACGAGTGTATACGATGGAATCTCTACCAACCCCAACTCTATTTATTAACATTTTTAACAGGATAAAGATGACAAACCTTTTTGTTTCCCAAACTAGCGGTTGTGATGGTTGGGGACGCTTGATTTACAAACGCAGGCGGTGAGAGAGTTCCCAATTTGTGTAATTACAACATTAGTCACTGTTACTGTGCATGTGGCAACATTTGACTAAAGTTATTTGACTAAATCAAATCAATTTCTCAGTCCATTGTGGCGTTACTCTCACGGAACAAAAGTCAGTTGAACAAAGACAGAAAGATTCATTGGATATGGGTTTTACAATCATGATGGTAAATAATAAGGAGAAATCGACTATGCCCTATATGACAGTTTTGTTGCCTTGTATAAACTTTACCTGGTTTATCAAAACTGGTCGCTCTTGCCTGCATTAAGTAAGGGAAGGACACGCTTTATGTGTGGTGTTATAAGACAATAATACACGGTTAGGGTTGCAAAATAGCAGAAAATTTCAATGGGACAAAATACAATAACAGGGAACAGGGAAGTTCTAGGGAACTTAAATATAGTTGGGGAAAAAAAAAAAAGTATGTTGCTGGATAATCTTGGATTAAGCAACCAGATTGAATCCACTGAGGCCACACCCTCTACATCCACAAAATGGATAATTTCTTAAATCCTACACACAAAATAATGTAGAAAAATATCCATTTTGGTGAGTATTCACATAAATTACATAGTTATGTGCTGTGTGTAAGCTATTGTACTATATATTTAATTTTATAAGCATATATGTTGTTATACTAACAATTAAATCAGTAAAAAAAAAAAAATTTATATCTTTTTTTTTTATCTGTATTAGTTTGCATGCATCAGATTATGACCAAACAAAATGTTTATATTTAATGTTTGTATATGATACAGTTTATACAAAGTTCCCCAAATTTCAAATTAATTCATAGTAGGCTTTGCAAAATTCCCCAGAAGTTGTTCCCATGAAAACTTTTCGGACATTTACAAGAACCCCTTTGCAAATACACGGCTGGGGGATAAGAGGCACTTTGCTACATGTTAAACACCGTCACCTCGCCCCCCCCCCCCCCCTAGAGTGAAGTATTTTCCTGCAATAACAACATAATAAATGCCATCTTTCCTTTCAAACACATGTCTAGAATTTTCAATATATATTATATACACATGTACATATACACAGTAATCCCGTTTATGGTGGTTACGTTCCAAAACTGCCAATGATAAACGAAAATCCGCGGTAAACGGACCCCAAAAATGCTATTTTATGTATACAGTACTGTATTAACATTTTATTTCATTTTACAATTAATAATTATACAGTATTTTTATTAATCGATTTCATTATTTCAACATCAAACTCCATAAAAACAATTCTCTATAAGTTTTTTGGTCTATCGTGCTATCCGCAAGAGAGACTGGGAAAATCGGCTAAACAAAATATTTATCTGGCAAACGCAATCCCTCGATAAACCGGAGGCTCGAGATTCGGACCACGCTAAAGCGGGGGATTACTGTATACAGTGCAACCTTTGGTGAGTGGTAGCTCAGTGGTTAAGGTGCTGGGTTACTCATCGGAAGGTCGGGGGTTCAAGCCCCGGTATCGCCAAGCTGCCACTCTTGGGCCCTTGAGCAAGGCCCTTAACCCTCAGTGCTCCAGGGACGCCGTATCAGAGCCGACCCTGCGCTCTGACCCCAGTTTCCGAGCAAGCTGTAAAGTATATGTGACAAATAGAGGCTATTCTATTCTTCTAAAATAGAGGTTTTGACTCTCTCCTTTTGATGGTTCCTTTTTCAAGGGGAATTGTACAAAATGTGTGTGTGTGTGTGTGTGTGTGTGTGTATATATATATATATATATACACACACACACACACACACAAGTTCTCCTTTTTGTGAGGATTATTGACTTTGATTCACATGTTTATTCCAAACCTATGAAATCTGTAATAAAAAATATTTGTCAAAAGC
This sequence comes from Silurus glanis, assembly GCA_014706435.1. Classification (NCBI taxonomy): domain Eukaryota; kingdom Metazoa; phylum Chordata; class Actinopteri; order Siluriformes; family Siluridae; genus Silurus; species Silurus glanis. The sequence continues at coordinate 1,135,271 of JAAIIK010000048.1, read as the reverse complement.
TTGAGGAAATGCAGAAAAGACGATATTTGGCCAGAATATTTGTGACCTCTGTATGTGTGTATAAAACGGCTTACATTCCCACTTGTATTTTAATAGTATAATACTATGTGCCACATGTGCTTTGAATTTAGGTTACAATGTAGACATAAATCATGTTGCTTGTGTTTTGTGGGGGGTTTTTTCTTTCTTTTTAGAAAATGCAGGTATTTATTGAGTAAAGATTGTATACAAAACATGGCTGCCAGGATTAAGTATAATGCTTTCTACAAAGCAAAAACAAACAAACAAAAATAATCAAGTAAGCAGTGATAATACTATTATATGACTTCATAATAAACCAAAAGCGAATGCAGTAGTCAGATAAACTCAGCCTTGCCCACACATACGCCCCTTGCGGCTGCGTAGTCTTTCCCACCAAAACTGGCCTACAGTGGGGTTTTTCACAGTTCACAGTTCCCAATGCTAATGGGGGAAACGTACGCCCTCCTAAAGCGCTATTGAGGACGGCGTGTACAGTTTTCTCCCAATACACTGTGTACCACTCATTTCTTGGTGCTACTGGGTGTTTTTTTGGTTTCAGCATCAGAAGACTTTTTCCCTGCCGCTCCTTTAGCAGGCGCTTTGGCCTTCAAAACCTTCACTCTAGATTTCTTTTTCCCTTTTTTAGTCACCGCCTTCTTACGTCTTGACTCCTTCCGTCGGACGAGATCCTCCCTCCCGAGTTCGGTCATGTGCTCCTCCCAGGCTTTCATCTCGTTTTTATAGCGTACTTTGTCGTCCTCTGCGAGCTGCATGTATATCTAAAAAAAAAAAAAACGTGCAGTCAGATTTATTTCAGCTTGAACTAATCTCAGATGTGACTCAGATGAGAATTGGGAACTTGCTTGTTTCTGCGACATGGACAGACTCTTCCAGTCGTCAAACAGAGACTTCATTTTGCCCTGAAAGAAAGAAATACCCTAATAAATATGACAATCCCATCCCATGGTATGAAGAAAGCACTCACGGAATTACAGTGATGAATGGTGCATCCAAAGACAGATCTTTACCGGTACAGTGGTTCCTTTAGCTTCTTCAAAATGCTCCGCCATGAAAATGTTGAAAGCTGACCTAGGCCGTTTGGGCTTCCCGAGACTGTTCAGTTCCTACGTTCGCGACGAAACAACTCAAATTTATAAATGCTTCATGCGCCAAAAAGTTCACATATTTGTCTACTATATGGACAAAAGTTTGTGGACACCTGACCATTCGATTCCTATGTGCTTTTCTTAAAACATCCCATTCCAGGTTAAATCCCCATTCGCTATGATGAAAACTTCCACTCTTCCTCTTTCATCCTCTTTTTTGAGTCTTGTGCTTATTCAGCTACAGGGGTGTTAGTAAAGACAAGCACTTGTGTAAGGTGAGGAGGCCTGGGGTGTGGTCCAATTCATCCCAAAGGTGTTCAATAGGGTTGAGGTCGGAGCTCTATAGCAGGTCAGATCTTCCACACTGGCCCATGTATGTTCACGTAGCTCTTTCTTTTTGTGCACAACAGCATTGTAATGTTGGAACAGGTTTGGGTCTCCTTGTTCCCTTAGTTCAAGTGAAAGGGGAAATTTAATGCTAATGCATTCAAAGACATCATATAAAAATGATTGACTCCAATTTGTGGTAACAGTTTGGGAAAGAAGCACGTATGGTTGGAAAAGTCAGGTGTCCCAAAACTTTTGTCCATATAATTAAATTCTGGAGGGCATTTTTTACATTTATTTTTTTTTTTATGTTGAACTGATGCTTGAATACAAGAGAGCAAGAGGCTGAAAAAATACGGTAAAAAAGCAGAAATGTTAGTAAATATACCGTTTATAAAAAGTGTAAGCGTATCGGTAGCATTCCGGACGAGCCTTCACTCACCCTCTTCTTCCTGATCGCTCTTCTTTTCGCCATCTTTTGTCTTTTCTCCTCCGCGAGTGCTGCGCTCTGGACGGGCGTCAGCTGCTCCTGGTATGCCTTCATGTCGACTTTGTACTGCTCCCTGGCTGTTATGGAGGCTTCTTCGAAAGGCTGCGAGAGGAAGTTAATCACAGTGACTACACCAGGGTTCCCACTCTAAGCCAAATGTCAAATTCCCTGACTTTTACTGAATAAAAAGCTCAATTTGCATGACCTATATCGGAGTATAAATACAAAACTAAATACCGGATGCAGAGGTGAAGACTCCGTTAGCAGTTAACAGTAATTAGCTCGAGCTTAATTTTCAATTCTGTCAGCGATCACTTATGCTACCTCTCATAGGCTATACTCACTGACTATACTACCGTAATTTCCGGACTATAAAGCGCACCCAAATATAAGCCGCACCCACTGAATTTTACAAAGAGTTTTATTTTGAACATAAATAAGCCGCACCTGTCTATAAGCCGCAGGTGTCTACACTGAAACTAATGAACTTTACACAGGCTTTAACGAAAGACAGTGTCTGTTACACGGCTTGTATCTAAACAGTAGCCTACCAAGAAAGTCATTGTTCACTGTCTTCCTCCTTCCTTTCACAACAATTTCTCTCGGGAGTTTTTCTTTTGGCATCGTCGTGCGTTTAAAAATCACCATCGGTGAAGCTTTTCTCCCGATGCCGTGCAGCTCAGAACACAGGTGAAGTGCGTTTTTTCATGCTCGGTTGTTTTCAGCGTGACGAATGATTCGCATTTCCTGTTGACAGTCCGAGTGAGCGGCAGGTCAAACGTCAGAGGAACCTCATCTATATTTATGATGTGGTGCGGCCCGATTCAGTGGGAGCGCATCTGATTTAATATAAAGACTTTCATTGGTTAACCCGTTCGGCAATTTCATTGGTCTAATGTTTTTTGGCTTGAAGTTTGTGAAACCGGGAAAAACCCAGGAAAAATCCATAAATTAGCCGCTTCGTTGTTTAAGCCGCGGGGTTCAAATCGTGGGAAAAAAGTAGCGGCTTATAGTCCGGAAAATACGGTAATCATTTTTCATTTGCTCTAGCTAGCTAACGTTATAGCTACATACCACTTGGTTCTGATGACCTGTATGACCAGTGGGACTCGGTAAGCTTCAGGCACGACGAGATTTCAGCCTTCGGGGTCTTTGCTTGTGGACGTGCTCCAGAGTCTCGTGCTACTGTCGCTGCTATAGGCGAAATGCGTGAAACAACGCGTAAAAAAAAAAAGGTGTAGAAAAATTCCTGCGACAAAGAAAAATCCCTGATATTCCAGAAATTCCATGACCCGTGGGAACCCTGCTACACGCCCCTATATTGCTCTTCCGTTATATTCCTTCGAGTTTGTGAATATAAGTGAAGACGTCAAACGTTCTGTTGTAGGATCGAAGGATAATTGGATGTTGTAGGATAATTTGGCGATAGCAGCGCACCCTGGAGTGTTTGGTTGCATTTATACAAGATCCGTCAGCTCTGTTTTTAATAAAGAACACGTCATTCCTTCTGTTATAGCAGCTATAAACAGTCAATCCCTCAGAGGGGGAGAAGGAACACCACACACAGTTTGTTTCAGTGCTTATTAGGCTCAGATAATGTGGAGAGTCCACTGTACAGCGCTCTGGTTTACTTTTTGCAGCATGCACCCACGTGAAAGGAAAAGTTTTGTATTATTATTATTATTATTATGATTTAAACACGCATGCACACCTACCCGTTTTTCCTCTGGTGTGAGGGTCCTCCACTGCAGCGCTATCTTTCGGACAACATCCACAACTCTGATTTCTGGAGGTGTGAAATGATGGAGAAATTCAGTCCTGAGTTACACGCGAGCAAATCGGCAGGCTGAAGCAAACGCGCTTCTCATCACGAAACAAATCGTTCGATTTTTTAGATAAAAGCTTGCTTGGGTTCAGCACAATATTCATGTTTTACTTGACACATCATACAAAGTATGATTAAATCAAGAAAATGCATTGGGCTAGAAATCAATGCGAAACTGTTATAGTAGCGTATAACATACAGGACTCTAGACTGCGACTAAAACGGTCCAAAAAGAATCAATTGCGAGTAATATTTTTGCATAGATCGCCACCTGCGACCATATCAATGTACACGTTATGACCGGATATAATCTGCATGTTATGACTTATGTGTGTGTTCCATCACATAGTTTGTTGACCTACGCCTACGCTCGAGTCTTCTTCTTCTTCTTTCGGCTGCTCCCATTAGGGGTCGCCACAGCGGATCATCCGTCTCCATACCACCCTGTCCTCTACGCTTGAGTAAAAGCGCCAAAATAACCAGACAGTTAAATCAAAACTCACCTTTCATCAGAAAAAAAAACATGTCGAAACTAAAAATATCAGACTTTTTTTCCAAAAAAAGTCTCCATCTCTGTCCAACTCTTCCGCTGATGACACACCTGTAGTAAAAAGGCAGGCTGCAGTTGTGCCAGCGTCGGAGAGAGGGAGAACGACAGAGGCACGGAGGACCATTTTTCTATGTCAGTCAGTGAAAACATAAATAGATTCAAAAGCTTTGTCCCTCACTTCTTGGTGCTACTGGGTGTTTTGGTTTATGTGCGTATGTTATAGTAGCCAGTAGCCAGCAATACACTTTAAATCGCCGATCACCATCGTTTCCTTACGACTAATCGCCACAGTTTTACCACAATTAACCACGTATCACCATTTTTCTTGCGACTAATGCCGATCACCATCGTTTCCTTACGACTAATCGGCAAATATCATCGGTTTCTTACGACTAATCGCTATAGTTTTACCACAATTAATCACTGATAACCAACATTGCCTTATGGATAATCACTGATCACCATCGTTTCTTTACCACTAATCACTGGTCATCATCTTTCCCTAACGATTAATCACTGATCATTGTTCCCTCACGACTCATCACTGATCACCATCCTCTCCTTACAACTAATTACTGATCACCATCGTTCCCTCAAAACCATCATCTACATCATAAACATCATTTATGGTGAAAGATCACTATCACACCCATATGACTTATCACTGGGGTTGAATGGGGGGGGGGGGGGGGGGGGAACTTCAAAGCCCACATATAATACCTGGATTCTGTTTGACCACGATGGGCTGCTGCTCAATCACGTATCGCAGGTACGCAGTCAGGGGCCTTTTTGGAGGACCACCAGATGTCGTGCTGAAGTTTTTTAATGTTGGAGCAACACAAGAGCACCTGCAAGAGGACGATCGATCACACACACACACACACACACACACACACACATCAAGTCTACAAACCTCTTTCTGAAGCATGCATATAAACAGCTTATGCAGTCGACACACACACACACACACACACACACACACACACACAGTTATTGTACTTTACCTCACAGTAACTGCAGTTGAAAACAGACTCCAAGATCTGGTCAGAAGATTTGCACCAACTGTCATTATGCTGAATGGAGCCATGCTGCTGATAAACCCCGAGCCTCTTACACACGCTTCCACACACACTCACACACACACACACACACACACACACACACACACACACACTCTCTAACACTTTTACACACACAGGTTCAATACACCAGGCTGTGTAAGTTAGCAGGGATTCAGTGCTACAGCAGCTACATGAAGCTCCGCTCTCCCTCTTCAGTAGCATGAAAGGCGCCTTCTGCAGCCCAGGTGGATTGTGGGATAACCACAGACTACCCTGCAATTCACAGACGTACTTTCGTTCTGTTTCTTTTTTTATTATTATTATAATTATTATTATTATTATTATTATTATTATTATCTTTTTTTTTATTACAGTTGTGCCTCAGTCTTATAAAGAATAAGCTTTAAAAAAGCAGCATGACTCAGGCTCAGGTTTTTCCAATGTCTGTAAATAAGACTACTTTCGAAATGCAAATAACAACGTGAAAGATAGCAGGGGGACTTTTATTTTATCTTTCTTCATTTGGCCGGATGTAGCGACAATGCGGTCACAGAGCATCAACATACACGTTCTCTCAAACTGCCTTTATTTATTTACTACTGTTTCAGTCTTCATAAAGAAAGAAAGAAACAATAAATAAATACAAATACATAGAAATAAACAAACTAATAAATAATACATAAACAAACAAACAAATATAGATAGATAGATAGATAGATAGATAGATAGATAGATAGATAGATAGATAGATAGATAGATAATCATTTTTATTTAAGGACAAACACAGTCCATTGTGTACAAACAATACAAAAAAAGCAATACAAAAATGATCTTCTTCTTTCGGCTGCTCCCATTAGGGGTCCCCACAGCAGATCATCTGTCTCCATACCCCCTGTCCTCTACATCTGCCTCTTTCACCCCAACTACCTGCATGTCTTCCTTCACCACATCCATAAACCTCCTCCTTGGTCTTCCTCTTTTCCTTCTTCCTGGTGTCTCCATTCTCAGCATTCTCCTACCGATATACCCCATGTCCCTCCTCTGCACATGTCCTAACCATCACAATCGGGCCTCTCTCACTTTGTTTCCAAAAGGTCCTACATGCGCCGTCCCTCTAATAAACTTGTTTCTAATCCTGTCCATCCTCATCACTCCCAATGAAAACCTCAACATCTTCAGCTCTGCTACCTCCAGCTCCACCTTCTGTCTTTTTTATTAAATGCAATGGTTGACACAATGGATGACTTGCACTACTCCATCATGGCACCTTCTCATTCCATCATCATATGCTACCTTGAGTTTCTGCAAACTGCTTCTTCTGTAACGCTGCCATAAATGGGCAGTATACACAGGTGTACAGTATGCTCTATACAGTACAGTCTTCACAGATTATAAACACATACTAAATTTCCTAACCAACATATTTGCTTGTGCATAAATCACATGACTTCACATGATGACACTGTCTAAAGATGTCCTGATCATCACACAAGTCATCAGTTATATAATGTCCTAAGTATTTGTCATCACATACTTTACGGACAATACCAGAGAAAGAAAAGTCAGGAAATGAAAGTTTGAAAGTCCCTACTCCTGATAATCATAATATTACTCTTCTTTACATTATATTTAATGTCAAAATCTGAGCCATATTGAGAACAAAACCCTCAATAGCTGTTGAAGTCCCGCACCGTATGGACAAAGAAATCACCAAATCATCCGCATACATCAAATAGTTGATAACGGTTTGACCAACCATACAACGTGTTTTACAACTATTTAGCAGCTTTGATAAGTCATTCATATAAATATTAAAATGAACTGGAGACAAAAAACTTCCCTGTCTAACGTGTATTACCTACATTAAATGGAGCAGACACCTGATTACCCCATTTTACATACATTAACTGATGATTATACCAAAAAGCCAGAATACTCTCTAAAAATGTAGGCACCCCTCTGTCGTGTAACTGATCAAATCATTTCTCATGATTCACACGATCAAAGGCTTTAGATGAATCAATAAAACAAATAAAAATTGTGGACTTTTTGCTAATATACAAATCTAAAATCTCCTTTTTTATCATTTCATTATTTTCCCTGTGTATTAAAATTATCTCAAAAACTTTGGATACAAAACTGGCCAAAGCTACAGACCGATAATTATCCATACTATTTATTTTCCCAGCTTTATCTTTAATAAGATAGATAGATAGATAGATAGATAGATAGATAGATAGATAGATAGATAGATAGATAGATAGATAGATA
>JAAIIK010000048.1:1083782-1096315 GCA_014706435.1 Silurus glanis | reverse complement strand
GGATCCAAGAAACCTTATTTCTATTTTCCTGAAATATTATCATGTAATGACAAGTTAAAGAACGTCTAAAGACTTTCTTTCACAGCTAAGAATCAGATAAAAAGTTTGAATTCAATAGAATATCTGAAAAGGTGTGGAGTAACAGTGTCGGTTTCTCCCGTTAGGGGTCGCCACAGCGGATCCTCCGCATGTTTGATTTGGCACATGTTTTTACGCTGGATGCCCTTCCTAACGCAACCCTCCCCATTTATCCGGGCTTGATATATATATATATATATAAAATTTCATTTAATTAATTTTAATACAAGGTTTACTTTACAGAACATCAAATTCATTAATTTCTCGTTTAGTCAATTTAGTCTTATAATTTCCTCCATTCTTCTGGGAAGATGTTTCACTAGATTTTGGAGTGTGCTTATAGATATTTGTGTTCATCAGCCAAAAGGATGTTAGTTAAGTCAGGTATGTAGGTGAGGTGAGGAAGCCTGGGGTGCAGTCAGCGTTCCAATTCATCCCAAAGGTGTTCAATAGGGTTGAGGTCAGAGCTCTATAGCAGGGCACTCAAGATCTTCCTCTCCATACCATGTAAACCAGATCTTCATGGAGCTCACTTTGTGCACAGGGGCATTTTCATGCTGGAAAAGGTTTGGGTTTCCAAGTTCAAGTGAATGAAAAATATTATTATAACGCAACGATGTCCTATACTATTGCGTGCCTCCAGCGTTGTGGTAACAGTTTGGAGAAGAACCACATATGGCAGGAAAGGTCAGGTGTCCCAATACTTTGGTGCAGATAGTGTACGATACGATCCCTTTTTTTCTTTTCTTATATAGTGCCTCTATTCAAACTGAACTGACCCATAGTGTATGATGAAATACATGACAGCAGACAGGAATGATTGGTAATGTTTATATGAACAATGAATTGCTTGCGCCATTTGTTCGAGCATTGGAAAACAGGTAATAAATTCGGAATGAGAGACACATGAAACTGATGCAATTTCCCCTGAGTCATGTTCTTGGAAAAGGTAAAAAAAAAAAAATTGTGAAATGGTGCAACAGGGCTGACACACACACACACACACACACACACACACACACACACACAATACACATTCATATGTTTTATTTCACAAAGGTTTGAGCAATAAATGCCTTAATTTTTTTAATTGTTTATACTATTGCGTTGAAAGTTTTTTTGGTCATTAATATTGACTTTAAAAGAGGAAGTAAATGAAGCTTGAGAATCCAATGTGACTTTTAACAGCACACATGGATGTCACCCGGAAGTGCTTTGAACTAAAGGCGGCGGTCTAAAGATCATGTATAGTGTATGTTGAATAAAATGCAGTTTATAACGTGTGTGTTGAATTTTAATGATGTGGATATATTAGATATATATAATGTATAGATTTATAGCGTTTATATTCCACTCAATTGTGTGGCGTGACCTTTGAGGAGGCTGACGTCACACGTGATGTCACGTGCTTCTCGCGTGTCTTCTGGGATGGGGAGGAGGCGGAGGAGAGAGAGAGAGAGAGAGTATGAAAAGAAGTAGTGTGTGTCATATGTATATATTTTGTGCTATGTTTGTAGTTGGTCTCGCCTAAATCGGATGGCGTGTGTTTGCTTTGGTTTTTCCGGCCGGGGTGGCGTGCACTGATGTCTCCCCCCATGGCGTGTATCTCGTGTAAACATCTACGAAGTGAGGAAGTGGGATGTGGCCCCGGTTCTATCTGCGCTTACGGTCCACGATGCGACACGATTCGAGCGCCTGGTGCGCGCGCACCAACCCCTCTACCGCGCGGATGTGTATAAAAGAGCGCGAGTGATGGCATCTTCTTTATGTTGCAGCTGCATCATCATCACCATCACCACGATCATCACCTCCACGACTATCAGCACCACCACGACCACGACGAAGGCTCATTGGGATTGGTCTCGCGCTGGAACACGTCACACGTGCGCCGTAATGTAGCGGACGGCGGCGCGTTTTATTTATTTATTTATTTATTTTACTTTCCTTTGTATTTCGTTCCTCTTAGCGTATTTATAAACAAAGCGTCAGTTGCGTCGGATCATGGACTCGTCGTTAACGCTGGGGAGGCTGGAGCACGGGCGCGCCGCCGTGACTCCGGACGCGCGCCTCAACGGACCGGGGGCGAAGGACAGGAGCGCGCAGAAGCAGAACGCGGGGACGCGCGCGGGACCTCTCGGCTGCGTGCCGCTCTCCCACCAGGTCGCGGGCCACAAGTACGGCGTGGACAAAGTAGGTCAGTTGACTGAATGGGACACCTGAATTCTTTGTGAGTTAAAGAGGGTTGACACAGTAAATGATAGACACTGACGTGTCCATTACCGAAATCCAGATCGTCTGTATTATCGAAAATTGCTGTCATACTTGACATGCAATAAGCCCTTTCACGTGCAAGTTGTCTGTCAAGTTCAACTCATGACGTCACACTATTTGTTGCCTTAAGTATGCAATTTCTTCTTGTGCTTGAGTTTAACAGGTGCATCGAGAAAGATTAGTCTCAGCCTGTTTTTTCTTTTTCTTAAAAGTAGAAGAGCTTTATAATTGTCATTTTGACACTTTGCATGTCCCAGCGTTGTTAGGAAGCTGGAGACAGAGCACAGGGTCAGCCATGTGACAGGGCCCCTAGAGCACAGAGGGTTAAGGGTCTTTCTCAGGGGCTCCAAGCGTGGCAGGGACTTGAACCCCAACCTTCCGATCTGTACCCACAGCCTTAATCACTGAGCTGCCCCCTCCCCAAGCTCTGAAATATACCATGCTGGTTTCCTCCTTTTTTTTTTTTTTTTTTTTTTTTTTTTTTTTTTTTTTTTTTTAAGATAAGGTCTGGGGAGGGATTGATGGTTGAATCAATGTTCACAAAACGACGATCTGGTCCGTAGAGTGTCTAATAGTGTTGACGGGAGGCACATCCAAACACAAACGTCTCTTTGCTCACAATTTTATTTAAGGTTTTGCCTTAATGAGATGTTTAGGAATCATGTTTTGCATTGCTTTCAGGATATTTCTATAAGTAAGGGTAACTTATAGGGGTAGAGGAACTCCTTTTAGTGTACTTTATCCTAGTCACTTTTGAGTAGCACATTCTGGGAATACTGACACACCCTGAATAGGAATGCATTGTTGTCCACTCATTCACATAAAGGTAAATTTACCATAGCTAATCCACATCCCAGCTTTCTTTTGGAAGCTGTGAGGAAGTCGGAGAACTGAGAAGAACCCCAGATAGACGTGGGTAGAACATGTGGAACACCTCACTGAGAGTAACCCACATTCAGGCTGAAAGCCGGCACCCAGGAGCTGTTAGGTTGCAATGGGCTTATCCCAGTTTTATCATTTCTACCTTAAAACAGGTGCCAATGTATTTCAAGTTTCAGGACTGTTTTACTGACGGAAATCGAGTTCAGATGCTCGAGTCACGACAAAATACGCATTAATACAGAGTGCAACTTCAGCTGAAGACAATAAGGAAATGTTGCAATAGTCTTAGTGACTAATAGTCATGACTATGTGTTTGATTTATCCAGTAATCTATGTAATAAAATCTAAAAAAGTCGACTGTCTTGACTGATGTAGTGTTTATGTATGTGGTTGAATTGAACTACAGGTATATTGCAGCATCCTGATGGCACGGTACTAAAGCAGCTTCAACCTCCTCCCAGAGGACCCAGAGAGATGCAGTTCTATAGCATGGTAAGTAGTGTTGAATAGTACATTTCCCTCATGGTAATTCTCTTGTATACTTTGGCTTATAATATTTGATGTGGTACAAGAATTGGTAAAAATGGACTTAAACTTTGGACATAATGATACACAATTTTCATTAAAGAAGAACCTACTTATTCTTAATATAGCAAGAAATAATAGTCATACAAATAACAGTAATTCAGAATGTGGGCATGGTTGACACTCATAAATAAAAGTTTTTTTTTTACGGAAGTCCTAAGAGGCCATGCATTATAATATTTCTTGCTTTCTTGTTTCCTCATGATCTCGACCATAACCACAGCCATTTGTAGCAGGAGAAAATGCAAGTTGTGTCGAGATCACGAGAAATTTCAGTTGTGAACGACTCGTTATGTCGGTATCACGAGAAAGCAAGAAAGATAAAATGATAATGCATGGTCTCTTAGGACTTCTGTAGTTTTTCCTTTGAAATGGTTTTATTTTAGAAGTGACTTTAGTCACCAGAAACTGTACTGATTATGGCCAAATAAGAGGTTGCACATAATCTTTGTCGGATGATGGTGTGTGTGTGTGTGTGTGTGTGTGTGTGTGTGTGTGTGTGTGTGTGTATATATAATATATCAGAGAGATAACACATTCAATTTTCAAGAGTCTAAAACAGTTGCAGAAAACTGAACACACTCCAAACCTGGTGTAAAAGGAAATTAATTAAGATATCACAGATTCACACATCTTAGTTGATTTAAAGTCTCAACATCATTAGATTCTATCTTCATAAGAGCTGTTTGAAAATGTTGCTTGGACAAAAAAAACATTCTTGAGAGCATCTCGCAAAATGCAGCACCAAGCGCCAAATATTGACGTACACCTGGAATCTACATGTATGGGGATAAAAGGCAAGATATCTTCCTGATACCCAGAGTCACCGATGCTGTGGCTTTGGCTTGTTTTTGCTTCCATTAAAGGCATCACAAATTCAATATTTGAGTCCAAATCTAATTCTCTCAATCTGGCAATCACAGTTTTCCAGAAACATCTTGAATATTGCGTATGGTCTGAATGGAAGAAGTGTGCGCGTCTATGTGTATGAACGTACCAGACCTGAAAGCATGATCTTTTGACGGGTGTCTCCTCCTGGTTATTCCATATTACACGATGAGGAGAGAACTTCAGTGTTGAGGTATCAACACATATTTATTATGCAACTTCTTTAAGGATTTTGCTAAACAAAAAAGAAAGTGTTAAAATATAAACTAAACAGTACATTTAATAGCTCACTCGTTGCATTTGCTACTTATTTTCTAATCTATACAGTCTCTCATTTCCATGACAGGTGCCTACATCAGTGTATTGTGATTATACCCATGTTTGGGTATGTTCTTGGCAGTCTGTGTGTTCATATAAAATAAATACTGTTTATAAAAATGCTCTCTCTGTTTATAAGCTTGTCTGGCGCCATCTTTGATGCTCATGGGCGTGAAGATAATAGTCACGTCTCCAGAGGCTTGACATTTCTCACTGACTCCCAATAGACTCTTTAGGAAGACCAACTGGTCTCTCAGTCCAAAATTGCTTTCTGGGGGTAAATGTTAACTCTGAAGCGTATCCTCCCAATGACAGATGCTGTGAGCCAGTAGTCTGATTTATTCTTTTCAGCATGCCCTGAAGCTGTGAGTGTTTTCAGTCAGGATTTCCGCTATGGTTCAGTTCTTTAACTGACAATGCCGGCTAGAGAAGGGATCCACTCGTATCACTGGACATTTCAAATTTCCTGCTTATTACTGTTTTTTTTTTTTTTTTTTTTTTTACTTGTGTTTTGCACAGATTTATGCCAAGGACTGCTGTGACCCGTGCCTACTCGAGCTGCAGGAGCATCTTCCCAAGTATTACGGCACTTGGTCTTCTCCTGACAACCCCACAGGTGACAAACCCCAATCCTTCCGAATGCTAATGAGCATTTCCTCAGAACAAAAGCAAGGCATACGTGTGTCTCAGACCTCATGCGTCTGTCTTGGCGATCAAATTTCAGTTCATTTTCCATGCTATGTACATGATTTATGTGATCTTACACAATCTAACAAACCTCGCCTACGTACAGAAATGTTAACATCTCCAGTTTAGCATTTAGGATTTTTGATCGCTGTAATGGGAGTGTTAACATGAAAAAAGGTCGCACCCACACTGTCGTGAGCCGATAGAAATCTAAAGAGCGCATTTTTCATGCTTGTGATGACAAACAGGTTGTGTAACAAGTATGTTCTGGGTGTAGCGGGTGAAATGTGACCGTCATCTGTTTAATTGAGCAATAATTTCTTCCTTTTAGGACAAATCTGAATCTTTGCTTTTCCACACACCACTTTATTTATTAGAACAGCCAAAGGCTTCCCAATTTTCCCAACGTTAACGCCTATCCAGTTTTAACGATCCTGTGCCGACTGTAGCCTCAAATTCCTGTTGTTGGCTGACAGGAACCCGGCATGGTCTTCTGTTTTTGTGTCTGATTTTGACATGTTATGCACCATGATATTTTTTTCTGCTCAACGTGGTCATAAAGAGTGGTTATTTAAATTAACGTGACCTCCCTCCCTGCCAGCTCGAACCAGTATTTCACTCAATCCACAACAGGGTATTTACACTCGCAGATCGTTTTTTTTTCCCCACCATTCTGTGTAAACTAAAGAAAATGGAATGGGTGTAAAACTCGACACGGTCTTCTGTTGTTGTGCCTCAAAAGTTGAGATGTTCTTGTCGGTTTCTTCTCTACAATATAAGAAGGATTCGACCGTTTTTATCCACACAGGCTGCTCAGGTGCATGATTAGTCTCTTGTAAATTCGAGGCTGGACCATAGCTCTTGCGACAAATTATCTAAAGAGAGACCAAATGAGATCCTCTAGCACACTGCGTGACTGGTACCACCTTCTCTCAGGGGAAGAAGTAGGTACTGTAATTTCCGGACTATTAAGCGCACCCAAATATAAGCCGCACCCACTGAATTTGACACAGATTTTTATTTTGAACATAAATAAGCCGCACCTGTATATAAGGTGTCTACATTGAAACTAATGAACTTTACACAGGCTTTAACGAAAGACAGTGCCTGTAACACGGCTTGTATCTAAACAGTAGCCTACCAAGAAAGTCATTGTTCACTGTCTTCTTTCTTCCTTCACAACAATTTCTCTCTTTTTCTTTTGGCATCGTCGTGCGTTTAAAAATCACCATCGGTGAATCTTTTCTCCCGATGCCGTGCAGCTCAGAACACAGGTGAAGTGCGTTTTTTCATGCCCGGTTGTTTTCAGCGTGACGAATGATTCGCATTTCCTGTTGACAGTCCGAGTGAGCGGCAGGTCAAACGTCAGAGGAACCTCATCCATATTTATGATGTGGTGCGGCCCGATTCAGTGGGAGCGCATCTGATTTTCATTGGTTCACCTGAACCCGTTCGGCAATTTCATTGGTCTAATGTTATGGGGCTCAGTTTTTTGGCTTGAAGTTTGTGAAACCGGGAAAAACCCAGGAAAAATCCATAAATTAGCCGCCTCGTTGTTTAAGCTGCGGGGTTCAAAGCGTGGGAAAAAAGTAGCGGCTTATAGTCCGGAAAATACGGTATACATCTAGACTCTCCTTCCCCTTAGATGTCCGAACAGCTGAGTCACTGGCTATATTCATGCTACGGATGAAGACCCTCCTAATTTGTACTTTTCTCGGTTTGTTTTGTATTTGTTTATATTCATCATTTTAAAAAAGCGTGCTATAATTTCTCTCAAACAAGTTTTTTATGCTGACGGTGTCTTAAATTAGTGATCTAGTGAACCAGTGTCGATTTATTCGTTGATGAAGACTCTTAGAATTTTTGTACGCCGCCAATGAGAGCTTCTGCTCAATGCAGTAAATGTTGTGCGCAAAGATGTTTTATTTTCGGCTCACTACGGCGTTTTTTTTTTTTTTTTTTCCACCATTCTGCATAAACTAAAAAGAGAATGTTGTATGTGTAAATCCATGGAGATCAGAACTGGTCTGTATTGTTTTTACGGAAATGGAAAAACAAGTAATGCAAAACAAATACTGTGGCGCATACAGATGTATTTGCATGTACCTGTGCCAGCTGCCCTGATGTCTTAAATTATGAAAAATAAAAGCGTTGAAGGATTAAAATAGCACTTTAAAACAGGTCAATTATGTACTGTTGATGGAAGAGATGCATTGATCTGATCCTGACTATTGATACCAGAATAAAAAGCTCAATATTCTTTTTTTTCTTCGTGTCATTCTGTATAAAATAAAAAGCAAACACTGTGTGTATAGCAGTTTCTGAACCAGCCCATCTGTCACTAGCTCCACTACAATGATCAGAGTCACATGAATGAGCAGGTGGCTTATTGACTGTATTGACAACATTGTTTAGCGTGAACTGGAAACAATGCTGTTTGTGTAGCAGCCGTGTGCGTACATGCATACCTAGTCGGATAGAACGTCGGTGTAAAGGTCACAGCAAATGGCAGCAATTGTTCCTTGCACACTTGAATGATACTAATGGTTCTGATGCTCCTCTTTTACGCACAGAGCTGTACTTGAAACTGGAGGACGTCACACGCCGCTTCCAGAAGCCCTGCATCATGGACGTGAAGATCGGCCAACGTAGTTACGACCCCTTTGCCTCACAAGAAAAGCGTGAGCAGCAGATCAGGAAGTACCCCCTGATGGAAGAGATTGGATTCCTGTTGCTCGGTATGAGGGTAAGCGGGTCTTAAAAAGTCTAAAGTCTAACCAAATTTTAGTTATTAAATTTAATGTTTTTAAATAATTTTCTACAGATCTTAATTTTCCGCTGTCTATGTAACGCTACCACTTTAGAATGTTATTGTTTGTTTGTTTGCCCGGTGTTTAAGTTCTTTCTTTCGCCAGTCCAAATATAATTCGCTGTATTACTACGACTACAAATGAGACCAACATGCAACAGCCAATCAGCTTTCCGTTATCGGCATGAATCTCTTTCGGACTGTACCACAGACGTAAAACAGATTTTATTCTTCAGCTACGAGGAAGTGCAGGTTTAGCGATACTTGGCTTAAAAAAAACAAAAACAAATCAGGTCTCGGTTAAGGCCGGTTGCTTACAACGTATTTGTGTGTGTGTGTGTGTGTGTGTGTGTGTGTGTGTGTGTGTGTGTGTGTGTGTGTGTGTGTGTGTTTGTGTGTGTGTGTGTGTGTGTGTGTGTGTGTGTGTGTGTGTGTGTGTGTGTGTGTGTGTGTGTGTGTGTGTTTTTGGTCTCATGATATTTGGTCTTAAATTTAATTCTTAATGGTCTTTAAAATGTCTCAAAAGGGCTTAAATTTGACTTTGTGAAACCCGCAGAAACCTTGAAAAAGCATGCAGATATGGGCCAGAAGCATTGCTCACATCATGGTCTTTTGTGAATTCTATGCACAACATTCTCTAGAGTTTACTGGAAATTGTGCGATAAAGAAAAAGCTTCCTGAGAAAGGAGCTCCAATAACTATTTTGTACAACTACAGTGCACATCAAGCCTTGAGGTCAAAATGGACTATAACCGCTGCAGACCCTGGTGGGTGCCCCTTCTTTTAGAAAAGAAAGTGGGCGCAAGCTTCCAAACACTGTTGAACAATATAGCTTAGTCTGATGGATCTTCAGACACACAGATGGTACGGTCAGAATTTCCACCAATAGCAAGAATCCATGCACTCAACCTGTCGTGTCTGCAACAGTCCAGCCTGGTGGAGATGCTGTCACGATATGAGGAATGCTTTCTCAGCACATTTTTACTCATTGATACCAATCAATCGTCGCTTGAAAGCAACATCCTAATTGAGTATTGTTACTGGCCATCTGCATTCCTTCATGGCCACAATTTACCTTCTCGTAATGGAAAGTTCCAGTATGACAATGCACCATTCCACAAAGCTAAAGTAATCTCGGACTGGTTTCAATTGATTTTAGCATGGACCTCAATCTCTTGTACAACTCATGAATAGTTGAGTAGAGCAAAGGGAGGTGCTACATAGTTTAGTACAGTCTTTCCTAATAAATTGCTCGGTGTACAGTGTGTAGATCTAAAACATGAACCTACTGTACTGCAGAATAAAAGCTTTCAGGGAGTCAGTCGAGCTTCTCCGAGGAGGTCGTTGTGAGATTATTGTAGACTAGTGTAAGAAAAAGATGTCAGAACAGTATTGGGTGCATTTCTAATGTGCTCAAGCTGTCGGCGTTCATACAGCGTCTTTTGTTTGATTGTGAGTAAATATGAGTTTAATATGACTGTTTGCCTATCAATTTCAGAAATTGTTTTTATTTTCCATAGGCCTCATATACACCGACCAGGGATAACTTTATGGCAACTGATCATTTCGGCATAACATTATGACCACCTGCCTAATATTGTGTTGGTCCCCCTTTTGCTGCCAAAACAGTCCTGACCCTCTTCAGCAATTTGAGTTACAGGAGCTCGTCTGTTGGATCAGACCACACGGGTCAACCTTCGCTCTCCCATCAATGAGTCTCGGCCGCTCATGACCCTGTCGCCAGTTCACCACTGTTTCTTCCTTGTTTACTTGGTGCCTTATAAATCCCACCCACTCACCGGTGCCATGTTGAAGAGATAATCAGTGTTATTTACTTCCCCTGTCATAATGTTCTAATGTCATAATCTTATGCCTGATCGGTGTATAACCCTCTAATATTTTAAAATATGTTTTTGAAATAATTTTTTCAGAAGAGAAAGGAGTACTTACTTTATCAGCAAAATAATTTTCTTTACATATCCTAGTTTCTTAGGAAGGTAGGGTCAGAGCCAGGATCATCCATGATACGGTGCTTCTGGAGCAGAGAGGGTTGAGGGTCTTGCTCTAGGATACAATTCAGGCAACTTAGTGGGCTTGGACCATCAAGTATCCCAGAGCCTAGTGTATATGGTATATTGTGATAGTGTGGCTGTATAAAATCAGATATGAATTTGTTAGTTATATTTTGTTTTCCCACTAGCGCTTCATATTAGCACTTTAGACTTATACTATTATTTACTATATGTTCTTCTGTGTTCTCTTTTCATTACTGAATTATTATTATTATTCTGATTTTCATAATGATCCTTGGTGTTACTTTATGGTTTAGACATGTACAGAGGAGGGACATGGGGTATATCGGTAGGAGAATGCTGAGGATGGAGTCACCAGGAAGGAGGAAAAGAGGAAGGTCAAGGAGGAGGTTTATGGATGTGGTGAAGGAAGACATGCAGGTAGTTGGTGTGAAAGAGGCCGATGTAGAGGACAGGGGGGTATGGAGACAGATGATCCGCTGTGGCGACCCCTAATGGGAGAAGCCGAAAGAAGAAGGTGTTACTTTATTAAAATCACAACAGACATGATGAAATACGGCAAAATCTCTAGGTGTCTCCGTAAATAATTTACACAAATGCACTCGACTGGGTGCAACTCAGAATCTGTAAAATACAGCAAGCCCCCCCATAGTTCAAAACTATGGCATTTGTTTTAGTTATTAGAATATCTATGTTCTATGTTATGTTGGATCTAAATTTAAACCAGCATTTGTTGATCACTGTTCTACAGAGCAGACAGAGTGTACAGTCTTCACATTGTGTTGCATAACATGTTCAAGTGGTTCAGCTCATCTCCGTGCTGTGAGAAATGGCCTAATAAATTATGCATCATCTAGTAAACAGATCTAAGTTTGGGATGAGAGGTTTATATATTTATCATGTGCTGTTGGCTACATTCAGTGAAAGGCGGTGGGAGTTGTAGCTTTTGGAACTGGCCGATCATCAGTATTCTGTGCGAATGCGTGTTTGTTATCTGTCTGACAGGATGAACTTATCACTCAGGCAGGCCTGAGAGACCTCTTTAATCATCCTTCAGCATTGCTGACCTCCCTTAGAGTAGTCGCCGGTCTCCACGGACTCGCCTAGACGCTCTTTTGTCCTTATCCAAAGCCCATCGCGAAGTTTACACAACAGCCGTCGCAGTTATGCGGGAACCGAGGCGTTTTTTAATATCCTGAGAGGAAACGCGTACTCGAAGCCACAGAGCTCGTCTGACAGGTTGCGTTTATGTCCTGCAAATTTTCTTCTTTTCTTTTCTTTCTTTTTTCTTTTTTTTTCTTTTTCTTTTTTTTTTTTTTTAAATGGGGGTCGTGGTCTGTCATTCTCACAGCAACACACTGAAGAGGCTCTTTTAAAGTACGAATGAATGGCCTGACAGGTTATTATTGCACTAGGCTTTATGAAGAGACTCTGAATAATAGTAAAATAAGTCTGTAATTCTTATATGCAGCAGTCCGCCTGTATGAAAATGCCGAAACGTTGGAAAGACGTGAAAGATGCCACTCATGTCACTTCATGTCATGGCGAGACATGTAGTTGTGCTCGAGTGTTGTGAAAGCTTTCCTTCTGTCAAGGTTTGCTCTTTGCCAGAGATCACTGGGGGAAAAAATGCTGTTCGAGTTTCAAGCCGCCAAGCCCCATTTACGAACAAAATGAGCCATTACTGGTAATTACACTACTGATTTGGTTGATGGTCCAGAAATTTTGCCTTGTCCCTTAACAGAGCTGAGATTTGCAGAGCATCAATATTAAACGGGCTCCTTCCTGGACTTTTAACAGGAATTCAATATTCTGTGCTTATTAATTCATTTGGTTAAGTAGTGGTACATCCTTTTACTTCCACTAGAGGGAGATCACGACCTCTGGAAAAACTATGTACATCCACAAATGCTCTGTTCTCAGTTGCTTTTGGTGTGTGTGTGTGTGTGTGTGTGTGTGTGTGTGTGTGTGTGTGTGTGTGT
>JAAIIK010000048.1:1061405-1082683 GCA_014706435.1 Silurus glanis | reverse complement strand
ATCTATCTATCGATCGAAGAATCTATCTATCTATCGATCGAAGAATCTATCTATCTATCTATCGATCGAAGAATCTATCTTTCTATCGATCGATCGAAGAATCTATCTCTCTATCTATCGATCGATCGAAGAAGCTATCTCTCTATCTATCGATCGAAGAATCTATCTACATGCACAAACTGCCGCGATTCTCATCATGTCCCTTTCTTCAAAACAGGCCTGTGTAAGTTCTTCTACAACGGCGACCTCCTGCGCCGAGACGTCATCACTGCCAGTATCACCAAGGTCCAGAGCATTCTTCGTTGGTTTGAGAACCAGAGCCAGTTGAACTTTTACGCCAGCTCTTTACTCTTCGTGTACGAGGGGCTCCCCTTGACTCTGGATGAGAAATCCAGCACCCTGCAGAAGAACGAAGGGGTTCTTGAGTACAACAACAACATTGATCCAAGTCTCTCCACCATGTACTCCCTGCACAAGAAGCAAGGCTATACGCCGAGCCTCCATCAAAGCAAGCAGGACAACAGCGTGTGGCATGACGGCCTCACACATCCGGACGCCGGCGAGCAGGAGGCCGACGAGACGATCCAAGCGGAGGTCCGTATGATCGACTTTGCACACGTTTTTCCCAGCGAGGTGCGGGACAATGGCTATATCTACGGCCTGAGGAACCTGCTCAGGGTGCTGCAACAGATACTGGAAGACTGAAAAAACTTATTTTCATGGTTCAGAGCTGTAATGCGCTGTTCTGTTCATCTCATCAGAGAGGATATTTTTCAAAGTGTTGCTACTCTCGTTCTTCTCACCTATTCAGGCCCTGCACTACCTGGACTACAATGAAGTACCCCATTTGAAAAGCGTGGTCTTATAGTCTGTCTAAATGAGCCTGATTTCTCTCTCTCTCTTTCTTTTTCATGTTTTTTTCTTTTTTTTTCAAATATGTAAAGTGTTTTACTCAGGTAAACCCATAACATGGTCTTTTGTAGTATTATCCTGCAGTGGCAGAAGTGTCACCTTCTTTCACCTTGACACCCCCCCTAAAAAAAAAAAAAAAAAAAAAAAAAAAACGGCAAAAAACATTGTATTCCCAAGACAAGATTAGCAAAGTATTTTTTTTTTTTTTTTGTTTTCACATGGCTGCCAGAGGTTTGGACTAAGGTTTCTCTAACGTTCACTGCCAAAATGACCCTGCGTGTTCACTGCAAAATTCCCCTGTGTAAATACGTTATTATACACTACTTGTGTAAAAGTTGTGCTTTTTTGAACGACCCATTCCACATCTAGTCTCCCTTTACTGTTGTAACAACCTCCACTCTCTGGGGAAGATGTTCCACTAGATTTCGAAATGTGCTTATAGAGATTTGCGTTCATGCCGATACAAGGGTGTTCAGGTACTGATGTAGGGTGAGGAGCCCTGGGGTGTGTTCCAATTCATTTCAAAGGGGTTCAGAGGGGTTGAGGACGGAGCACTATTGCAGGTTACTGAAGATCTTCCATTCCAGCTTTGTGTACAGGAGCATTGTCATGCTGGAACAGGTTTTGGTCTCCTAGTTCAAGTGAAGGGTAAATTGAAATCTAGCATATCTAAAGACCTTCTTTACTATTGTGTGCCTCCAACATTTTGAGGAAGAGCCAAATATGGCTGAAAATATCTGCTTTCCCAATACTTTTGTTCATATAGTCATTTTGGGTGATTTGACCATGCAATCATCACAAAAAAAGAAAAATTGCTGGGGGGAAAAAAAGAGAGAAAAAAAAAATTTGTATGAAAATTAAGACCAGGATGAACAGATTTTGATCTTTATTACTTTATTTTATTTTTTTGATGTATTAGTCCTTAATATTGCATTGCATTTATATTAATACATCCTGTTGCAGCAATTTTGTATTTTATTTTTCTTCATTTTATTTTAAAGGCATTGCAAATTTTTCTAGAGTCTCATATAGGTGCGGAATCACTGTATACACTGACACACTTAATCTGTGAAAATGTATTACTCATCTCAAAGCTTGCATTATTCTTTTTTTACTGTAAAGGAAATGTGGAAAATGGAATCCGCTCATGTTTTGGTTCTGTGTTATATGTAGTACGTCTTACGACCTTGTCTTATGCTGAATGACTGCCGCTTCGTTTAGTCTGATTTCACATTCCTGTTGATTTTAAGCAGAACAAGGGTACGCTTTCTGCTTGTCTCCCCATTCCCGCAGAAGAAAGCCGAGCTCTTGAAAGGAAAAAAAAGGGGGAAAATTGGAATTGCATATCTTTTGGGCAAAGTCGAAACTACCTGTGCGTCTAATTCCCTGGCTCTTGTCTCACTCTCAGGAACGTATTAGCGTCACGAGGACTTCAAAGTATTCGAGACATCCGTATGCAAGAACTCGAAGGAAAAAGGCCGTGGGCCAAGTTCAAGCTAGATGCATTTTTTTCTGTAGCATGCACCGTTAAATTGAGGATTTTTATTTGCATTCCATGTAATTAATTAATTTGTATTTTTTTATTATTTGTTCTCCATTTACTGCATTTATTTTCATTCATACACTGAAGGAAGTGGAAATACTGTATGATGTATGCATCAGCCTTCCTGCTGTGAACTAATCCAGTCGTCTCTTAAAATCTTAATTCATTTAGAGTTTATTATATTCAATTTTATTTTTTTATTTTATTTTTTTTTCAAAAACAGTTGCACCTGAGATTTGTGCTGTTGCTCAAAGCACTTTAATGCTTTGCTAGACTGGATTTTACTGATGAAACTAGATGACTGAACTAGCTGTAAAGGCATCTTACATTTTTCTTTTCTTTTTTTTTTGTATCTCTAAATAGAATTTATCTTTAACCATGTGTAACCTGGTTCTAATCTCATATTCTTTTTCTCTGTGCTAATGAAACCAGAGGTTTTGTTTTGTTTAACAAAAAAAAAAAAAAAAGAAAAATCAGGGTAAATTTGATTTATGTTCTGAGGAAAATGTAAAGTCTAATTCATTTTTGCCTTCCTGGAATACGCAGACGTGTTTAAAACCAACCCATGTTGTAAAGCTCAGACTCTGGAAAAAATATTCCAGGTTGAGAACTAGAATGGCCACTACTAATGTGAAACCTATCTTAAGTTTTTGTTCTATAGATGTATAACGTATTAATCAGACTCATTTATTAGGTGTATATTTGGCAAATCTATTATTATTAATAAAAAAACACTCTTATGAGCGCCATTGTTTCTTCTCTGAAACACGTATATTGCTTTTGTCACGCAGCCTTTTTTTTTTAAAGAGTCACAAAGAGTGTCTTTTAGAGATCATTATAACAATTATATAGTGTTCTGTGATATAAAAGTATCCTTTCTTGTACTATAACCCTTCTTGACTTGTAATTTAAAATACCAGTGTTCTTGTACTAATATGGTAGTATTTATGATGTAATTACATGGGCTTGTTTGACAGTTGGTTCTTAGATTAAGAACAAATGTTTAAAAATAATAATCATTGGCATGGTGAGGTTTTATGAAAAAAATAGGTTTATTAAACGTCTGTATGCGTTTTTGAAAATTCCACATTTAGCCCAACTTCGGGGAAGATGTTCCACTAGATTTCTGAGTTTGTGGAGATTTGTGTTCATTCAGCCATAAGAGTGTTAGTAAATTTAGGTACCGATATAGGGCGAGGACGCCTTTGGTGCAGTCGGCGTTCCAGTTCAGCCCAAAGGTGTTCAATAGGGTTGAGGTCAGAGCTCTATAACTGGCCACTCAAGAACTTCCACTCCAACCAAAACTTTGAGCTTCATAGTTTTTCTGTTTATATCCTCTAGATGGCAACAATATGTTCATGGGAAATTACACTGCTGTTCCCACAGTTGCCAGATCGCTCTATATCCCTATTAATTCAACTACTTTTCATGACATGAACTACCTAGCCAGGGGCTGACAGATATAACTTGGCGAAGTGAGCTGGTTGATATCGAATCAGATGGGTGATTGCGTTTGGAAACAAGCCCATTCGATCTGGCGTTTTTCCTAGTAACAATCTGGCAACCCTGATCGTTTCCCAGTTGCTCAGCATGAAAATGGTGCCTTGAGCTTCTGCAAAGCTGTTCAGAAAAGACAGAATAGAATAAACCAGTCTTTAAGAACCGATTAATTGGAATTTGCTGGACACATGCTGGGCACATTGCAGTGGTTGATTTGTTTCATGAGGAGAAAAATGTGCAATTTTAATGGATTCCAATGATGCAAGTGGGGTGTGCAAATATACTTTACGAAGTGTGTGAATAGTGTATAAATGTAATATAACGAAGTAGAGTTCATCCATCCATCTACCTTCCTACCTACCTACCTACCTACATACATACAAACAAAAAATTCATTCATTTACATTTGCGACATTTAGCAGATGTCCTTGTCCAGAGCAAGGTACAAATGTGCTTTGAATCTCTATCAATGAATAAATCTACACTTGTACGCTAGATTTATTTTTTTCCCCAGCAACACAAACTTGGGAAGTGTTAAAGTGTTTCAAGAAGAGGAAGGTCTTCACCCGTTGCTGTTCGGATATCTAGGGGAAGTTAATTCCACCACCTTGGTGCCAGAACAGAAGAACCTTGAGGTATAGTTACCTCTTATCCTGAGAGAAGGTGGTACCAGTCGAGCAGTGCTGGATTATTTCATACAGCGTGCAGTGCAAGGTGTGATGAGGTCTCTGAGGTAAGAGGGTGCCGGTCCATTTTTGGCCTTGTAGTCAAGCATCAGTGTTTTGAATCTGATACGTGCAGCTACAGGAAGCCAGTGAAGGGAGCGCAGCAGTGGGGTGGGTAGGTTGGGCAGGTTGAACACAAGTCGTGCAGCTGTGTTTTGGACCATTTGCCGTGGACCATTTGCAGCCTGTGTGGACAGAAATGTTTGAATCCTTCAGATGTTGTAGCGAAGAAATTGACAAGAACAAGCCACATTAGCTAATTGTGAGTAGAAGGACAATTGATTGTCCATGGTCACCCCAAAGTTGTGAGCAGTGGCTGAAGGGGAGAGCAGAGCGTTATGAAGAGTTATTTGGGGATCGTGACCTGGAGATGAATCACCTGGGATGACCAGCAGTTCTGTTTTGCTGGGGTTGAGTTTTAGTTGATGAGCACTCATCCATGAAGATATGTCCGCCAAGGATGCAGAGATCCGAGCGGAAGCTGTGGTATGTGAGGCAGGGGAAGATAAGATGAGTTGAGTGTCATCAGCATAGCAGTGGCAAGAAAACCCATGTGAGGATATGACTTCACCAATAGAGTGGGTATAAAGGAAGAAAGGGAGGGGACCAAGTACTAAGCCTTGTGGTACACCAAGGGGAATACTGCCTTGGGCAGATGTGGACCCCCTCCATGTTACCTGGCATGAGTGACCTTTCAGGTAGGAAGCAAACCATTTCCATGCTGCTCCAAGGATACCGAGGCTTCTTAGGGTAAACAGGAGAGTCTTGTGGTTGACTGTGTCGAATGCTGCTGAAAGGTCAAGGAGGATGAGTACAGATGACAGCTTGGCCGATCGAGCAGCATGTAGTTTCACAGAGACTCCAAAAGGGCTGCTTTAAAGCCAGACTGGTTTGGATCATGGATGTTGTTCTGTGAGAGGTAGACAGACAATTGGTTAAAAACAGTGTGTTCCAGAGATTTAGAAAGAAAGGAGAGAAGTGTTCTGTAGTTGTTGATGTCTGATGGATGGTTTCTTCAAGATGGGAATAACCCTCGCTTGCTTGAAGGTAGTTGGCACCTGGCCAGATGTTAAGGACCTGTTGATGATTGTGGAGATGAATGGCAGGAGGTCTTGAGTAAGCCCTGCCTACAATTCACACCTCAAGTGAGACTGAACATACCCTTGATTAATCACCTGAGAGAACTAATAAACACAGACCAACACTCTAAGTAGATATCTATCTACCAAAAGTTTGCGGACAGCTGGTCATGAGTATTTTATGTATGTATCGCATTTATTATTTAGGCCCAATTTGCTCTTAGAATTCCTTCCACTCTTCTGATAGTTTTGTAGGGTTTTTGATAGTTTTATAGGGTTTGTGTTTTATATATAACAAAAGTGCAAAAGTAAAATAATGATGTATGTTTAGCTCATATCATGGTCATTCCTCTCAGTGTAGGGCAGTGTTTGGCACTCATCATTCTATATTTAAAAGTCCATTTGATGATGTTTGCCCATAGGTGTTACCAAAGAGTGATTTTATTGCTTATAACTGCATTGGAATGTTTTACTGTGTTTTCAGCACATATTATTACACTTTCTATATTTAAACTCATACTACAGTTGAGTTAATGACATTATCAAAGAACATGATGAACAAATATTTTTCTTTTAACCTTGTGGTTTAAATTTTGAAAGATCGTCATTTAACGATAAAAAGGAAGTTCCTTTAAAATAAATGTTTAACATAGCTGGAAGAGAAATAGCCAGCAAACTCACATGCTATAAATTGAGGGTGACTTCTTGATTTCTTTAATTTATTTATGCTAGCAGAGCTAAAATAAACCATTATTTGTCCGAAATGTCTTCTAATAAACCAAACTCTTCCATGGTCCTAATGAGAGTTTCATCTCCTTTGTGTTTCTTCAAAAAAACAGGGCAAACTCTACAGTTCCCACCCAAACTATTGTATTTAACAATAGAAAACACTGTAGATGATTCCAAATGATTTCTAATCCACTAGTCTTGAAATTTTAAATTGAGTTTGATCCTTCTGAGCATGACAGACATTAAATCGTGAGTGCACTATTTAACTCAACCAACCCTGTATCTCAATTTGTGTATAACAGTTAGGTGGTTAACATTGTTTAAAAGAATTGTATCCATTTCTCAGCATTAGGTATTTGGCAGTGTGAATAGATTAATGTTCTGGCCACGGGCAGTTCTGGCAATGATTGTCGCACATGTATTTTACTCACGTTACATTTTTTTTTCACTACAAGCTTTATTGAGTTATAAATAATGCAGCAGTATTTAGTCTTAAAGGCAGTGAAATGCAGACATCTCCTCCCATGTGGTAAAAGCCCTGCAGGCCTGAGATATTTTGGGTCGATTGAAGTAAACAGCATTTTCCATACTCTGAAATGGGCTCTGCTATCGATTGTCTGAAATGATACAGTTCTGATGGGTAAGATCTCAATCTTTTAAGGGTTTGCTGCAAGGCAACAGTATAGTGTTAAGTCTTAATTACATGTGTTAAGATTCTGACTTTAGAAACCACACAGACATGAGTCTATTGTCCTGTTTCATGTTTCAATGTCTGGAGTGAAATAATAAGACAATAAGTTTTAATCAATCATCAGTAAATAATTATGACTGGATGATTTACATTTGGACATACGAACTATTGCTAAATTATAAAGCCTGTCATGCTTGCCCTTTCACCACACGTTACTGTTCTACTTTACAGTAGGCAGCTGTAGAAGTGTAATGATTTAAAAAGCTAATATCCCAGTGTCACCTGAAAGAGGATGGATTCTCTTTTGAGCCTGGTTTCTCAAAGGATTCTTTATAATGTAATTTTTTTTCTTGCTCCTGTCACCTCTGGCTTGTTCACTAAGGATCTAAAAGTACATTTCCGATTTCTATAATCCTCCTTTGTCAGAATGCTATTGAGATATCAGATAGATCATTTTACAGGACAACTCAGAAGTCATAATTAAAATATACCTGTCTGTATGAATTTGAGAAAAAAGCTGAAATGTTTTTGCAGTGCAATGCTTAATCCCAAAGTGGGGATAATATGAGGCTTTCCAAATACAAGAGTAAACTAGGTCTATATTAATTGTAGAAATTTGGCCAATGCTTTTAGCAAAAGTCACTTACAAATAAGGTCGATTTTAGTCAATTCATAGCTCCATGTTAGCAGTTAAAGGATTCAGGACTATAGTATCACTTATATTAGCTTCGAAATGGAGTTCTGTAAAAAAGAACAATACCTTTTCTCCAGTCTGTTACGTAAATTCTCAAATACTATTGTCACAAAGTAAACAATGAATTTACATAATTTTTCTACCTTGAAACCCTTGAAAGTAATCCATGTCAGTAGATTATTGTTGAAAAGATTTTATTAAGAAATTCTAAATTTATAGTTAGAATTTAACAATAAATTCTATTTATCCTTAAAACATAAACCTTTTATGAATATTATTCAAAAACACAAGAGCTCCTGCCAAATTTTGCTTTATATATTGCTCCATTTTGTCCTGTATCCAACATATGAACTTCAAAAATGGACTGATATCCCACTCTTGGCAGGTGTCACTGTAACAAGATAATCAATGTTATTCACTTCACCTCTCGGTTGTTTTAATCTAACCGATTGCTGTATGAGTCAAGTTATGAATGCGATGCTTTTCTTATACAGATTCACATAATGTAAAACATGATGCTTATTAAAAGAAAAAATACCAGTGGTACAGTGTGATGTACAAAATGCTCTTACGTCAGGCTTATTTTTATTTATTTAATTAAGTTCCAGAGAAATATGGAAATTCTATCTTGTTAAGATCTAATGATCCGGAAACTAATGAACTAAATCTAATAAGTTCAAACTTGCCTCAATTAACTGCAATGATCATGCAAATAGCTCTTGGTTCCATTGCCCTGGAGTAATGATGTAGTCCTTTTTTATGCTGTTTTAAGACCAGCAGTTTATACACCCTGGTTTCATCTTTTTTTGTTTCCACAAGGTAACAAGTGCTCCTCCAAAGGATGAAGCTTTCATATGTCAGTTGGCACCATACACACACCAGAAAAAAAACACACAAATGCCTAAATGAATACTGCTGTGCTCTAGCCACAAAATCAGATTGCTTGGCATGTTTTTTCTCTACATACGCCTTACACATCAGCCTGCTCCAATGTCCAAACCTGTTCCCCAAAGACAACACTGCTCATTATATTGCTTAAAAAAACGTGTTGTGTTTTCCATTCTTCAACTCTTTCCAGTTGATTTCATCCCAGTTAGAGGCAAGGTTTGATTTGAATAGCATAGGATGTGGACTTGATTGAATATGATGTCATGGATTTTGTTACTGCTCCAAAACTGAAGACTAACAAAGCAAATCTGTCAGTTTATTGCCTTAATGATGGTGAATTTGATAGATCCGAACACTCAAATATTATTTTTGCAAAATGGCCAGGACTGTAGCTTGGCTGTAACCTTAAGCCCTAAATAATTCTGCACAATAATTCTACATCTGCTTGTCATTATGTAACTCGGTTACATAGAGTAATTCTTGGCTAGAAAAACCAAACTATCCTTGTCTCATACACATATGAATGGTAAATACCATTTTACTAAAGCAAGAAACCCAGTTAAGACAACACCAAAACTCTAAACTGTGCCACCTACATCATCTGGAGCAGTTCAGAATCAATATTTATCTAATATCATGACAAAAACATTAAAATGTAAATTAAATCCAACCTACTCACCAGAGATACAGACACATAATTTGCACCGCTCTTCAGAGGCTGTAATCCAGTGGTACCGCTCGTATTCACTGGTCTGGACGTGGCGAACAAACCCTTTCCCAGGTTTTCCCGAGACAAGCTAGCTAGCTTCGGGGTTGGCCGACCTCTCCTAGCCGTCTAGCTTTTCTTGAAAATGGATTTTTAAATATGTTCAGGGCCAAATCAATTTCTCTTTCTTCGTAGGCATAAAATAGTGTAACTCAGATGTATTCATGTGTGCAGATCGCTACAGACATGTTTTGCCAGTCGAACTTGGCTGTAACAGTTTCCCTCTGACCAACCAATCAGAGGATGGTAAAATGCTGACGTTATTCTGGGCCAGCTAGCTGGCCCTGTGCGGCCAATATGAAATCTGATTGGTTAAAGAAACAGAGCTATTTATTAAATATACTAGGGTAACTATACTAGGGTACCAGCAGTACTGACTTTGAAGGCCCTGGGCCGATTAGGTCGACATGGCAGCACATAGAGGCTGAAATCTGATTGGACAAAAAAATCTAACATCCACATACAAGTACTGGAAACAGTGCAGTCAAGAGAAATGCTACGAAATGAAGAGAATAGACTGTTGGGAATAAATGAATACAATTTCATGGAACAAATATAAGAATGTAGGTTGTAAATGTAGGTCAGTGCTTCTGATAGTGTTTAGGCCAGCAGAGAAGGCTTTGCTGGCCCTGACCGCCTGCCGCTGTGGTGATCCCTAACAGGAGCAGCCAAAACAAGAAAAAGAAGCAGATGTTCCAGAGTCGCCAACTCCTAGTTCCAAAATTTCCCTGCACCACCTTGGATTTATAATTTATCATCACATAATCCAAAAAAATATCGTTGTAAGTATCCGATATGGCATTATGTTTTTTCACTTGAGGAGCTGGATCATTCCTTAGCGATTATATGGTAAATCAGTTTCAAATCCTTTCTTTCTTCTCCATTTTTTTGTCAGGGTTATATCACAAACAAAATTTTTTCATGCACATCCATGCACATCACAGAACTTTGTCACATGTCGTTTTTTTGCACACCGGAATCCGGGTCACATTAATTAACACTTGTTTATAGAGCCAGAGCTCACCTCACCCTGTGTCTGTCGCGTGTTGTTCACTGTTGGCTTTGATCATGTCTTATGTTGTTGTTGTCGTCACATGTTTGTATTTGTATATGTGCACTTTAAATTCAATTTCCTCAAAGGCATCTGCTATATGACATTGTTTTTGCATAAAAAAAAACTTAGCATATACAAGCAAAAAATGCAGGAAATCGGTGATTTGAAAGTGATTTTGACTGAATAAATCCAGCTGACACTGTTCTAAGTCTATAAGTAGGCTTAACTCTGACGATAAAATTAAAAAAGAGAGAGAAGCAAACAAGTGTTTTTTTCAGATCTATTGCATAAATGTTTCCCTTGTCAGTTGTTTTCCCATCGTTCCACTGATAAAGGTATTTATCTCTATTGTATTTAACATTTTGTTTGTATACATTTTTCTCTAGGTCCTCCACCGCGTCCCTATTTTCTGTTTCAGTTCAAATTCGCTGCCATGCACACACATTTTCAAAGCTCCCACTTGCATGAATAGTGCACAAATCACTTTGACCTCTCAGTCCTCCATATTACATTCTTATGTTGCTCATTATTTTTTGTGTATAATGAAGCCCAATGCTCAGATTATTCCTGTTTATCTGAGACTTTGCTTGTTTTTACATGTCAGATGTTTGGTTAGCATTTGACCTCCCTTTGCACTGTGGATTTTTGGATTCTCTACATTGTTCTGCTTGCTCTTGTTTTAGACAAATTGTAGTTGTTCCACTTTTCCTATTAAACTGCGATTGTTAGTTTTAATGTTTAAAAGAAAAAAAAAATTTGTTTGGAAACAGCTAGTCTTTTGTGGTGTTTGAGACACATGCATGTTCCTTTTGTTTTATATGTAACAAACTAGATAAAAGGCAAAAACACAAAAGAATTAGATAAATGACTGGAAGAATTTTCTGTGGACAGATAAATCCAAATTTGACATTTCTGGCTCTAACAGAAGAACTTACATAAGAAGAAGAACATGAGAGAAGATGTTAGCCGACTGCCTCACATCAACAGTCAATCATGGAGATGGAAACTTAATGGTTTGGGGTTGTTTTGAAACAGGGAAGGTTGGAAACTTATTTCAGGTGAAAGGAATTCTGAACCAACATGGCTACCATTCCATACTTCCATCTGGACTGAATAATTGAAACCAACTTTACTATACAACAAGACAATAACTGAAATGATGTACCCAAAGCTCTGTAAACATTATTTAGAGAGCAAACAGCCAGTTGGAGTGTTATCTATCATGGAATGGCCTGCCCAATGCACCTATAAACAAAAGAAACATACGTGTCTCTCAAACACCGTAAAAGTCTAGGTGTTTCCAAACTTTTGACAGGTAGTCATACATGGGCGAATATTGATGACACTATGAATTTCGAGAACATACAGTATATCCCAACCAAAAGAGAAATGAAAGATAAATGACATCACTGTTTTGCAAGGACCATGTAAATAATTTTGACAAAAGGATTGGAACTTGTGTTTTCCAGCCTTTTGTGGTTCTTTCCCGAACTGTTATTACAAAGTTGGAGGCACACAATTTTATAAGATGTCTTTAGATGTGTTACCATTAAATTTTACTCTCACTTGAACTGGGAGACCCAAACTTGTTCTAGCATTACAAAGTGGCTCTATACAAAGTGAGCTCCATGAAGATATGCTTTACATGGCTTGGAGTGGAAGATCTTGACTGGCTCTGGATACAGAGCTCTCACCTCAACCCTGAACACAACTGGAATGAAATGGACCACTGACTGCACTCAAGGCCTCCTCATCCCACATCAGTATTATATATTATTAATTAATATATATTAATTTAATTTAATTTAAGTCGAGTAATATTTTAGAAGTCGACTTACATTTTCATGTCATGTTTTCTCCATGTTTGACTTTTTTTTTGACGTGAGGTTTATAGTGAAGAGTCACAGGATAATCATGGAGAATGAATGAACGTGTATGTGACAAATAAAATTTGAATTTGGAGCTAGAGGATTAATCCATCAGTTCAGTTTACAAATAGATCTCCATGCTTTTAGGATATGACTGATGAAGTAGGATGGTTGAGCATACTTGAAAGCACACAAGTGATTTATTATTATGAGGCGAACACTGATGCTATGATGAATGTGTTTAAGTTGAAAAATGTACTTTCTTCCCTGTAGAAAATCCATACCAGGATTTCATGGGTGAAGTGAGGTACTATTTACTACAATATGACATTCACAATAATGGTATTTGGCTGATGTCCTTTTAGAAATTCTTTGAAGTCTATATTAATAAATACACTAAAATAACTAGGTCAGGGACTGAGATTTTTATAAACAACACAATAATTTTTTTCAAGTACTTCATGTCAAATATTCTGGAGTGCAATGAAGAAACTGAAGTGCTTTTTGGCTTCATTGAATAATTTGTCAACTGTGCTCCTTCTCATTTATCTTTATTACTTATACAGCAGTTTGTTGTACAATACATTAGTGTGTTAATACCACTTCGCATTTAGGTAATAATGGCCCGTGTGTCAGCTCTTCTTGACATTTTTACAGAATAAAAAAACAAAGAAAAAACAAAAAAAACAAAGAAAAAACTAAAAGATTTTGCTCATTCAGAACGATTTCTGAACATCCCAGTTAATTTCCTGTTGCCAAGCTGTTGCATCAGTTGATGTTCGACACTCTGAGCCATTCATAGCCGAGCTGGAGAAAAAGCCAAGGCGATAATTATGCTGAAAAAATAAAGAAGTGCCAACAGAACCCATTTCCACCCCCTCCGAGACTTGATCAAGTGCTTTCATTATATCCCTGGCATTCGTGTCAGAGCGAAAACTCTATGATGATGAATTTCTTCAGCAGGCAGCTGGGCTGAGTGGCACCCGTTCTGAAGGACATGCATTATCGGAGGTTATGAAATCTTAACAGTGCAAAAAAAAGTTACACAATTTCAAATCACTAGATTTAAACCAACCCACTAAATTTGTGCCGTTTTTGCATGTGTGTGTGTGTCTGTGCCTACATGCACTTAGCCATTGAGAGTAGGGAATCTTTGCTATTCTGGTTAGGTATTTATTAAATAGCTAAGGAGATTAAAAGTCATTGAATCTTTGTGGAAATATCTTTAAATTTACTTCCTCTAGCCAGTCTTAGTGTAATGAAAGGGTATACTAGTGTCTAGAGCCTTATATTAGGCAGTTTATTACAACGCAGCACACATGTTCAAAACCTTCCCTACTCCCTAAATATAAATCATTAATGATCATTATACTCCAACTGTTAAATTTGTGCTCACGGCTGGTGAGAAGATGTATTACAGCTTTTCTATTATAGTTTAAATAATAAGATCATATAAATGCACTTATGTTGTTATTCTCAATAAGTTAATATTGTTCATATGTTATCGTTTCTATAGTGACAGCTAATTTACATCCATTGGCGATGACAGTAACAACCACTTTGCACTTGCATACGTACTACACTAATTATAATACAAGGTTTCTCATACTTTTTGTGCCCCAAAATGAACATTATGGATTTTCTTGGTTTTGATTTTCAATAATAATTTAGGATTTCTGTAACATTTGATTAGATGGTTTTTATTTTGCCATTAACATACAATATGCATCACATAGTTCACTATAAACCAGTGTTTATTCATGACACACCTCTTTCTGCTGTCACATCCAGTTTCACACCTAATTCATTGCTATTGGAAATGTATCCATGTTGGGATAGTAGTACGGCCTGGTTATACTTGACACATGACTGCACACGCATAGAGATGTAATGTCGATGCGAGGCCATCGTTGACACACTGACCTGCGTATCTTATGAATGTATGGAGGATTAAATCTACATTTAAAAACACTTGTCTGACTGTATATATGCATTTTTACACCATCCATAACTTATGTTTATAATTGCACTACTGTATATTAGCAAGAGTTTGTAGTTGATTCGAAACCTACACTGGCTACCTGTTAAGTTTTGAATCGACTACAAACTCTTGCTACTTACCTACAAAGCCGTAAATGATTTGTATTAAGAAGTTTAGTAGACTTTCTGCACTAAATGAATGGCTACAATCATGGTGTCGAGAACACAAACTACTCTTTGTTAATAATTGAAATCTTTTCTGGAGCAGACAACATCTATCAGACAACATCTCTAGGATGTTGCATACCATCTGAACGATAAGACATAATGCAATTTACAACTATGATAACATTTGTACAACAAACCAAATAGTTACAAGTACACACACAGCCCACTTTATAAAAAACGTTTTTATTCCTCGTGTACTAAGACCAAGGGAAAAATACAGAAGATCCAGATATAATCTTATTGCAGTTGAAACTGGAAAATGTCAGATAAGTAAACACAAAAAAAGTTGTAAAGCTTCTAAACATTAGATCACTTGCACCCAAAGCACTCATTGTAAATGAGATCATCACAGATAATAATCTTGATGCACTCTGTCTCACTGAGACCTGGATTAAACCAAATGATTATATGGGTCTTAATGAGTCTACACCATCACTGATGTCACTGATATAGATATTTTACCTCAGAGTGATGATATCACAGACCATTACCTCATATTGTACACACTACCAATTCACGAACAAATTCACAAATAACTTGCCTGATTTATCTCAATTTCTCTCTAAACCCCTAAATGCTAATGATCTTGATGAAATGGCTAACAACATAGACACTATCCTCACTAGCACATTAGACACCGTTGCCCCCGTCCGATTAAAAAAGATAATAAAAAAAACCACCTGCACCATGGTATAATAGTCATACTCATGCCCTGAAGAGAGCAGTCCGTAATCTGGAAAAAAATGGAGAAAATCTAAATTGGATTTTTTTAGAATTGCTTATAAAGACAGTATGCTCAGCTACAGACAGGCTCTAAATGCTGCTTAGAAACGCTTGCAGCCGAGCACCTGAGCAAACTCATAGAAAACAACAAAAACAATCCTAGGTTCCTTATTAGTGCAGTGGCTAAATTAACAACAAATCAGATATATGAAAAATCTATTCCATCACAGTTTAGTAGTGAGGACTTTATGAATTTCTTTACTGAAAAAATGTAAAGTATTAGAAACACATTTATGGAGGTCCAACCTCAGACAGTATCTTGTGATCCAGTCTCACCTAAAGCTCCACAATTACAATTAAACTGGTTTACATGTATAGGACAGGAAGAGCTGTATGGTGTTATTACCAAAGCCAAATCACCAACATGCCTGTTAGATCCCATTTCAACTCAACTACTAAAAGAATTGATACATACAGCTGGTGAGCCTTTTCTCAATATTATTAACTACTCACTATCTTTAGGTCACATCCCTAAACCCCTCAAGTTGGCAGTTAGTAAGCCCCTCATTAAGATACCTTATTTGGATCCAAATAAACTATCAAATTACAGACCCATTTCAAATCTTCCGTTTATGTCTAAGATTTTAGAAACGATTGTGTCTGCCCAATTATGTTCCTTCTTACAGGAAAACAATATCTTAAAAGTGTTTCAGTCAGGTTTCAGGCCACATCATAGCACAGAAACTGCTCTAGTTAAAATCACAAATGACCTGTTTTAAGCTACAGACCAAGGCTAGAACTGTCTGTTAGTTTTGCTAGATCTTAGTACTGCATTCGACACTATAGATCATGACTTTCTCCTGGATTGCTACAGAATTACATCAGCATTCAGGGACAGGCATTAAGCTGGTTTGAATCATACCTGTCTGATTGTTGCCATTTTGTAGATTTAAATGGAGAACTATCCAGGCTAATCCGGGTTAAATATGGGGTGCCACAAGGTTCAGTTCTAGGACCCCTGCTTTTC
The DNA here is from genome assembly GCA_014706435.1 of Silurus glanis. NCBI lineage: Eukaryota > Metazoa > Chordata > Actinopteri > Siluriformes > Siluridae > Silurus > Silurus glanis. Next base: position 1,066,276 of record JAAIIK010000048.1, on the reverse strand, counting down.
ACAATATAAAGGCTTTTGTATTGTTTCAAAGATTTATAAACACACACTTGATATTACCCAAATGAGGATGGGTTCCCCTTTTGAGTTTGGTTCCTCTCAAGGTTTCTTCCTCATAACATCTAAGGGAGTTTTTCCTTGCCACAGTCGACCCAGGCTGCTCATTAGGGGTAAATACACATAATTCACCTTAACTCTTAAATTCTGCTTTTGAGACAATGTCCATTGTGAAAAGCGCTTTAATATTCCACCCATGCTTATTCTGTGTATACTGTATCATACAAGCATTTATATATGTACATATGTATATATTATTTGAGCATGTTATCTTCTTGATATATCTTATCGTCTGCAATCTTGCACAGTTATACTGTATATTACTGTATGCCGTATAGCATATCTTATTACCTACTGCACCTTCTGTACATTATTCACTATCACCCCTGTACATATGGACCCATACCCCCATTTGACATATTGCTGTTTATTGTGAATAGGCCACTTATGCACTTCTGGTTAGAGGCTACTGCATTTCATTGGCTCTGTAAATGCAGAATGACTTTACATTTAAGAGCATTAACCAATGTAGAGAAGACTGGAATGAAAAAAGACCTTTTGTAGTTTGAATGGATAGATGAAAGGTCTTTAATAATATAAGGATCTGGTGTTTATACTCAATAATTGTCCAGAACTATGTAATTAATTATGTAAATTTGTCTATTTTGTTGCTAAATAATGACAGTGATATCAAGTTATAAACCAAGATATTTTAACCAAGATATATAAAACATTTATAGCATATAATTTTATTTTTGTTTAGTCATATTCAACTTGACTTCATATATTCACTTCGAATACAAATTAATTGAAGCATTATGTTGCCTACCTTATAGTCAACATAAATATGTTTCATACTTAGCAGATATTCCAATGTAAAATTGTTACACAGAAACACCTTATATGTTTGACATTTTCAGACCACTAATTTGTTGAGTGTGCAGCACACGTATTATTGAACACCACAACAAGGCGGCGTCACACACTGAACCTCAAGATTCACACAGAAGTCTGTACAATGCTCAAGTGATAACTGACTGACCAAGCAAAGAGACTGGGTCAAGGCAGTCAGAGACTCAGAGAGGAAAGATGTCAAGCTACTATTTGTGCTCTTATTTTCCCAGGTTTCTGCTTTGCAAACATATAATAGCTCTTTCAGTGTTATGTGTTTAATAGCTACCATTTGTGAGATTTTTTTGCAACCCAATTGCAGTTTTTTTTTTTTCAATTTTTGCAATTTAAAGAATAAAGGAAATAAGTTAACAGTTTAAAACAAGTTAACTTTATTTATATATTTTTTGTTTTTTTGGGGAGGGGCATTTTTGTAAAAAAAATAAATAAAAAATACCTTACTGCATAAACAAAAGTATTGGGACACCTGACTTTTCCAGCCATATGTGGTTCTTTCTAAAACTGTTTCCATAAAGTTGTAGACACACAATTGTATAGGATGTCTTTACATGCAGTCGCATAATATTTAATTTTCAACTGAACTAAGACACTTAAAACTGAATCCAATCTAGTGGAACATCTAGAATCCATCAGAATGGAATGGAAACCCACACTCCATATGGTGTACATAACTTTATTCCTCCCAGGGGAATATGCACATATTACAGGAGCACTTAGAATTTAATTCATTAAAAGTAATTTACAATTTAAATGATTATGAATGAAAAGACAAGCCCCAAGCGCACAAATACTGCGTCTCTGTACAATATATTCTTGGCATTTTCATGACTGTGTTGAATGCGAAGTCTTTGCAAAGAGCTAAAGAGTTATGAACAGGATGCTCTTGCAATAAATACTTCACCAGGTTGTGTGGTTGTGTACGCTGTCATAGGCAATCGCATGAGCTCTTCGTTTTTTCCTTTTAAAAGCCGAATTAGTGCATCGCAGCAGTTATGTTTCCATAATGGCATCAGATTGAATTTCACAGCAATTTGAGTTCAACACAAGCATTATAAAGAGTCTAATAACCAGCTTTGCTGACATGACATGCAACAAAAGGGTTTCCCTTCTTCTCCGTGTCAAGATTTTTTGTTAGCATTATCATGGTAAATTTGGTCCCTAAAGGTTTTTTTTTTTACTTGACAAGACAAAGTCTACAATTGTAGACAGCAATCATAAAAAAGGCATTACTGATGAAAACATGATACAAGAATGGTGTGAGCTGGTGTGCTATTAAAAATTTATTCAGAATGAAATAGATTCATGCTGTTAAAAATGATTTGAATTATGGGCAGATGCTTGTCATGTGGTCTTGTGAATTTGCAGTACATATTTTTTTGTGTGTTTTGATGAATATTAGCCACATATTAGCACATTGACACTATAGTATAGTGACTATAGACTATAGTTTGTATAGTTTTGTAATTCCAGCAGATGTGAACAGATTTGAAATAATGAACAGCTGCAGTTAGTTCAGTATCCAATGAGGTAATGCAATTACATTGGGTTTAAAGGTGGATGTAGCAGACACAAGGGTTAAGTGCTCAATTGCACTGAAGCAGCATGAGAATAAAAAGGTGGAGGAGAGCTGCAAGCGAGAGAGACAACACAGTGAGCAATGTGTGTGTGTGTGTGTGTGTGTGTGTGTGTGTGTGTGTGTGTGTGTGTAACAAAATATCGCATGCTGTATTGGGGTATGTAGGTTTGTTTGTTTAGTCTGAGCAGGTGCCATTCCAGACTTCAATCCTGGCTTTCCTGTACTCCGTCTTAGTAAAGCGGAAGGGTGCCTTGTCGACGCTTAATTTAAAATTTTACAGTAGTTCTGTTTCAGTGTTTGTTTGTATTAGCATGGCTTTGATCTATAGTATGTGTGTTCCGACTTTAAGTTTGCCCTGTCCTTCATAATACGATTGCTTGACCAGTTTGTAAATAATCTCTGTAATATATCTTTAAATAAATATATGTACTGTACATATTAGTATGTTTGTTGTGTTCACTAGTAGTAGGGGTGTGGCTGCCATTTGTTTTGGGTGTGGTTTTCTTTCATGTTTTGGTGAGGGAGTTCAGGGAAGTTGTCTGTCTTTCATTTTGGGTTTTCTTTTTATAGTTATTTAGTTTTTGTTTAAAAAGTGTTTGGTATTTTTATATATCAGCCTAGTGATATAGTAAAATACATAAATGCAATTTATTGATTTGTGTTTATAGACGTGAATTTTAAATTTTTTACTCTTTGTTATATTGCAGCCTTTTGCTAAAATCATTTAAGTTCATTCTTCTTCCTCATGAATGTACACACAGCTCCCCATATTGACAGAAAAACACAGAATTATTGACATTGTTGCAGATTTATTAAAAAAGAAAAACTGAAATATCACATGGTCCTAAGTATTCAGACCCTTTGCTGTGACACTCATATATTTAACTCAGGTGCTTTCCATTTCTTCTGATCATCCTTGAGATGGTTCTACACCTTCATTTGAGTCCAGCTGTGTTTGATTATACTGATTGGACTTGATTAGGAAAGCCACACACCTATCTATATAAGACCTTCCAGATCACAATGCATGTCAGAGCAAATGAGAATCATGAGGTCAAAGGAACTGCCTGAAGAGCTCAGAGACAGAATTGTGGCAAGGCACAGATCTGGCCAAGGTTACAAAAAGATTTCTGCTGCACTTAAGGTTCCTAAGAGCACAGTGGCCTCCATAATCCTCAAATGGAAGACGTTTGGGACGACCAGAACCCTTCCTAGAGCTGGCCGTCCGGCCAAACTGAGCTATCGGGGGAGAAGAGCCTTGGTGAGAGAGGTAAAGAAGAACCCAAAGATCACTGTGGCTGAGCTCCAGAGATGCAGTCAGGAGATGGGAGAAAGTTATAGAAAGTCAACCATCACTGCAGCCCTCCACCAGTCGGGGCTTTATGGCAGAGTGGCCCGACGGAAGCCTCTCCTCAGTGTAAGACACATGAAAGCCCGCATGGAGTTTGCTAAAAAACACCTGAAGGACTCCAAGATGGTGAGAAATAAGATTCTCTGGTCTGATGAGACCAAAATAGAACTTTTTGGCCTTAATTCTAAGCGGTATGTGTGGAGAAAACCAGGCACTGCTCATCACCTGTCCAATACAGTCCCAACAGTGAAGCATGGTGGTGGCAGCATCATGCTGTGGGGGTGTTTTTCAGCTGCAGGGACAGGACGACTGGTTGCAATCGAGGGAAAGATGAATGCGGCCAAGTACAGGGATATCCTGGACAAAAACCTTCTCCAGAGTGCTCTGGACCTCAGACTGGGCCGAAGGTTTACCTTCCAACAAGACAATGACCCTAAGCACACAGCTAAAATAACGAAGGAGTGGCTTCACAACAACTCCGTGACTGTTCTTGAATGGCCCAGCCAGAGCCCTGACTTAAACCCAATTGAGCATCTCTGGAGAGACCTTAAAATGGCTGTCCACCAACGTTTACCATCCAACCTGACAGAACTGGAGAGGATCTGCAAGGAGGAATGGCAGAGGATCCCCAAATCCAGGTGTGAAAAACTTGTTGCATCTTTCCCAAAAAGACTCCTGGCTGTATTAGATCAAAAGGGGGCTTCTACTAAATACTGAGCAAAGGGTCTGAATACTTAGGACCATGTGATATTTCAGTTTTTCTTTTTTAATAAATCTGCAACAATGTCAACAATTCTGTGTTTTTCTGTCAGTATGGGGTGCTATGTGTACATTCATGAGGAAGAAGAATGAACTTAAATGATTTTAGCAAATGGCTGCAATATAACAAAGAGTGAAAAATTTAAGGGGGTCTGAATACTTTCCGTACCCACTGTATATATATATATATATATATATATATATATATATATATATACA
>JAAIIK010000048.1:1033656-1056405 GCA_014706435.1 Silurus glanis | reverse complement strand
ATATATATATATATATATATATATATATTCCAATAATTACAAGCATTTCTATAAACTATTACATATACTATATTAATTACTTGATTTTTTTGTTTCCACTGAAGTATATTTTTATGAAAAACAGATTCTGCAATTTACATCAAAATAAAATCTTAAGCATGCCCAGCTGCTATTGCAACAGAAACAACACTGCTGTTACATTTAGCTTAGGAATTCTCCTGCTGATTTTAACAAATGAACTTTCAATAATATCCTATTTTAGGCACAAATGTGTTTTCTGCCAAATTTGCTTTTAACAAAATCAAATATGAGGAAAAGTTTGATGTTAGTTTAAGCACTAAAAACACAGTCTAATCCTGGGAACCTGCTTGGGCAGAGGGGAAAGCATTTAAGAAGGTGTTATTAGTGTATTTGTGCCTACTTTTGCTTTGCTTTTAAAAGGTGTATTAATAACTGGCTAAGAAAGTGCTTTCAACCCTGCAACCTACATCATTATTTTTTACACATTTGTTCTTTTTAGCACTGTTTTTGTAAAGATTTTGAATATATTATGTTTAAATATTAACAGATTATGCCTAATCATTTGGTCCAATTGATATACTGATCATTAGCCTAATAATGAATTAGAAAAGGACAACTGAAATATGTAATCATGCAACACGACAAAGAACTCTGAACACTCAACTCAAAGAACTCTATTACTCTTATTTTATTCTTTTTTAAAGTAACACCCCCATTGATGTAAACCTGATGTCAACATAATGGTTATGGTCATGTAATGAGGAGGTAGAGGGCAGATGTAAGTGCAGATTTATTAAACATGCAAATATACAAAACAGAGACAGACAAAAACCAAATCATTAAATAACATAAAACATTAACAAGAAAGTCCTAACTGTCAGCCTGAGCAAATACAACAATGGCAACCATGGAAGACACAAATGAGACATTGAGTAAAGTGCACAGTGAGTTTATATTCAAGTGCTAATAAGCATTGAATGTGATCTAGGTGTGGGATGTGCCATAAAATGTAATGGTACAGTGGCTTGTGGGAAACATTCCATTTTGTCCCAGTCCATAATGATGACACATCTGCTCCTTATAGAACTATATTGTAAAGTGTAGGTTGATAATCAGGCAAGTGTAAGCTTAGTTTTTGTAAACTTGTAAAATCTTTGATGTTCAGGAGAACTAAATTTTTGATTTAGGGACATAAATAACAACAAGAAATGAAACAAAGACACCAGGGAATAAATAAACAAACTAGTCAGGAGCTAATACAAAACAGATAAAGACACTGGCTAACAGACTAATGGGCATACAGGTTTGGAAATCAAAACAATGACAAGGCACATGGGAAATACAATACTGCAATGAATATTTTAAGATGCAGGGGTAAAATTATTTGATTTAAAGATTTAAGGTTAAAAAATAAATAAATTAAAGGAGCAATGGATGCAAATACAGGAGTTTTAGAAACAGAGCAAATATATCAGAAGCTCAATGAATGGAAGCGCTTCAGAGTTTGGGAAATGTGGTGGCAGCCATGTTAAGGTGTTTACTGGTAAATGAAGTTGTTTTGTATGCTGTAACCTGACACAAGTGTCATAACACATTTAAACATATATATTAAACCAAACTATAAAATGGAGTGTGTACAAATTGTCCTATATTTTAATGAGCATTTCGGTTTTATATATGTGGTTTTCACAGCCTTCAGTTGGAGAATTTTTCTTCTTCTTTTTCTTCTTCCTCTTCTTTGTCTTTTGGCTTCTCCAATTAGGAGTCTTCACAGCGGATCATCCATCCACATACCCTCCTGTCCTCTACATCTGCCTCTTTCAAACCAACTACCTGCATGTCTTCCTTCACCACATCCATAAACCTCCTTCTTGGCCTTCCTATTTTCCTCCTTCCTGGTGGCTCCATCCTCAGCATTCTCCTACTGATGTACCCCATGTCCCTCCTCTGCACATGTCCAAAATAACAGGTCTTATATTGCGTCGGTAGTGCTCTTCCTCAGCATTAAACCATACTGTTGCTCACAGATGGTCACCCCTTCTCTCAGCCTGGCTTCCACTACTCTTTCCCATAACTTCATGGTGTGACTGATCAACTTTATTCCCCTGTAGTTACTGCAGGCCTCCACCTCTGCCTTATTCTTAAAAACTGGTACCACCACACTCCTTCAACATTCTTTAGGCATCCTTTCACCTTTCAAAATCCTGTTAAACAATCTTGTTAAAAACTCCACTGCCATCTCTCCTAAACATCTCCATGCTTTTACGGATATGTCATCTGATCCAACCGACTTTCCACTTTTCATCCTCTTAATCACCGCTCTCACTCCCTCCTTACTAATCCTATCCACTTCCTGCTTCACCAACTCCAACTCATCCAAACTTCTCTCTCTCTCTCTCTCTCTCTCTCTCTCTCTCTCTCTCTCTCTCTCTCTCTCTCTCATTTTCCCCATTCATCAGCGGCCTAAAATAATCCCTCCATCTTCTCAACACACTCTCTTCTCTAGTCAACATATTTCTACAAAATCTACCACCATCTGCCCTTTCACATTCCTCTACTTGAAGCCATACCTACCCATCACCTCCTTATCACCTCTGTTCCCTTCATCTACATGCCCATTAAAGTCTGCCCTAATCACTAATCTTTCATTCCTAGGTACACCATCTAACACTTTATCTAACTCATTTTATTTAAGCCATTTATAATCACACTTTCAAACAGCTTCACGTTCATCACCCTATCAGAAACTCTCTTCACCTCCACTACACTATTACTTTACTCTTCCTTCAGAATCACCCCTACACCACTTCTCTTTCCATTAACACCATGGTAGAACAGTTAAAACACACCTCCAATGTTCCTGGCCTTACTCCCTTTCCACTTGGTCTCCTAAACACACTACATATCTACCTTTCTCCTCTCCATCATATCAGCTAACTCTCTCCCTTTACCAGTCATAGTACAAACATTTAAAGTACCAACCCAATCCTCCACTCTCCTACACTTCTTCTTTCCCTGCTGTCTCTGTAGACGTCTTCCTCCTCTTCTTCTACTCCTTTGGCCAACAGTAGCCCAATTCCCACCTGTACCCTGTTGGCTAACGATACCTGTTGCGGTCGTTGGTAACCCGGGCCTCGACCGATCCGGTATGAAATTCTGGTTTGTGATCCAAATATTTGATTTGCCACGTTTTACGCTGGATGCCCTTCCTAACGCAACCCTCCCCATTTATCCGGGCTTGGGACCAGCACTAAGAGTGCACTGGCTTGTGCAACCCTAATGGCTGGATTAAATTATTCTCAGCTGGAGATTTTTTAATAATATAATAAAAAAAGAATCTGTGCTTTTTGTCATTAAAACAGTTGCTCAGAACAATTGCCTAGGCCAGGTCCCTGAGCCCTGAGCAGCAGCTGGTACAGATGGAGAGAAAAGTGGTGGCCAGAAATGGTAGCTGGCCTACAGGGTGAATTGGAGTTCAGATCAGTTCCTGCCAGCTGTTGCACACTGGACTCCAGGTGAGTATTCATAAACACCGCAGTGGAATTATTGGTCCCAAAATCCATAATGTTCTCTAATGATTCATTTTGAAGTACGAACCTAAAATGCCTTGTAGGCTGAGCGTAAATATCTTTGACACTTCTTTGTTCCCCATAGAAACACAAACAGCTCCTGTGTTAGAGGAAGATTTCAGTTATTAAACTTTCATTATCTTAGGGAGTCAGAGAAGTGTGTGCCAACTGTATTAAAATGAGCTTGAAATAAAATGTGTGCCATTAACTGAATGGTATTAACAAAAGATTTTCTCTAGATCTCTAAATATAAATATTTTTGCTCATACTGCAATACATTAAAACAGTAGTTTAAGTTTGTTAAATATTTTAAAGAGCAAAAACTACATATGACATCTTAGTTGGTCATTTAGTTACTGAAAATAAACTGAATAAAAAAAATTGCTGACTGTCCTGTATAAGTAGGAGATTCTCACTACAGCACCAAAACATTCACAAGCAAACCGGCTTCGCTGACTGCTGAAAATTGATAAAAAAAAAAAAAAAAAAAAAAAGTTTATTACTTTAAGAATCAGACAAAGCTTTTATAGCAGGATTAAAAGCTCTGTGCTGTTTAAAGATTATGATTGAAAGTCAATTATAAAAATTTGACACCTGCACAGTTTATACGATTTTGATCTATAAACTATGACACATGGGCCACACACACATTTTGGTGGTAGACAGATAGTATAACACATTAGTACATATATAATAAATAATTATTAATAAAAATAAAAAGAATGATAATGTTACTTATTTATGTTTTATTTATTTTTGTTATTATTATTATCATTGCTTTCTACAAATTTACAAATTTTTATTACATAAACCAAAACACTGCACTGTGAAACATTCTTTTGCTAGAGCACCTCCTGACTCTTTTCCTTCAATTTCCACAACTGATTCTTGATTCAACTTCGCACATCTACCACCTGCGAAGACATCAACGGTGCAACTGGGTTGTAGGTTTCCAGGTTAAGGTCACAAATAGGTGAAAATTTGTATGTTGTCCATTGTGTGCGCTAAATGCGTTTCATAGAAGATCTGGTAAGTGGACAACCTTGGAGTAAAATATCGATGTGACTATTCATATAACGAGGTTTGGGCCATACAAATTACGAGAGTTTCCCGGCAAAAATAACAACAGGAACAAACAGGAGTGTTGACAGGTATGGAGTAGGTACACATGTATTTGAGAGCTGCATACCTGCAGGCTCAATACAATCAGTCACTGGATGCGCCTTCTTAGAGGAATATGGAGCATATTGCAAAATCCAAAAGAAAAGTGTTTTTCAGGTTATTTGGAACACCTAAAACAGAACAGAAGTATATTTTTTCTTTTCTTTTTCTTCTCTTCGGATCTGCTCGATTCATCCTGACACCCTACCTCTGGATGGTGTTCTTTAATTGGAGACCACTCTGTGCAGCTAGGGATGATTTTACTTTAACAGCCTAAGGATCCAGGAAGCAACTCAAAGACTTTGAGGATTGATTTGTACTCTTATTAATATTGACAGTCTACTACAATGGCTCAGGACCACAGGTTGCACAAACAGTTTGGCATTTATTTTGCATTTATTGCATTGATAGACAGTTTTGTGCCGATCACTGCACACCTCAACAATGATGGAACTGTAACGAATAAACATTCGATGCCACCCAGATGAGGATGGGTTCCCTTTTATGTCTGGTTCCTCTCAAGGTTTCTTCCTAATGCTGTCTTAGGGAGATTTTCTTGACACAGTAATCAGGGAGTAATTCGAGATAAATTACAATTATAAGAAACAAACTTATAGGCTGTAACACATTTTTTATGCAACTTTATAATTGCTTTGTCTCTGTAAAGCTGCTTTGAGATGATGTCCATTGTTAAAAGCACTATACAAAAATGATTTGGATTGAATTTGTTTAAGAAACAGACAAGCAACTATGTGCTAAATGGGATTTATTCTGGAAGCTGACAGCATATTTTAATTGGCGCGGCATGTTATTGACATTACTTACACGACCTCCACTACAAATCACACCAAAGCTAAGGTTTCAGTTGAAGATGCCACTGTGGCACAGCAGATCACAACCTTATCAAACTATAGATATGGACCTTTGGACATTTTGCAAATTTCCAAAGAGGTCAGGTAAAATTTTTTTTGCCAATTGTAAACACAAAAGTGGAACATTTTTCAACTATGGAATGAATTAATAGGTATAAATTCCTTATCTTTGACAGTACAGTCTATATATGGGTCTGTTTCTGGGCCTGTGTATGTAGCAGAGCTGCTTACACACAGGGAAGAGACAAATTGAATGCTTTTGGTGATGGACAGTAATGAAGTAAATGTAATTTGTTATTGTACTTAAGTAGCTTTTTTGTGTATCTTGTGTAAGTATTTACACACTCTGTTTAAACTTGCTTTGATTGCCGCTTGTTGGTATTTACTAAGCACAAACATACAATTCAGCATCAGTTGAACAGCAAGCAGAACATTTTGAAAGTAATAAATGATGGGAGAAACTCCTGACTCTTACTTGCCTCAACACCCGTGGCCTTATTTGCATGTCTTTTTTGAAGAAGAAGGTTTTGGGCTCATGATAATTTGAATAGATATCAATCAGTGTTTGACTAATTAATATTCTATTAATAGATTGGTGTGCTATGAGTAACATTAGAGTCTTTTCACATACACTGAGTTGATTAAGCAAGAAGTTTATAATAGGAACATTATTGCTATAATAAATCATAGTACTTTGGATACTTAAGTGAATATTTTTGTACTTTTACTCAGGTGAAAGTTTAAAGGGAGCACTTTTACTGGAGTAATATTTTAACTACTGTATCTCTTCTTTTACTCAAATACATGCTTTGTGTACTTTGTTCACCACTGAACCCTTTCTTAGAGGTGCAAAATGTCTCCAACTTTCAAGAAAGTAAATGTAACACCATAGAATCAAGATTTGGTACTAAGTGGGTTATGCAATTTGAACCAAAGAAGTATGGAGATATCAAGAGGTTTTTACTATCATTGAGGAAGTAGAAGAATTGCGTGTCTTGTCATGTCACACTGATGCTGAATGCAGCATTTTTGCCAAAGATACTGACACAGTAGCCTATCAATGAACATACAGTATCAATCTAGAGATAAGAATGTATCAAAGCATGCCTAGGGCTGGCTTTCAAGCATTATGTAGAAGTAAAAGTGACTGCTGGTCGGTTTGCTTTGGGGAACATAAGGTTGCATCTCTGTCAATGGACAAATTGGCCAATTGGCTTAACGGAAACCCTCCCCATTTATCCGGGCTTGGGACCGGCAATAAGAGTGCACTGGCTTGTGCAACCCTAATTCAATTCAATTCAATTCATTTTTATTTGTATAGCGCTTTTAACAATGAACATTGTCTCAAAGCAGCTTTACACAGATAATGTGGTGATTAAAAATGAATATGTTCTTTATGAGTAAGTTTGTCCCTGATGAGCAAGCCGGTGGCGTCTGTGGCAAGGAAAAACTCCCCGAGATGGCATAAGGAAGAAACCTTGAGAGGAACCAGACTCAAGAGGGAACCCATCCTCATCTGGGTTACACCGAATGTCCATTTGTAGCAGGTATACAATGTTGCGGGGTACAGTGATGATGATCAGAAGCGAACTGTATTCCTGAGTCAGTGTAGGAGACTGTTGACATCAACTACAGTCCAATCCATCCTCAAAGCGCCCGTTCTACTCCGGAATTTCATGGAACCACCCAAGGCGTTGATGAGAAACCGTCCCCAGCTGCACAGAGTGGCCTCCAGTCGAAGAGAACACTATCCAGAGGCAGGCCTGGACGAAGTGGGGAGATCCATGGAGGGGAGAGGGGCAGGAACAGTGGTCACTGGAGCCTCAGGAGCATGTTTAACTCGACCGAGAGAGAGAGAGAGAGAGAGAGAGAGAGAGAAGAGGGTGACAGGAAGAGAAGGATATGGATTATTAAGTGTACCTATTGTTGTATGAGAGTTAAAGTCACTGTGCAGTTTGGACTCCGGCAAGACTCGCTATGGCAGCATAACTAAAAGGGAGAACCAGAAGGCAACACAGACATGAGGGATCTCTGGGATATGAGACGACCCATCACACCACCGTCAACAAACCTGAGTGAACGTGTGAGTGTGGGGGGACGACAGCATACAAATATCCCAGTTCACCAAACACTCTATATCCATGATCCCTCCAGATCTGAGCCTTTACCTAAGAAAAAAAATCTACTGATTAAAGGCTTGACTGAATAAATATGTTTTCAACCTCGACTTAAACACTGAGACTGTGTCTGAGTCCCGAACACTGATAGGAAGGCTGTTCCATAACTGTGGGGCTTTATAAGAGAAAGATCTGCCCCCTGCTGTTGTCTTCATTATTTGAGGAACCAAATTGAGGAACCAGCACCTTTTGATCTAAGTAGGCGTGGAGGATCATACTGGTACAGGAGTTCACTCAGATACTGCGGTGCGAGACCGTTTAGTGCTTTATACGTCAGTAGTAGTATTTTATAATCAATGCGAGATTTGATTGGGAGCCAGTGTAGACTGATTAAAACAGGGGTGATGTGGTCATATTTCCTAGATCTAGTGAGGACTCTTGCTTCTGCATTCTGAACCAACTGAAGCTTATTTATGCACTTACTCGCACACCCAGACAGTAAAGCATTACAGTAGTCTAATCTAGAAGTAACAAAAGCATGAACTAGTTTTTCTGCATCCTGTAACGACATCATATTTCTAATTTTAGCAATATTTCTAAGGTGTAGAGGTGTAAGGTATTATTCACGTGAGCCTCAAAGGAAAGACTAGGGTCAATAATAACACCAAGGTCTTTGACAGCCGTACACGCTGAAACAGAAACACCATCCAGGGATGCTACATAATCAGAAAGTTTGCTTCTAGCTGCATGTGGTCCTAGTAAAAGTACTTCCGTCTTATCTGAGTTGAGCAGAAGAAAGTTATGAAGCATCTACTGTCTAATGTCCTTTACACATTTCTCAACATTGTTAAGATGATCTCTCTCATCTGGCTTTGCTGAAATATACAGCTGTGTATCATCAGCATAGCAATGGAATCTAATACCATGTTTATGAATAATTTCACCAAGAGGCAGCATATATAAAGAGAAAAGCAAAGGGCCTAAGACAGATCATTGAGGAACACCAAACTTTACCTCAGACAGTGTGGAGAACTCACCATTTACATCAACAAACTGATAGCGATCAGTCAAATAAGACCTGAGCCAAGAGAGAGCTGTTCCCTTTATTCCAACAACGTTCTCAAGTCTAGCAAGTAGTATAGTGTGATCAATGGTGTCAAAAGCTGCACTAAGGTCGAGCAAAACAAGTAAGGAGACAAAACCCTGATCAGAGGCCAATAACAGGTCATTTACCACCTTAACTAGCGCCGTCTCTGTGCTATGATGAGGCCGAAATCCTGACTGATACATTTCAAAAATGTTATTCATAAGTAGGTGTGAGCAGAACTGCTATGCTACAACCTTTTCTAAAATTTTGGATATGAAGGGGAGATTTGATATTGGTCTGTAGTTGGACAGCTGACATGGGTCAAGGTCAGGTTTCTTAATTAGGGGGTGGATAACTGCCAGTTTGAAGGATTTTGGTACAAAACCAGTGCTAATGGAAGAGTTTATTATTTTTAAAACAGGTTCAATTACCTCTGGAGTTATCTGTTTGAAGAAACTTGTAGGCAAGGGATCGAGAATGCAGGTTGATGATTTTGATGAGGAAATTAATTAAATTAAGTCATTCTCATGAATAGGAGTGAAGCTTTGTAATTGATTGTCTGTTATAATTACACTGCTGTCTACAGGGTTACTTGTAAAATAATTTGGATTTATATTAACCGTCTGGATTTTTTTTGCCTGATGTTTTCAATTTTATTATTAAAAAAGTTCATGAAATCATTACTACCTAATGATGGTGTGCATGTGAGTGCAGTGCTTTTATTCCCTGTTAATTTTGCTACCGTGCTGAATAGAAATCTAGGATTATGCTTGTTATTTTCTATGAGGGTGGAGAAATATGCTGATCTAGCAGCACTAATAGATTTTCTATAATTTAGGAGGCTCTCCTTCCATGCTATTTGAAATGCTGTTAATTTTGTTTGACGCCATTTACGTTCTAATTTTCGAGTGGTCTGTTTTAAGGTGCGTGTATGATCATTATACCACTGTGCTAATTTTTTCTCCCTGATCATTTTGGTCTTAAGGGGAGCTACATTATCTAGAGTATAACGTAATGTTGATTCTAGGTATTCAGTGGCCCAGTCGAGCTCTGCGGAGTCAGACGGAGATCTATCTAATATCGTAATTTCTGGAAGATTGTTAATAAAATGCGCTGCTGTAGCTGACGTGAAAGTACGCTTAACACGATAACGTGGTGAGGTAGTAATGCAATGACTGAGGCAGATTTTAAAAGAGATGAGATAATGGTCTGAAATAGCTTCAGACTGTGGAATTATGACTAAGTTTTTTATTTTTAATCCAAATGTTAACAACAAATCGAGAGTGTGTCCACCACTATGAGTGGGTCCTATAACATTCTGATTAATTCCAACTGAATCTAGAATGGACACAACTGCTGCTCTTAAGGAGTCTTCCTGATTATCAAAATGAATGTTAAAGTCACCAACAATTAATGCTTTGTCTAAAGAAGTAGCTAAATTTATGATGAAATCTGCAAATTCTATGAGAAAATCAGAGTAGGACCCTGGGGGTCTATAAATAATAATTAGTGGAATTGACTGACTGGACCTGCTTTCGGACACTGAATATTTTATGCTGGTGTAAAGAACTTCAAATGTTTTACATTTGTGTTTAGTCTTTTGTGTGACCCTTAGATTATTATTATAAATAGCTGCGACTCCACCTCCTCTGCCATTTAGACGTGGTTAGTGTATGTAACTATACCCAGGAGGACTCGCTTCATTTAATGCTAAATATTCATTCGGTTTAATTCACGTTTCTGTCAAACACATTATTTTAAACTCCTGGTCGGTAATAATTTCGTTTATAGTAAGCGCTTTAGACGTGAGAGATCTAATATTCAGCAATCCTATCTTTAGATCAGAGGTGCTGGCTGTGCGTTCAGTCCTATTTAATTTAATGTTAATCAGGTTACTAAAACAGACTTTCTGAGAATTCCTATATTTTGGTTTCGCTCGGGGGACAGACACGGTCTCAATTTGGTGGATCCTGAGTGACGACTCTGTGCAGCTAGCAGACGGTCGGTTTAGCCTGTCTGTCTGCTCCCCGGCCTTGGCTCTAGACAGTCACTTGTTAACTAGTGCTGTTCTGAGACTATGACCTATACTACAAGAAATGAGAGCAGCACCTTCCCGAGTGGGATGGATACCGTCCCGCCCTAACAGGCCAGCCTTGCCCTCAAAAATGCTCCAATTATTAATGAAGCCCACATTGTTTTTGGAGCACCACTCGGACATCCAGCAGTTCAGCGACCATAACCTGCTGTAGGCTACATCGCCACGTCGCATTGGGATGGGGCCAGAGCATGTTACTGCATCGGACATTGCCTTCGCTAATTTACACACCTCTATAATATTACTCTTGGTAACCTCTGACTGTCGAAGGCGTATATCATTAGCTCCTATGGGAAAAACTATCTTAGAGAGCCTGTGCTTTCCTAAGAACCTAAGCTGACCTGCTATGTCCGGCGCCCTGGCTCCCGGTATACACATAACCTGTGCTGCTGGTGCCCCTAAAGGTCTAGCTAATTTCACGTGCCTCAGAATGGAGTCTCCTAAAACCAGAGCTCTTTCAGGTTTCTCAGCGGGTGCTTCACTGAGGAGAGCAAACCTGTTGGACACGTGAAGCGGAGAGGAATGGTGCTCCCGTGGGCAAGCCTTAGCGTTAGCTTTGGCTTTGCGAGTATGCCGCCGAGTCGTCACCCATTCGCCCCGCTGCGAGGGCTCTAATGCCGGAGTCGGGGAATATTAACTTCACCTAGGGCATCCAGACTTTCCCCTGCAGAATCTGGACTGCTCTCGCACTCACTACTTCTCTCTAGACTCTGGATGCGCTCCTCTAATGCTAAGATCTTCTCCGTCAAAGAGCAAACTAGCTTACACTTCTTACAGATAAAATTATCGCTAACAACGGAGAAAGAGTGACTAAACATGTCACACTTCACACACTGAATGAACTGGATGTTTGCCATAGCAGAGAAATTACGTACCTTAATGTGGTTAATGTAGTGTGTGTTCGTAGTTCTGGTGGGAATGTCCTCCACGCACTGCTTTCAAATTCTCAAACAGGGAAAAAAGCACTCTTCCGAGAGCAAAAATAGATGAGACGGAGCCAACGGAAAGTAAAGGATGAAGGAAATCAAAACGATATTTTGATATTTTAAAGCGATGGAAAATGGCTGAGGTTGGTTCCCTGACCGGGGATCGAACCTGGGCCGCGGCGGTGAGAGCGCCGAATCCTAACCACTAGACCGCCAGGGAACCTACTCCAGTGAGTCTCATATTCAGTAGAAAGTATAAACTAATTAAGTGATACTCAGTCTCAATCAAATCTGGCATTTGCAGTATTTATGAATGAGGGGTATGAACCTCCAGGATGAACCCTTGTGACAACTTTGTTCCAAGGGTTCCAAGGAAGGACATGTAAGTATTGAGGAATTCACTATTAATTCAGATTTTATTCTAGTGGTTTCTAACTCGCATTTAGAATAAGATTGCTCTTTATAAGTCTAAGTTTGTCCCTGATGAGCGAGCCGGTGGCGACTGTGGCAAGGAAAAACTCCCTGAGATAGCATAAGGAAGAAACCTTGAGAGGAGCCAAACTCAAGAGGGAATCCATCCTCATCTGTGTGTCACCAAATGTCCATTTATTACAGCTAAACGATATTAAGATGTGCAGTGATCGTGATCAAATGTAAACTGTAGTTCTGAATCAGTGTAGTAAACTGTTGACATTAAGTACAGTCCAAATCCATCCTCAAAGTAGAGACTTGCACGGGATGGATTTTTTCCCCCGCAAAATTCTGTTCCGCTCCTGGAAAATATATATAATTTTCTCCCACTTTCACCTGCAATATTTACGTTTTGTTCCGCTCCCGCCCGCAGGATGTTGACGTCCTGCTTCTGCCTGCTCCTGGAAAAATATTTTATTTTCTCCTGCCGGCAATATTTAAGTTTTGTCCTGCTCCCGCCTGCAATAGCCCACAGGTAAAATGTATAAGTAGTTTTATTTTCAACGCACTGACTGCTTCTTCCTGCTACTCTGCCATTGTTTTTTTTGTTTGTTTCTCTTGCTTCCCTTTTAAAAAATGCAAAATTAACAAACTTTTTGTTTTATTTCAGTTTGACTTTTTGTGTAAATGATGAACATGGACCCTTCCAGAACACAGCGACAGGGGTCAGGGCCAGCAAAGCCTTCTCTGCTGGCCTAAATACTATCAGAAGCACTAAAATTCATTTACAACCTAAATTCTAATATTTGTTCAATTAAATTGTATTAATTTATTCCCAATAGTTTATTCTCTTCATTTCGTAGCGTTTCTCTTGGCTGCACTGCTTCCAGTACGTGTATGTGGATTTTTTTGTCCAATCAGATTTCAGCCTCTATGTGCTGCCATGTCAATCTAATCTGCTCAGGGCCTTCAAATTCTGTTCTTCTGGCCTTTTTTACCCTAGTCTCCTTAATAAATAGCTCTGTTTCTTAAACCAATCAGATTTCAAATTCACCTCACAGGGCAGCTAGCTGGCCCAGAATAGCATCAGCATTTTTCCATCCTCTGATTGGTTGGTCAGAGGGAAACTGTTACAGCCAAGTTTGACTGTCAAAACACTCGTGTAGCGCTTTGCACACATTAATATATCAGCGTTAGATTTTTTTATGCCTACGGAGGAAGAGAAATTTATTTGGCCTCGGACATACTAAAAAACTGGCTTACAGCCTCTGAGGAGCTGTGCAAATTATGAGTATGCATCTCTGGTGAGTAGATTGTATTTTATTTACATTTTAATGTTTTTGTCATGTTATTAGACAAATATTGATTCTGAACTGCTCCAGATGATGTAGGTGCACAGTTGCGGTTGTAGTGTAGAGGTTTGGAGCTTGCTTTAGTAAAATGGTATTTACCCTCCTTATGTGAAATGCCTCTCTCTCTGTAATGCCACGCGTTGTTATATTGTGTTTTTGTATAGTATTGATGGTTTCTATAATTGCGACGTGATAGTGGTGGTATTAAGAGGTAAATTAAGTCGGGTAAGTCCCCACTGAAGGCCCAGGTACCAAATGCACGGCCCGCCACTGCCAGAACATACAACATCAACTGAAACGATATTTAATGAACTAAGCCAATGCTTATTCTGGTTGTGTGCAAAAATTCAGGTTTTAGCATCATGCAGGCACATGTGATGCTTGTGAGTGGAGATTTCTTTATCCCAGGACCAGAAGGTTTGTGAAGTTCAAAGGTGGCAGGCCTGAAGTCAGAGCAAGATCTAATGCACCGGGGTGATTAATAATTGAAAACCCAGCGCAGACCTACTCTGATTTCTGTGCCATGTTTGGGAATGTGAACAATAATTTATGCCACTCCTTCTGGTGATGTGAATTAACTCGTTTTATTTTAGTCAACCGTGGAGTTCTTCTGAACATTTTTGTGTTTTACTTGATCTAACTTATGCGGTTAAACCTGGCAGAAAAAAACATCAAATGTGTGCAGTGCAATGGACCTCCAGGACCAGGGTTGAGAAACATTGATCTTTCTATCAAATAGTGCAATTATTGTGTTTGAGCTGTAAAAGTGTAGAGTTGTGTTTGGAATCCTGATTTAAAGCCAAAATTCTCCTTTAAGTTTAGAAGAAAAATCAAGGAATAGAAAATGCAGACTGACAGCTCAGACTAAATTATGCCCTCAATGTCAAATGCAATATGATATAGCCAAAAAAGTAGAAGACATTCATTTTCCATTCACCATAATATTAATCCTAATATACAAATGTAGAATTGATGCATGGTTGACTAGAACCGGTCTAATATTTTTTAGCTACATTGCTAGAAAGAATGAACTTTGAGAAAGAATGATATGCTTTTGGTTACGTTAAAATAAAACCATGAAAAGCAAATGGTGTTAAAGGTTTAAGTTTATATCTATTTTTATTAACTTATCTCATTATTGCAACATATCTCACAAATGTGTTTCAAAATAATGTAATTTTAATGCAACACCTGGGTTTGTGTGTATAAACTTATACATGAAGATCACTCTTCTTATCTTATACACACCATCTAAAGCATAAAGCAAATTTTTGAACAGAATATACTGTATCCATGCAGCTCATGATTACACAAAACAGCATCTTCTGGACACCTGGGTTCTTTTGGCTGTTTGCTGTTTATTTGTTCCATTGACAGGAAAAAAGCAACAACAGAAAAACATTTGCCCCTTATTTGGAAGATGCCCCTATCAGAGCATTTCTGTTTATCATTATGAATAAACACATCATGGTACAGGTTCACTATGTCATGGACTCAGTTTTATGAACTCTGTTGGAGTTGGAGCTTTTTTAAGAGCTACTTCTAGGGGTGGTTTATTCAACATCTAGATGCCAGAACAGAGAAGAGTTCTGGAGGCAGGCTTTCCTTGAGAGATGGTGGGACCAGCTGAGCAATGCTAAAGCATTGGAGTGAGCATGGTACAATGCTGGTTGTGATAAGTGCTTTGAGGTTAATGGGCGTTGGTCAGCTTTTGATTGTGTAGGCAAACCTCAGTGTTTTAAATCTGATGCAGTTACAGGAAGCCAGTAGAGGGATTGTGGTAATGGGTTGGTGCGGGTGTATTTAATAAGGTTGAAACAATTTGTAGAGCTACATTCTGGATCTCTGAGTAGTATAGTCTTGAAATGACAAGAGACTGAACAAGTTGTTTATTGGCCTGCGTGGACAGAAATTCAAACATTCTTTTGAAGTTTTAAAGAAGAAATCAATATGAATGCATCAAATTTGCGTGAAAACAGACATTTGAATGTCAATGGTTACCCCAAGGTCACACAAAGTGACCAAGGAAGAGATCAGGAAATTGTTCATGGAAATCACAAAGCAAATACATCTTGACTATAAATGTATTGCATTGTAGAACTTTAGTGACCAAATGAGCAAACTGTAATAGTCCATGAGGGTCTCACCTGGTCAATTGTCTTCTATGGAGGCATGTTATATCACTTGAATATCAGGACCACTACAAGACCTTTGCCAATTTGTACATCACATGTTAGTATCTACTGGAGACCAATATGAACCACTAGGACACCATTAAGCATTCAGGTTTGATAAGTTTTTACAATGGTTTCTTTGGTTTGAAGATGATGATTTAATGAAGTGCTTAAACATACTACTTAATGAAAACCATTCATTAACTGATTAATGGTTAAAAGCTGATGAGTCGTAATGGTCTTTGTAGCGAAAACCATTAGAGTGTCTGTGATAGCTTCTTTTTTTAGCAGGGACATCTGAACATCTCAGAAGGCTGAACATTGCAATAATGAGTAGGAGAGTAGGAGAAGTTAAACACACACAATGTGACCATCCTTATAATATTGGTGACAGACCTTAGATAAGTACTTTGTCTAATCATGCAGAATGTGCTGGTCCCATATTTGAAATCATAGCAAAACCTATATGTCACTTTCTGTGAAAATGACAGTGCTCTTCATGAGTATTCACCCCCTTGAACCAATAAATTCAGTTTGGAACAAAATGTTAATGTGGCTCATTTTGCATAATAGCTTATGTCACTCTTTCTGCCACTCATGTTCTGTTTAATGCCACATAGGCCCTCTGCCTGCCAATGTGTAAAATAGATAGTAATAACATCTGAGATTACTTCTTTCAAAACTGTTACTGTTGTGCCAACATGGATGTTTTTTTTCACCCAGCCATCTGCTGTTGTCTTTCCCTGTTATGCCTCATAGACCTGCTTGTCAAATTTCGTCTCTCTTCTCAAGCTGCCATACAACCCTTGCTGATTTGTTGCTGGTCTATTTTCACAGTGTCCCTCGCTGTCTCATTAAACACTGACTTAAATAGGGTTATTCTGCTCTCAGGGAACTGTAGTAAATGGCCATTTAGGTGGAGGCTCCTCATTGAACAAGATCCCTTTAATCAGCTACTTAGGTAATTTCATATTCAGTTGGACCTCCAGCACTAGACCAGACATACCATTCTTAATAAACGTCACTTCTCACATTCTGCCTACTCTGGGATCTTAAACCCAAGCTGAACATAACACAAGTTAAATAAATGACTCCAATGGATGTCAAAAGCCAGTCACTTGAACAGAGTTCTATGAAATCTGAATCTGACCATGTTTCTTCTTTTGAATCAAATACAGGTCTTTAAGAGCCACACATTCTTCTTTTCTTGATACATACCCACTGGTAAAGACACTTCATAACAATACACAATTTCCATGAATGTTGGTTCTTGGATTGGTATGTGCCATATAGTCAATTCTCTGTGAAAAGTATTTATTATTAATTTTATTAAATGTATATAAAATTTCTATTCCATTTATCCAGTAACTAAGTAACTAAGTAATGACTAAGTAATAATTCATGTACAGTTAATCACAAATTGAAATGCTATTAAAAAACAGCATCATTTGCATTAAGTTGGCATGATGTAAACACACCTGAGTGCTCCAGAACCCCAACCTGCCAAAAAGATGCTTAACTAGACTTGTGAGTCTAATTAGTAACACCTGACAGATAATTTGCTTTTTAATAAGTGTATTAATCCTCCCCATCGCATTGTTTCTTCTATGTTGCTTTATTAATGGACTACAAATTGAAATTTGTTGTGTTATTATTTTGTCACCCGAGGCTATTTATTTTTTTCTAAGCTGAAAAGTAAAAATATAGAATTTTGGTGGGGTCCAAATGTTGCCATGATTATTGACAAATCTTACTTTTGGGAACATTTGACTGTTAATTTTTTTATTGTTCCTGCAAGGTTTCTACTTTTTAGTTGTTTTCTTTTCACTGTTTCTCCCGCCAGATGTCACTATTTTGTCCCCGTGTCCCTCATCGGTGCCTATTGTTTCCACCTGTATAAAATTACTCCTGTGTGTATTTAAGTTCCCCCATTGTGGCAGTTCTTTGCTTAATCAGTTACATTATGGTGTTTCTTTCCTGTTGGTTTTCCTTTGTCTCCTGCCTTTTCTTGAGTTTTTCTTTTTCCAAGTTTAGTTTCTTTCATTTTTATTATTGGACTTTCTAATAAAATTATAGATTTTCCAACCTGTCTGAGAATGTGCTTCAATTCACACACCCACTGTGGCAAAATGCTTATGCTCCAGCCTTTCACGCAGTCAACCCTGCTTCAAGCTTTGACCTTGACAGAACAAATTGGCAAACAATTAACTATAAATGTGGAAGAGTGTTTGGAAGAATGCATAAAGCAGATTTAGCGTATAACCCAGTTGTCATGTAATCCAAGCAAATGTGGATGCATAAATTGATTTAAATATTATTAACAGTAACAACTAATACTTAGGAAACAATGGTTTTAAAGAAACCATAACCTGAAGATGAATACAAAGACAGCATCTAATAACAACAATAGTGGAAGACAAACCTGAGACCAAGAGTGTGGTGCAAGGTGAGACTTTTCCTTACTTTTATGTGCTAATCCACTTAAAAGGACATGTACTACAAGGCTCTGCAACAGCTTCTTGCCCCAAGCTGTCAGAGCCCTAAACACCCTGGTGTTACCCATCACCTTGCTCCCACATCCTTAACTGTGCATTATGGACATTAACACTTACCTGCAATCGACCACGTTACTGTGCACTGAAAATGCACATTGGACATTGTAGCACTTCTGCAGACATCAGCACTCAGGGGGCTTTAACTGTTTACTATATACAGTTGTTCATTCTGTTAAAATATGCACATTGGAAATTGCACACACTTTATTGCATATGGTATGATTGTGCACTAGCACTTTATTTTAATCTTGTTCTTACATTACCTAGATTTCAACCTCTGTGTTTATCAAATGTTTATCGCACCTTAGCTCTGTCATGTTAAATGTATACTCTTAAATTATGTTTAATGTTTACTCATGCCATTTCACTGTCTATGGCCTGTAAACAATGACATTTCGTTTATTTGTATACTGTGTATGTGGAAGAATGACAATAAAGCTTGAGTTGAGTTGAGGATGAGAAGCAACAGGTGTGAGTGATCAGTGACCAGTAGTAACAGGGGATGTAGTCCTGTGGCTCTAGGCATAATCCTGACAAAAGCATACTTGGCAAATAAAGCACAATTCTAATTCTGACATAAAAGTCTATATACCTTTGTGAAAAGGAGACTTTCCTGAACTGAAATATTTTCTCTTCTGCATGTATCTCAAAGGGAAGAATGCCTAGCTGTCAGGCCCAACAAGAGTAAGTAATGCTTTCACTGGAGTTGGCAATACAACAAATAATACCAAAAAACATTTGGCATGAACTTGCTCAAGGACGGGCTGTAGGTCAGGCGATTCGCAAACAGGTCAAAACCATGGAAGTTACAAATGCTTGGTATATTTCTACAAACAGATACAAATGTTGAAATTGATTGGTCTTTTTTGTGTTTTTTTTTTTTTAGATGTACAGTGGCCTTGACATTTTGTTGAAATCTGTTGCTCACAGTGCAACAGGAAGCACACATCTGAATGAAACACAATCAAACAATGGGATATCTAAACTCACTTAAACCAGGCTGACTGAAATCCAGACTTATTCTGATTATTATAAGGTTACTCTATAGATGTACTAGATAGTATGCTATAAAAAAGTATGATAATCCCTTGACATAACTAAAGCCTTAAACTTGATTCTCATATTGCCTCACCAAAACTTATATTTCCAAATTACTGCTGTATTATTAAAATTGTTGGATGTTTGGCTACTCCAATCTAGTTTTTTTTTGTAATAGAAAGCTGGTTACTGCATGTTAGGTATAGAAGGTTAATCTGTGCAAATGAATTATTCTTATTATTTTCCTATTCTGCATAATATAAAAAATATAATTGTTTAACAGCAGAGCTATGCATTTCAGCATTTGAGCTTGAACTCTGCATGCTGCTTTGAGTGCAGCATTTTAAGGCCATTAATTCAGCAATAGGTTGAAAAGTCTTAAGGCAGAAACAGCCAGCCCTACTTGCAGTCCCATTGTGCTGTATTACTTGTCAGGCTCATAATTCACTGTTCCAGACCCAGCAAGACGTAAGCGATAATAATGTATTAGGTGTGTTGACGGGTTCACTGTGGCCTGTTAGTTCACTGATTGCTGTCAGAAGCATGCCTTGCTTGCCTTAGAGCTGAAGGTGACTGATTTCAGCATTCACGTTCTTCGCAGTAATACTGCTCTCAGCAGTAACTAACAGCACAATGTAAATAATATTGACAATTCCTCTTGTTTTTCTTCTTTTTTTATCTTTTTCCTAGTGGTTGCTTTGTTTAATAAAATCTTTGGTATAGTTTGAATCGTTTTTAGCCATTGTCTAACATTTGATAACATTTGCTTCTCAAGAGAGTGGATCATAAGTACAATCGGTATGGAGGATGCTGATAAAATAAATTATGATGTTATGATTATATTCAATGTTATGATGGTGTTACATAAAAATCCTTTTCAGTTTTTAACTTTACTTATGAATTAATTTTGTTAAAACACAGGAGTATACAACATATACCGTAAATATATATAAACCATACATGTAGTGAAATGTTGTAAGACACAGTAAGAGCTATATTCACAATTACTGTGTCAGGGATGCACTGAGAGCTAAATGCCAGCTCAAGAAAAATGCATGCCTGCTACAGCACACTCCTGGATATTATTCCATGTTTACTTCACCTTTGTTTCCCTTAATAGTCTATTTGTATTTAGGCATATTTGATTTGCCTTGTAATTACTTTGTGTTTAAAAAACTCAGTGTTCTTAGTATTTTGTGAGTCATTACATTCTGTTATCTGCATTTACTGAGCCATTGTGTCATGTTTGATTTTCTGGATTTTAATCTTGGTTTTGTTTCATGTTCACATTCTTGTTTTGCCTTATTTACATTGTTTGCCAATCACCTAACCTTTGGATTGTTAACTTGAATTGTTTGCCAGGTTTTTAAAATAAAGGCTTTTTAATATGCACTTGCATATGAACTCACATGTCCAGTGTGCTATATGCACATTACATAGCAACTGACTTAATTGTAAGGGTTTAATATCAAACATGAGGTCTATGTGTATTTGAGAAAAACCTGAATTTCACAGTGTACATAGTGTCAGCTTTCAACAGTGGCGGGCCATGCATTTCACACCTGGGCTTTCAGTAGTGTCCTACCTGAATCAGTCCACCACTTAATACCATCATTATGAAGTCATGGTTATTGAAACCATAAAATTATGGAGAAAGGTAGTATAACAGAGCGCTGCATCACAGACAATTCAACAAGTCATCTTTCACTTCAGACACAGCTGTGCCATATACATTATGTCTAACAGAAGTGAATTTATTTTGTGCATTACAGATTTCATGGCGATTTCAAATGATAGCAAATTGTCTTCTTTGTGTAAATTTTACAGGATAAAAAGCACAGAAGTATAAAAAAGTGTAAAGACTGTTTTAAACTTTTTTGGCTGACCTTTCCTCACGATGTCCAGCTTTTCTTTAAAAGTCTGTATTGAAAATGGTATTGTAAGTATATCTGCTACCAAATACATTTCTTCTCCTCTGTCAGACACTGTAGAATGAAAAAAACAGCTATTAAATCTACACAAATATATTTGAGCTTGTGCAGTTTGCTACAGATGTGGTATGCTAGAACTGACTAGTGCACACTCTGACCATCTAATCAAAAGACGTGAAAATGTTGACATTGTTGTATGCCTTCTAGATGGCCCCAGAGTCCCCAACTTGAAATCTGATTGGTTAAAGCAATAGCTTTAAGCAACATATACTTTACGCTAAAGAAGCTCACACTTTTGACTCTGAAGGTCTCACAGCAGATTCTTTTAATCCTGGCAACATGTGATGCGACAGCTAAAATATGATTGGATAAAAGCTCTAACCAAAATAGACACTACAGAAAGCAGCACAAGCAAGAGAAACAATTTAAAATGAGGAGAATTGACTATTGGGAAAAATTTAATACTTGGAAAAAAATATTAAAATGTAAGTCAGTGATTCTGATAGTGTTTATGGCCCACCACTCTCAGAGTCACCAGTTTAAGAGTCAAGTTTTTAAAATAAGCATTATTTCTTTGTGGCCCATGAATAATACCTGTGTATATGTTGCCAGATTAAGTGTCTGAGCTAAGAGTTGAGGGCTGAGAAGAATTTTTCAGTGGTGCCTGGACCACTGCCTAGACACTGAACCAAAGAAATGCAATATGATGCAACATAAAAGATATCTAGAGAGGGGGTCTAGTGTGTAATACGCACTAGATAATAATTAGTAAAATAATATAATGCATTGCTGCATGAATAGTCACATCTAATCTGGTTATTAAAATTATGGCCTCATTCATCTTTATTTGGTCACCCCTAAAATAGCACATTATACTGCATGTCCATTATCAAAAGTTATTTTATTTACATTGAGGTCATGAAATCATGATGTGTGCACAGGCTGTAGCCTTATTTTATTTTTATATTAATATTTAATTTCATGCTTTTACATGCTTATATTAGTAATATAATGCCAGTGTGGGTGGTATGGTGGTGCAGCAGGTATCACTGCCACCTCGCAGCTCCAGGTTCGATCCTAATCTAAGGTTACTATCTGTGTGACGTATTATATGTTCTTGCCATTTCCATAAGGGTTCCATTTGTATTCTCTAGTTCCTCTGCCTCCCAAAACGATGATTATAGACAGACAGGGTATTAAATTAACCCTAGGTGTAAATAGAAATTAATAGCTTACATAGAATATACTGTTCAATATGATCTGTATGCCCTTTTGAGGTGCATGAGGTACCCCAATTGTGTACAGAACATTTTGCATTAAATATAGAACTATGAATTCCATACTATATGATTCCATAAAGGTTTTTGGCTCTGCATACTTCTTATTATGCACAAAAAAACATCAGAGCCAAATTATATTGAGTCACACTTTCACAATTCA
>JAAIIK010000048.1:1020632-1033646 GCA_014706435.1 Silurus glanis | reverse complement strand
TGGAACAAGAAAACAGGTAACTACCCTGAAAAAACTAAGAGTGAATTTAGATTTTACTTCCCAAGACCAAAGACTATTTGAATGAATAAAGTGCAAATGGCAGAACCTTTCTGTAACCTAGAGATGTGCTTGGTATTTTAAATTGCTTTAAACAAAGCTTTAGTACATGTAATTTTTCACTGCTTCTTGCTGAGATAGTTTCTAAAACGAACAATAATGGACTCATGTCCTATCTGTAGTTGTGATTAATAGATGGAAAATTGTGGTTAAAAGAAACAAGCATTCTTTTATTGGGACTTCAAAAGAGCCCCCAAAGGGGATGAAAAAAGCTAATAATGTGTATTGATGTCTCACTGTAGCTTTTAAAACACATTGCCATTAGAGTCTCATTCCAGGAGGTATGCACTGACATCCAACATGTAGACAAACTTTCTTTTTACTAACAATTCACATCTGATGTAATCCTCCATTGGCAGGATTCTTTGTTGTGCTTGTGCTAAAACATCAGAACTGTAGTTAATGTGAAAGAGGATTCAGCCAAACCTAAATTCTATTTAAATACTAGTGTCAAGATATGCATGTTTATCTTCAACTCCTTGTATTTTGTATTGAAAGCTGTATAAAAATGGATTGTGACTTTTTTCTGTTTGTAAATAAAATAAAGGAATATCAGCTGAAGAAAATGTGCTCCTACTAATGGCTCTTGAAAATGTTAGTAATTGTGGTAATGCAACAGATTCAAGATGGTCAGGATTTTTTTCTTTCTTTCTTTTATAAATATATATAATTGGCAACCACCAGTGGTGGACAGTAATGAAGTAAACGTAATTTGTTACTGTACTTAAGCATCTTGTTTGTGTATTTGTACTTTTCTGAAGTATTTCCATTTGGAGAGACTTTTACTTCACTACATTTCAAAGTCAAATTTTTTAGTTTTTACTCAATTACATTTTGCAAAATCAGTCGTTCCTTTTCTTTATGAGTGGATAAAAAATTAACTGCAGCAACCTTTTTATTTTACTTGTTTTGATTGCCTTTTGGTGGTATCTAATAAACACAAACATACAGCTCAACATAACCCTAACCCTAACCCTAACCCAGCAAGCATGAACATTTTGAGAGTAATAAATGATGAGAGAAATTCCTGACTCTTAACTTGCCACGGCACCCGTGGCCTTATTTGCGCAATTCTTTTTGGAGGTTTTGGGCTCATGATGATTTTAATAGATTCATCATCAATAAGTGTTTGACTCATTAATATCATTCTATTAATAGATCGGTGTGCTAAAAGTAACATGAGAGTCTTTTCACATAAACTGAGTTGATTAAGCAAAAAGTCTTGTGACAAAAATGATAATAGGAACATTATAGCCATTAAAATCACTTTAGCACTTTTGATACTTAAAGTATATTCAAAGGCAAATACTTTTGTATTTTACTCAAATGATAGTTTACAGGGAGCACTTTTACTGGAGTAATATTTTACCGAGTGTATCTCTACTTTATCTCAAGAACATGGTTTGTGTACTTCATCTACCACTGGCAACCACAGTGGCCACCACAGAACAGATATATTGTTGCTTAATCATGGGGACTAAGCTCTGCTCAATCAACGTTAAATGTAATCAAATGAGACCACATTTTTTTGTTGTTATATGTGGATGCAGAAGGAGACGCTTTGGGAGAAATTATTAATTCCGTGTCTTGCAGTGATGTTTTTAACATTAAATCTGCAGGTCATAGAATTTCTCCTTATAATCAGTAGATTTAACATCATAAAAAGTAAGCTACTTGTGGAAAGACATAAAGCGATGTGGGCTCCATCCATTCTTAATTTTTCTTTTTATAAATTAGACTTCCAGTACAGTCCAGCTCATGCCTCTGGCAAAAGTTCTTTGATGCCTTGCCTTCTGGGTGCTTTAACAATGGACACCAAGCACAATGGGTATTGGAACACCAAGAATCCGCATAAAACAGGTCAGGATGTTCAGCTCCATTACAGACCAGAATCTAAGCTCACAATAGATAGTAATAGAGAAAGAGAGCTTAGCTATTTTTAAGAAACTTATGACAATTTTTAAACATTTCTAACCATGCAGCCCATGATATGATATCCAGAAGCATGCTTATTTTGTCAGTTAACAAGGTAATGATGATTTAATGAGAATTGAAATGACATATGTTTACAAAGTATAACCCAATAGTGATACTAGTGTGTAATTGACATACAATTCTGTATAGTATTTTGCAGTTTGGTACACATTTCTAGACAGTTAAATGGTCTTGAATATTGTTTTTTAGACACAATACTGTTCCTTTTGTTTATATGGAACAAACTAAAAGTAAAAAACACAAGAATTAGACTGTAAGTGACTAAAAGAAAAAAAAGAGTCCAAATTTCACATTTTGGCTTTAACAGAGGAACTGAAAACAGGAGAGAAAATGTTATCAGACTCCCTCATACCCACAGTCAAGCAAGGAGGTAAGGTTTGGGGTTGTTATAGAGCAGGGAAGGTTGGAGACTTATTCCAGATGAAAGGAATACTGAACCAACATGGCTACCATTCCATACTTCAACATCATGCAATTCAGTCTGAACTGCATTGGACTTCACCATACAACAAGACAATGACCTGAATCACCAAACTCTGTAAGCGTTATGTAGAGAGGAAACAGTGGTCTGGAGTGTTATCTATTATGAAATGGCCTGCTCAGTTATTGCACCTAAATCCTATTGAAATGCTGTGGGATAAACTGGATCACAAGGTCAGAAAGAAATTTCCAACTGGCAAAGATCACCTTTGGCAAGTTTTACAAGAGGCATGGCAAAGTATTGCAGCTAAATGTTTGGAGAAACTAACCATCTGGTCTGTTATTTATGCTAAAGGATTTTTCAATGAAAGTAAAGTTTAATATCTGTCAATTGTTATATTTGTTTGGTTAATAAATCTTCATACCATTCTTTGTTACCTAGTGTTTGGATGTAAACAACAGTAACATGCATGTGTCTCTCAAAACCGATAAAAGAATAGGTGTTTCCAAACTTTTGACAGGCGCTGTATAATATAGCACAATACATTAAACCTATAAAGAGCATCTAAATAGAAAAAAATCACTTAAGCTTGCTGATTGTCTTTTTAGATACATGCAGCTACAACTCATGAACTATATTTCAAACATTTCTTTTTTTTTTTTTAAGAGAACGCAGCCTGAATATTGGCAGTTGGCCAAACAGACATATGAATAGCAATTCAATCCAAGGGATGCTTGTGCTTCTGAATCAAGTGATCTCTAACAGCCCTACACTGAAAACTCCATTAGTGCAGCTTCACTGTAAGGTTGAACATACAGTATATGGATTTCTTGAGCAATTATTCTCACTGGCTCCTTCCCAGACATGTAGTGGTAAGGTTAATACTGATTGTAGTAGGTGGTGTGTTGTATCAATAAGAGAGAGTAAAAGAGAGAGGGAACATAAAATGGTAGCTGCTTGTTAGGTACTTGTTGCCAAGCATGCTTTACATCTCTTGAACTGCAAAGGGGACAGATGTCCACTTCCACTTCTTTATTTACCACTCAACATTTTCTCAAAGCATTCTAGAGCATCCTTGCACAAGATACTCAAACTATAAAAATATATTCATCCAGCAGTGGGCATGATGCCTGACTTCTAGCTCCACTACAAGAACTCCACTCTAGCACTGGGCAGAGACAAACCACCAAATCTCTAGAATTTGAGTTTTTACCCTTCCATAATCCCTGTGATCTTTCAGGGGGTCAGCACTGAGATTATTTCATATAGGATAGGTGCCAGTATCTGAGCAGCCACCCATGTCTGAACATAACGTCTTGAAAGCATACATCAGCATCTGCTGTGAGTTTGGGTAAGAAAGTGTAAATGTCTGAGCAGAGATCTATGTGGCTTTTTTCACAGGCTCTTCTTTTTCCCTGGAGGAGTGAGCAGGTGATGCAATGATCCATCTCCAGCTGTACCTTCGTTCTGCACCCCACCACCATAAAATGTGCACAATTTGACAATTCATAGTTTCTATAGCAGTGCAGAAATGCCAATTTCCTTTCAGCATTATAAAAGTCTATTGTCTATTGTCTATAGTCTATCGTCTATAGTCTTTGTTCTATTGTGTTGATAACAATCTTTATAATCCCTCTCCTCTTTAGTCCAGAGGACATTTTGGCAATGATTTCCAAAAAACATTTAAAATTTTGTTCCTTCTAAAGATACAACAGTTTTCCACCCTGCCGCAGTCCATTTTTATTAAACTTTGGCCCAGAGAATACAATATTATTTATGGATCATGTTCATCTGCATTTGTGAATGACATGGCAAACTGTGTTCACAAACACTGATTTCTGGAGATGTTTTAGAGCATATGCAGAATCATTACAGGGCCCAAAGATCACTAGCAACCAAAAATTTATTGTTCCTTGCATGCAGAGATTTTTTCATTTTCTGGTAGAATTCTGTCATTATCCTAAGGTTTTTTAATACCTTAAAAAGCATTAGTACGCTGAAGCAGTGAACACATAAAAATATCTGTCATGAGGCTTTAATTACATCTTGGGTTTGCACAGCATAGATTAGATTTAATAACTTAAAGCTTTGAAATGGAGCGCTTTTAAGAAGCTCAGCCTCGCTAAATATTTAAAACGTTGTTTGGACCTGGAAGTGTTGAGCTCTAAACTGTAAGGTCTACATTTTCAAAAATGCTACTCATTTTTTGCTGATATGATTTCAAACTAGTGTTTGATTTAGTCACTGTCCAATAAATAATGCAGCAATGGTCATTAAACATAGGTTGAAAGGAAGATCTAGCTGAGACTTGCTGTCAGGACAAAAACAAAAGTCTCCAAAGTTTTCACTTCCCATCCCATCTTCTAAGCAATACACAGCACCAGAACCTCATAGCACACAATTATTTAGGTGTCACCGTATTTATGTTTAATTCTACATGATGCCATCTGGATGAAATAGTAGATGATGATTAACTTAATGAAGGTTAGTGCTGTTTTGGGAATAGATTAACTATCATCTTAACAGAGTCGGCTGAAAGAGTTTCAATTTAAGCCCTGAAACAAACAGACGGGGCCTAAAGATTGGAAAGATAGAAATGGACTAAGTTGTGCTCTGAGAGTCTGCTAAGAGCTGTAAAGTGAATTGACTTTATTACATTGCTTGTTCCACTGTTCTTTCACCTCATTTAGTTTACATCAGTCTGTGCTGTACCTTAGAACTTAGCAAATGCTAGCTATTTATTCTCACTTTTAGATCCTCCTTAGTTTGTTCAGTTTAAACCATAACACTGATTTAATTATCTACCTGCTTAAAGACTATTTGTGACATTTGGACCAACAGCTTGTTATCAAAAAGACACTCTTGAGAACAAAGACTTTGTGCAAATTATAGGCCATCTTAACATTCAGGTCATATGTGTGGATTACAAAGTTATCCCATGCTTTTAACTATTATAGCATTTTATTTTGAAGTTTATAATGCTGTGTGGTTCAGTCATGACTCTTTTGTGATTCTGCTTTCTGCAAGAAAAAAATCTGATGCAGTTAGTCTAGATGTATTTGACACTAGACTTGTAGATGGTCTTGGAGGTGGTAGCTCATTGGTTAAGGCATTGGACTTTGGATCAGAAGGTCTGGATAAGGGCATCTGCCAAATGCCATATATGTAGTCTAGTTGTCTTATAATGAATTTGTTTTTGTCATGTTACCATCTCCATTTATCTCCAAATTACCAGCCAATCCAACAAGCCATGTTATAAGCCTGAGAAATGAGACCCCCGCCAATTTCTGTGAGAATCTAGTTCATGTTCATCATGAAATATTTTATGTTTTATTCATGAACGTTTTTAAGGTTTGTGTGTGCCAGCTCGTAGTGAGTTTTGTGGATGCTGAACCTCACCTATTATGCAATGTCTGTACGAATGCTTTTGATTCGGATTTCAGATAGTTTCTTAGCTGCTTTGAAGTGACATCCTTCAACTCCTGAAGGCCCCTGGGTGGATTACTGCAGGGTCAGGCAGTGTGGTTCGACACTGCATCTCAACTAGTCCATACCCTAGGGCTTTTCTGAGTTTCAGGTGCATAGGGAAAAACCTATTAACATAATCTCTGAATTAATGTTTTCAGTTGCATTGGTTTTAGCATCTACAAGAAGCACTCAACTGATTTTCATAATGTGGTCATGAGCTATAAAAACTGATCATTTAAATTTTAATTAGGAGATTTTTACCTTTCTTATAAAAAACAGGCCATTATTTAGCATAGTACATACAAAATAAGAGAGAAAGACAGCATGTTCATATTTGGGCACATACATATGATGATTCTGATGTGCCACGGAGATTTTCTCACTCACCAAACTTACACAGTGGATCCCTGCTAAGTCACATCCATACTACAGATATATATAGTAATTTATTATCCCAAATGTTGCCTTTAAATACATTATATATAACAGAATATGGAACTCATGGATAGTAGGTTGTGCATTTTTACAGATATGCACAGTAAACCACATAATACACAGTAAACAATAACATTTGTATATATTCATTAAGAGAACATTTTTTGAGTTTTGACTGCAGATTTTGGAAAGGGGAAAAAAAATAATGCTTCCTAATGCATGATGTGCCTATTATTAAAGCTTTGTTAATATCAGTCAAGGACTTTCAAGGACACAGCAAAGTCCTTTATCTATACAAGAATCAGAAAGGTCTGGCTTTATTCCTGTTACATATTTAGTAGCAAGGCAATCATTTCAAGTCAATCGATTTCTTTAAATCAAAAGATCTTACAACAGCTTTCTTATTGAGCTTTATGTGCTGTCTCATTCATATTTAAGGTGGTGCCCCCCGGCTGTACTCCATGCTAGCCACGGTACATTGGAATTAATTGTTTTCATCAGGAAAGCCAATTATGGCCATTGTAAGTCTGGCCAATTTAGAAAGGTTCTGTAAACTAAATTAACACTGGTTACTCAGGCAGGCTGAGCATCCAAAATGTATGTCTCATACAGACATTTCATGATCATCACACATTTTATAGAAATACTGTTTCAGCAAACAAAGAAGTGCATAGCACTTAACCTCAGACCACTGTGGATTTTCTAAATGGGAATTTTAAACTTCATTCTAACATACGGATATTCCCTGAGACTCATACAACCCATAACATTGCAGAAGGGATAAGCAGTTTTTATGTCACAAATCACAATATCATCCGCAAACATCATAGTCCACGGACACTCCTGTCTGACCTCATCCGTCAACCTGTCCATCACCACTGCAAACATAAAAGGGCTCAGAGCCGATCCTGACACAATGGCCACAATGGAGACTGCTGGTGTTAAAAAAAAAAAAAAAATAAATAAATAAAAAATCAAAGGTATTCTAAGACCAGATTAACAAATGACAGTGCAGTCTACTTTTGTAGACAATCTTTGTCAAATCTTTGTTTCAATAACATATAGCAATGCTGGTTAACCATCTTTATGAATCATTAATTCCCATGGTGTCACGCGTGGGCCAAGAGTCGGAGTATGGTTAGACACTTTATTAGTTTGAATACACAAGGCAGAGAGGCTTGAGGAAAAGCTCAAACAGGAGAGTCGGTAGAATTCGTAATGCGGGTGGAATCCGTAATGCGGGTGGAATCCGTAATGAATCGAGGGATGATCGCCAGTGTGTACCATAGATCGGACGGTGAGCGAGTGGAACTGGGCTCCTTATAAAGGGGAGAGTAGATTGGAGACAGGTGAAGGTGATTAGTAGGAGGGCGAGGCTGTGAGAGTCTGCTGAGTGTAGGAGGGAGGCGTGGCTGGTTCATAACTTCCTGTTCATAGCTCCTTTTTAAACTGCCTAGCAAATATGATATGACTGATAAATGCAGGTGGTTATTTAGAGTATTTACCCTTCTAGGCTCTTGTTTTCGAGTACATTGGCATTCGGGAATGGCTCCAATTCATAACAAGGCATCACGTCAGGATGTAAACATCTATTTATTATACAGCGCTGAAATGTACAATGGTTTATGGGCCAGCTTTGACTCTATGATATAAGAATGATTATTTTGTTACTATATTGTGGATGCACAGAAAGAGCACTGTATTCTCTGGACTTATACTTCAAAAGACAAGATCCATTAGGCCACTGGGGATGGTTTATCATAATCTATCTTACAGAAACTCAGTATCATCTTCTGTAAAGCCTGTTGGTGTGAAGCAGTAGAGGTGATGTCAAACGCTGTGCAATGACACACACAAGCCTATCCTTAGTTGCAAAAAATACTTTTTGACCATTACTGAATGCTGTAGAGAGAGGGCCTAAGCAGCAGTGAATGAAAGATTATTTTAACATGTACAGATGTATAATGTGCCACTGGCTGCCATAAAACCTCAACACAAACCTGTAACACAATCACTGTTCAGACAGACCTCAAAATCTTACATTACTGTAGGATGTACCATAAACCTAATATTAGGTAGAATGGTATAACACAACAACACTGAACTAGAGGATCATTTGGTAGAAATGACCAGGCTGGCAAAGCTAAATAATAATAATAATAATAATAATAATAATAATAATAATCATAATCATAATCATAATCATAATCTATTATTATTGCTAAAATATAATTATCTTTTGTAGTAGTAACTACCTTCCTACGTACCTACTCCCCACAATGCCACACCACACATTATGCAGAAAGCACAATACTACTATACTTCCCAGAGGCAACTTTTGGGAATAAGTCTAGACTGATAGTGAATATGTTAGAATGGATTGGAGAAAAGTGGCATGGCAGTGTGGCAAAACAAAACAATTCATCATTCAAGAAGTGATGCAGTGCTGGTCCCCAACATAATGCAGGTGTCTTTTTATACCCTTTATTTCTATTCTGATAGATGACTTCCATGCCTTGCACCGGGAATACGATAATGGGTTTCATCACTGTATTTTTCTGGGTTTTTTTTCTTTCATAAAATAGATCAATGTCATTTATTTTAATTCATTATTGCATATTATATATTCTCCAATCTAATCCTATTATTTGCAGTGACAATATGTTGTTTAAGAAAAATAACAAATCATGATGACTGGTGACTTTCCAGACTGATAAATATTTAATGGTTGTATTTTGTACATTTTATAGAAGCCTTTTTAAAAGAAGATTAAACTAACACTGGAGGTCCCAGATGCTACCGCTTACTTGCTAGGTGTGCTCATAACTACCTGCTATTACCCTTAGTTATGCTGAGAGAGTTGAAGCAAGAAGAAAGCAAAAAACCCAAAAAAAAAGACAGACTCAAGCTAAAATCTCCTCACACTAGCACTGGAATGTAGTTTTAGAACTTTTTTAGCTGTAAATCTTGTATGCATGTTTCATATGAAAAATTCAATATTTTTTTAATGTAAATAAATTTTTTTTTACATTTATTATCATTTTTATTTACATAAATTGTTTACATCTTTGCACTTTGACAAAATATTAAGAAGTGTTTCAACATGATCTAAATTCCCTGACCACACAAAGTTTTTAGTATGGCTATTTTGGTTGTGTATATCAAGCATGTAATTGTGTCTGTGCTAGAAGTGGCAAAATGTTGTAATGTATGTAAGGACCCCTAAAACATGCTTGGGTTTATTAATGCAGAATATTAAAATGTATGTATTTTTGTTTATTTCTAATACATGCATCAGCATTATTTGACTGTTCAGATATTTCTTGTATAAGACAGCATTTAAATTAACCACTAGGGTTAAGAAGAGGGTTACATGTATTTAAAACTTAAGCTATAATGGCAACATTTGTCTGGTGTAGCAGTGCAGCTTGTGTACAGATGTTAGAAGGTGCTCTCATAGGGAAATTAAGTAAAGTAGAGGAAATGGAGTAAATGTAATGTACAAGGTCTGAGCTATTAAACCTGCTTTAAATGAGATGAACTCATCAGTGGTACTAGCACGCTGGCAGAATTAAACGTATTTTCACTTATTAGGGCAAACTAGGACTGAAGGGTCTCTACATTAGAGCTCTTTAAATGTTTTTTTCTAATTTCTTTTGTCAGATGGATTATTGTTGATGCTTGATATTGTGATTTGTGGTGAGAGTAGGGAGCAGGTTGAGAAAAGCCTAGAGAAGTGGAGGTATGCGCTGGAGAGAAGGGGAATGAAAGTCAGTAGGAGTAAGACAGAGTACATGTATATGACTGAGAGAGAGGACAGTGGAGTGGTGTGATTGCAGGAAGAAAAGGTGGTGAAGGTGGATGAGTTTAGGTAATGAAGAGTGTGTTAGAGAAGTGAGGAAAACAGTGCAGAAAGGGTGAATTAAGTGGAGGAGTGGCAGGAGTGATTTGTGATAGAAGGGTATCTGCAAAAGTGAAAGTGAAAGTTTATAGGACTGTAGTGACAGTGGCATTGACTGGAAGACAGGAGGTGGAACTGGATGCTGAGATTTTCATTGGGAGTGACAAGGATGGACAACACAAGACAGTGCAAGACAACACAGGACAGTGCAAGACAATACACAAAACACAAAATAGCTCCGCCAGTAAACCTGTCGTAATGAGATAAAGTGAACAGTAGCAAAAATGTAAACAGAATATTGTGCAAATGAGCAAATAGCACCAATCGAGATAAAGTGAACAAGCCTAGCACTAGCCCCCGCTTGCTTTTCGCGCTTCCGCTTCCTCGCACAGCGCTTTCGATTTCCCCTCCTCCGTCCATCCATCGCAGGCGACGCTGAGGTCTGGAGGCCTGGTTCTCGAAGCACGCCGAGGTCGCGGGTTTCCTAGTTCCAGCAAAGGGCGGATTTATATATACATGATGATGTAATCACAGGCAGGTCAACCAATTCAATTCCATACCTACTTGCCATTAAAAGATAAGGATATTAATTTCTGTGTGAGAACTTATGCACTTCCAACTTTTATCTGTGTTGTCTGGCCAGAACGTAATCCCAGTCAATTTATAATAGAAAGCAGCTTTACTGCTAATTATATTGTAGGTACTTGTTTTATTTGGTAGTATGCAGCATATGCTTCTTGTATTAAAGGCTCCTGCACGAGGGACTTTATGAAACTGTAGTCATAGCAGTATTACGGAAGTGTGCAGTGTTGTTCGTTAAGTTGCTTTTGTTTTCTGAGTTTGTGCGTTCTGTTTGAGCCACTGGCTAAAAGGATGATGATTCTAGTTTGTTTGTGGTGATTGCTGCAGATTTAACATCAAGGTGTTAGTCGCTGACCACAAAGTAAGCGTTCGCATCAGAGGAATATGCCCAGACATGTCCTGTAACGATCGTTCTGTATTATTCGGTTGGTAATATTACATAACATGCGATAATTCATTTATAATCTATATGTAAATCAGTGTTATGGGTTGTTAGAGATGTTTCAATGACGCAATGTTGTTCTGTCCAGCTGCAACAATACCGAATGAGTGATTAGCGTTATGTTTATGTAAATGCAGCCCATATACGCCACGAGTCTGTCTATATAGAATATATTGGACCATCCTGCTCTCCACTGCAGTTAAGGCCTTCGGCATTCACGCTGTCCCAGAAAATCTTCCGTTGTGGACAGTGAGAGATGATATTCAGGTCGGCTCTGATCAGCATCATCTCATAACCCCAACAGAGCCTGTTTGATGAGGGGGCCAGTGTGTGCCAGTTGCAGTTCAAACACGCCTAGGATGGACGCTCCAGGGTCCTATACCTTCCATGGGGTGTCCTCCTACCTTACGGCAATGCCTGCTAACCTTCATGATTCCGATTCATGATGAGCTCCTTCAGAATGTTCAATGACTGTGGCAGATAGACACGGTTCCACAGTGGGAGAGCAAAGATGTAACCTGGTCCAAGCAGGATCAGGAGGCTCTTCAGCTGTTTGATCGTAAGACTCTCACTCTGGAAATAGAGGGAATCCATCGGTTGGCTACACCCCTGCTGCAGAGAAAGGACATGCATTTGTTGAATACACCTAAAGAATCAGTCCTACCTACCCTTCGTGGTATTGAGATGTGTCTGCTGAATAACCCTGTAAAGGTGGAGTTTATGAAGAGGAAACTGGCTATGCCCGCCGAGCAGCCTCGTGGGAATGGCAAGGGAGGCAGCGCTGGAACGCCACCGACTGTTTTTTTGCCTCCTGAAACCTGTCGACAACCAACCATCGCCGAACAGGCCAGTGGGAACCACCGGGGCATCCAGAAATAAGGCTCTGTCCCTGTCAGGGATTTCTGACAGGGTGAGCCACAGATGTCTTTCTGTGGATACCAGGGCTGACATTGGCAGTGTCCTTTATGGCCCTGAGAGCTAGGTTCATAGCATAGTAAGTGAGAACTCTATACTCGGTATTATGTCATTTTTTATTTAAAATACAAAGTGAAAAAAAATTTTAAGCCTCCATGAAAGTGTATGTTTTGTTAGCAACAAGCTATGAGAATTTGACAGGTAAGCGGATGTAAGCGTGACCACAGTGGAGATGTACAAAAATAAACTTTGTGAAAACATGACCAAGCAAAATGAGAGACATGACTGACAACATGCATGGAAAACAAACATGAGACAAAAAGTGCTGTTAAAAGTGAGACAAAGAGACCTAATTACTAGTGATTTAGCAGCTCAATCTGTCCCATGGCTGGATTTATGTGGCTGATTAGAGACGTGAGGTATCTTAGGTATTATTCTGACACAAGCTAACCAGCTAGCATTACTGATCATTAATTGTCTTTCTTCTAGTTAAAAAACAAAATATATTATATTTAAATACTTGTATATTAATGTATATGCTGTCTGAGACACATGTAACCATGTTGCAGTATTGTGTACCTTTCTTATCAGTTTTACATTTGGTTTCTCTGCCTTTACTTTTTCATCTTGCCTTATAGGCTACTAAGGCAAGCTTATTTATTGATAAGCTACATACTATACTGTCTGTACGGAGAGAGAGAGAGAGAGAGAGAGAGAGAGAGAGAGAGAGAGAGAGAG
>JAAIIK010000048.1:970850-1010585 GCA_014706435.1 Silurus glanis | reverse complement strand
ATATATATATATATATATATATATATATATATATATATATATATACAATTTCAGACAGAGTATATAAACTTCTGTGGCAAAGAGTGACAATGTTCTTAGTGTGGGAATGTACTAAAATGATAGCATTTGGCAGAGCAGAAATGTTCGTGGCCTCTATTCATGCCCCTTATTGTTATGCTGTGTTGAACAACTTTATCGCATTGCACATTTCACAGAGACATTTTATGAATTGGCCCCTCCTATAGAACTGATATCTCTGTCTAAGCAGGTATACATGTTCAGTATGTCAAAACCCAATTGATTGTGGTACAGTCTTTGATTACTTGCTGTACTTCTGTGCTTTTGATCAGTTATGTAAAAGACTCCGCATCTGTTGTAGATTCAAGGGAGCAGTAATCAGAGCAAAGTATTACTGATTCTATTAGGCAGAACCTCTCTGTATTTGGAAATGAGTGTACATCTGTTCATATAATGAGATAACAGTGGCTATAAAAAAGTCTACACAGCCTGCAGATTCTTGTAATATATAGCAATTAATCCAAAAGCAATCATATCTGATCTTTTTACACTTTCATTTTGATGCAGCAACCAAATAATCAGAAATTAACCCAGCCCTCAAGGTTACACAAGCCAGTGCACTCTTAGTGGTGGTCCCAAGCCCGGATAAATGGGGAGGGTTGCATTAGGAAGGGCATCCAGCGTAAAACATGTGCCAATTCAAATATGTGGATCACGAACCAGAATTTCATTTCAGATCGGTTGAAGCCCGGTTACCAAGGACCGCCACAGGTATTGTTAGCCAACAGGGTACCGGTGAAAATGGCCTACTGTTGAACGGCATAGGAGAAGGGGGGGGGAAGATGTCTACAGAGACAGGATGGAAAAGATAAGTGGAGGAAAGTGGAGGTTAGAGTAAGCAGTTTAAATGTGGGTACTATGACTGGAAAAGGGAGAGGGGTAGCCGATATGATGGAGCAGAGGAAGGTAGACATATTGTTTGTTTAGGAAACCAAGTGGAAAGAGAGTAAAGCCAGTAATATTAAAGGTGGGATTAAACTGTTCTATCATGGTGTGGATGGAAAGATGGTGTAGGGGTGATTCTGAAGGAAGAGTACAGTGAGAGTGTAGTGATAGGGTGATAAATGTGAAGCTGGAAGTTGAACGGTTGATGATACATATGATTAGTGCCTATGCTCCACAAGTGGATTGTGAGATGGAGCACAGGGTGACGTATAAGAGTGGAGGAAGGTGCACTCTCCAGTGTTCTGTATTGTTGAAAGATTTATGATCAAACTCTTGATGTACTTTATTTATCTATGTTAACACACCATCACCTTCAAAATTGTCCCCTTACACAGCAATACTGCACTCCCAGTGTTCCTACCACTTCTGGAACGTGTCCTGGAATTTCTCTTATCAAGGCGTGTCAAGCACCTATTCTATACAGCTGCTATTCGTGCTGGATCTCCGCAATGGTGTCAAAACGGAGACAAGTATTATCCTGCGAAGTCTGCAGGAGCCAAATCTGGTGAGTAGTAAAATTATTTTGTTTCCAGTGAGAAACTCGCGTGTGAGGAGAGTTCGGTGACAGGGTGTACACGTGGTCAGAATAGCAGATGTGGTAATGCACATAGTCAGAATGGCACAAGTTGAACAGCTCGCGATGTACACACGATGTCTTATAGCACACTGACTTATGAAGTTTGGTGCTCCCTGTGACTGTGCATGCCACCTTGTGCTGATATCTGTTGTGTTACCAAACTAGTCTCGAAAAAATTAATTCATTGTCATGTCCACCACGACTATATAGTACTGTAACATTTTTGTATAATTTTTTGTAGTGAAACAACCCAGTGTAGTTAAGGGCTTACTGTACAATTAAAGCTTGCGAAGAGAAGTGTGAGTTTTGTGGTTAAAGTGATGGACTGCTAATTAAAAGGTTCC
This sequence comes from Silurus glanis, assembly GCA_014706435.1. Classification (NCBI taxonomy): domain Eukaryota; kingdom Metazoa; phylum Chordata; class Actinopteri; order Siluriformes; family Siluridae; genus Silurus; species Silurus glanis. The sequence continues at coordinate 1,008,641 of JAAIIK010000048.1, read as the reverse complement.
CATTGTCTGCAAGCTGCAACTGCTGGGCCCCTGAGCAAGGCCCATCTTCAGCTGCTCAGTTGTATAAGTTATATAGTTGCATGTTGTTTTAAATGAGTCTAATTACCAAAATATGGTTAATTATACCATGCATGTTGAAATCCATGTTCCTTTAAGTGACTTGTTCAGATTTTCCCAAACTTAAATACTTACACAGGTCTGTGTATACTTTAAAGGCAGAGGGTATGGGCATGGACTAGAGCAGCCCTACACAGTAAATTTTGCAGTGTTAAAATAAATGTTTAAAAGTTAAATTTAACACTCGACCCGAGTGTATTTGGTCCCACTCAGAATTGGTGATAAAATGACTTTTGACATAGTGTTAAATTTTCAGAGTAAAGTTAACTCTGTGTGGAGTAAAAATTTAACACGGCTCAACACTGAATAGAGTTACTACCATTTAACAATAAAATAAATTAACTCTTAATAATGTCTCCACAATTTAACATTGCGGGACATTAACTGTGATTCGTGTTACCAAAATTAACAATTAATAACTTATTGGAAAAGTAACACCAATTATTATGTTAATATTTCACTTTTGCAGAATTTTAACATTTTTATTAGTGAAGAAAATCCCATTTAGTGAGTACAATTTTAAAACCCATTTGGTGATCAAATAATTCTAGTGTCATTATTTCACTCTGTGGTTTGACAAATTTTCTCTGCTACTGTCAGGGAGCTCCCTGCTTCCTCGCCTGTGCGCACCCCGCCCGTCCGGAGCTCATCACCGGCTTACTAAGGCGGCACACCTGGGTCTCATTAACCGCCTGCCTACTTAACCCCCTCACTCACAACTCACAAGCGTCCGTTATTGTTTCCTGTTGGACTCTCTGAGTGTGTTCGCTACGTGTTTGCCAGTCATTAAAGCCCGTTGTTTTTCATTTGGCTCTCGCTTCGTTTGCTCGCGCCTGACAGAATAACGGACCGAAACCGAAAGTACGAGGAAAGGATTCGCCGTGAGAAGTGACACAAGGCGCTTACCTCGCTATGGATCACCAGCCCAGCACGGCTTCCGATCCAGTACAGGACCTGATCGCCGCGCTCCGTGCGGCTTTTCCCTCCACGGCGGCACGCCAAAACCCGCCAGCATCCACCGGCAGTCCCGTGGCACTTCCGGAGAAATTCTCCGGGGAAGCTTCAGAATGCCGCGGCTTCTTGCTTCAGATGAACTTGTACATCGAGATGCAACCTCAAAGATTCCCCACGGAGCGGTCGAAGATCGCGTTGTTCATCTCCCTCCTCTCCGGGAGAGCTCTAGCGTGGGCGCAGGCGCTATGGGATGATGCCGGCCCGGTGGTGCAGTCCTACGCTCGATTCACCGCGCACTTCCGGGAGGTGTTTTGCGCCGCCTCCGGAGTTCGCACCACGGCCGATCAGCTGCTCGGATTGCGTCAGGGGAACGACAGCGTGGTGGACTACAGCCTCCGTTTCCGCACTCTGGCGGCATCTAGTGGCTGGAACGAGACGGCGCTGCTCAGTGTGTATCGGCTGGGGTTAAATACAGAGCTGAGACAGGCAATGGCATATCTGGAGGATTCAGTGGGGTTGGAGAGCTTCATCCAGAAATCCATCGGGCTCTCTCAACGCCTGGCTGCGGGGCCCCCAGCTCCGTCTCCTTCAGATACTCCCCGCTACGCAGCAGCTGCCCCTGAGGCTGAACCCATGCAGCTAGGTTCGCAAGGACTGTCCCGGAGAGAGAGAGACCGCCGCCGGGCCGCGGGGAGGTGTCTGTACTGCGGTGTTCCGGGCCACAACGTCAATCGGTGTCCCACGCGCCCTGCTCGTGCTGCGGTGAGTATGGTGGACTTCCCTTCTGACATTTCGCCTTTGTCCACCCTCACCGTATCGCTTCTAACCCCCGCTCTCTCCATTTCGGTACGTGCTTTAGTCGCCTCCGGCTCGGCAGGGAACTTCATCTCCCAGAGCTGCCTCGACCGACTACGCCTCCCCAGAGAGAGGGGCTCCCAGGACCTAGCGGTCAAAACGATCCAGGGACGCCCTTTGGGTCGGGGATGGGTGAAGTACTGCACGCCGGTGGTCACATTACAAGTGGGGCTCTTCCATCGCGAAAAGATCCGATTCCTGGTCCTGGAGAGCTCCACCGTCAGTGTGATCCTGGGGAGACCTTGGCTTCAGAAGCACGCACCGAGATGTTCCTGGGATCCCTGCGACATCCTGGAATGGAGCCCCAACTGTAAGGCTCACTGCCTTTCCCACCTTCCTACACGAGTCCCAGCAGCGGTGCTAGGCGCTACCCGGGTAGAGGAGGCCACGACCCGCACACTGGTGGAGATCCCCAGGGAGTATCGAGCGTTCGAGGACGTGTTCAGCGCGCAGGCCGCCACCCGTCTCCCCCCTCACCGACCTTGGGACTGTAGCATCGACCTGCTCCCCGACGCTAAGCTGCCTAAGGGTCGGGTCTACCCGCTGTCCGCGCCAGAACGACGAGCAATGGAGGAGTACATACAACAGGCTCTCCGCCAGGGGTTCATCAAGCACTCGTCCTCCCCCGCAGCGTCTAGCTTTTTCTTCGTGGGCAAGAAGGACGGAGGGCTGCGCCCCTGCATCGACTACCGCCAATTGAACTCGCAGATCGCTCCACTTCCATACCCCCTCCCGCTCGTGCCCGCTGCTCTGGAGGACCTGAGGGAAGCCCGAGTGTTCAGCAAACTCGACCTCCGGAGCGCGTACAATCTGGTGCGCATCCGGAAGGGAGACGAGTGGAAGACCGCATTCATCACGCCCTCGGGCCACTACGAGTACCGGGTGATGCCGTACGGCCTCTCCATCTCACCCGCCGTCTTCCAGGGGTTCATGAATGAGGTACTCCGGCCCTACCTCCAGAAATTCGTCATGGTGTACATCGACGACATCCTGATCTACTCACGTAACCTGGAGGAACACCGGAGACACGTGTGCGCGATCTTAAGGGCACTTCGTTCCCATCACCTCTATCTGAACCTCTCGAAGTGCGAGTTCCACCGCTCGGAGATCCACTTCCTGGGGTACGTCATCGGTGCGGAGGGAATCCGGATGGACAAGGGGAAGGTGAAGGCGGTGAGAGACTGGCCCGTCCCAGGGACGATCAAGGAGCTCCAGCGTTTTTTGGGCTTTGCCAACTTCTATCGCAGGTTCATCCAGGGATACAGCCGGATCGCTGCCCCTCTCACCTCACTCCTCAGGGGAAAGGCCCGAACCCTGAGATGGAACCAAGAGGCCCGGGAGGCCTTCCAGGAGCTTCGCCGCCGTTTCTGCAGCGCCCCGGTTCTACGTCACCCCGACCCCCGGAGGCCGTTTGTGGTCGAAGTGGATGCCTCATCCACCGGAGTGGGGGCTACCCTCTCCCAGCTGTCAGGCACACCTTCACAGCTCCACCCATGTGCCTTCTACTCTCACAAGCTCACCGCCGCAGAGCAGAATTACGACATCGGCAACCGCGAGCTCTTAGCAATCAAGCTGGCACTGGAAGAGTGGAGACACTGGCTGGAGGGAGCCGAACACCCGTTCACGGTGATCACCGACCACAAGAACCTACAGTACCTCCGGGAGGCTCGGAGGCTCAACCCCCGACAGGCACGATGGGCGCTCTTCTTTACCCGGTTCCGGTTCCACATCACCTACCGGGCCGGATTGCAGAACGGCAAAGCCGACGCCCTGTCCCGGATGTACGGGCCAGAGGAACCTGGAGAACCTGAACCCATTCTCCCTCCGACGCTCATCCTGGGACCCATCGTCTGGGAGATCGACGAGGAGATCCGCAGCGCCGCCCGCCGCGAAACCACCCCGGCAGGGTGCCCTGAGGGGCTAACCTATGTCCCTACCTCCTGCAGGCCCAGACTCATCCGGTCGGTCCACGAGGGGCCTGGCTCCGGCCATCCAGGAGAGAAGCGAACCGTGCAGATGATCAGGGCTCGATACTGGTGGCCAGAGATGACCGAGGAGATCAAGAGGTTCGTACAGGGATGTCCCACCTGTGCGATGTCGAAGGTTCCCCGTCATCTGCCCGTAGGCAAGTTGATGCCACTCCCCGTCCCTCAGCGTCCCTGGTCTCACCTGGGGATCGACTTCGTGACGGATCTGCCCCAGTCCGAGGGTCACACCTGTGTCTTGGTGGTTGTGGATCGCTTCTCGAAGGCCTGCCGGTTCATCCCCCTGAAGGGCTTGCCCACCGCCCTCGAGACAGCCGAGGCCCTATTTCACCACGTCTTTCGGAACTTCGGACTACCGGAGGAGATCATCTCCGACAGGGGGGCCTCAGTTCACATCCCGAGTCTGGAGGGCCTTCTTCAGGTTCCTGGGAGTCTCGGTGCACCTAACGTCGGGGTACCACCCGCAGTCCAACGGCCAAGCGGAACGGAAGATACAGGAGCTCAGCCGCTACCTGAGAACCTACTGTAGCCAGGACCAAGGGGAGTGGTGTAGGTTCCTGCCGTGGGCGGAATACGCCCAGAACTCGCTCCGTCAGGACTCCACCGGTCTCACACCGTTTCAGTGCGTTCTGGGTTACCAGCCACCCCTGTTCCCCTGGTCGGACGAGCCGTGTGACGTGCCTGCCGTAGACTTCTGGTTTCGAGAGAGCAGCCGGGTTTGGGAGTCCGCACACACCCAGCTGCGCCGGGCCATCCGCAACACCCGCCGACACGCGGACGCCCGACGACTCGACGCCCCGCCTTTCCATCCCGGGGACCAGGTGTGGTTGTCCACCCGGGACCTGCGGTTAAAACTGCCCTGCCGTAAGCTGAACCCCCGGTTCGTGGGGCCCTTCAAGGTCTTGGACCGGGTCAACGACGTGACCTATAGGCTGGAACTGCCGCCGAGGTACCGCATACACCCCACATTTCATGTGTCGCTACTGAAGCCCTGTGTCTCTCCTGTCTCTCGCCCTTCAGGTGGCCCCCCGGCGCCCGTTCAGCCTGAGGTCGTGGATCAGCCCGGGGTCTACGTGGTGAGAGAGGTGCTGGATTCCAGGCGGCGTGGGGGTCGCCTCGAGTACCTGGTGGACTGGGAGGGGTTCGGTCCGGAGGAGCGGTCGTGGGTGGCGCGACAGGACGTGCTGGATCCGGCGCTGCTGGCGGAGTTCCATGCTTCGCACCCGCGCCGCCCGGCGCCTCGGCCGAGGGGTCGGCCTCGTCGCCGGGTTAGGACGTCTGGTGCCGTCCCTGGGGGAGGGGGTGGTGTCAGGGAGCTCCCTGCTTCCTCGCCTGTGCGCACCCCGCCCGTCCGGAGCTCATCACCGGCTTACTAAGGCGGCACACCTGGGTCTCATTAACCGCCTGCCTACTTAACCCCCTCACTCACAACTCACAAGCGTCCGTTATTGTTTCCTGTTGGACTCTCTGAGTGTGTTCGCTACGTGTTTGCCAGTCATTAAAGCCCGTTGTTTTTCATTTGGCTCTCGCTTCGTTTGCTCGCGCCTGACAGCTACAATGCAGTCAATTTTAAGAGTTTTTTTTTTTTACATTGAATACATGGAATAGAACAGAACAGAAACAGAAACTACATCAAATGACAATTTAAAACATTTATTAAAACATTGTCAGGCTTAAATACATGCACAAAAAACATCATATCTTCCTAAAATGGCAATAGGGCACTATATGCAGTGCAGAATCTGTTGCACCATATTTCATTTGAACATCAAATTGAAATAACACAGATCGTTAACATTCACTACCTTTAAAACTCGGTCTGGATGCAATTTGACTGTAATGGTAATGGTCATCAAAACAGAGTGTTTCCATCAGTGTTCCACATAACAGTACATTTTCATCTTTCACAGCAATAGTCTTGATCTTACAAAACACTGGCATCTCACATGCTACTTCTGTACAGATAATAAAGTCAGGACGATGCTCTGTACTATGATGTTTGATTCACTTTACAGAATAGACTAATTCTGTTATTTCCTTGTCAATGCCACCTTTAAGTCCACTGAGTTCCACCATCTTCCCTGGACCAAGAATCAATCTGTACTGGCTAAAAGACTCCCAGTGCATTGCCATACAACTCTGGTGCTTTTTGGCTAGCGTTTTGGTGATGTTTTTGAAGCTTTTTAATTCTGCCTCTACATTTAAGGTGAAGATTCTTTCCAGGAACAAAACCATGAACTAATCTGAAGTGTCTAAGAAGCAATTTTAAACCAAGTAACTTAGCCTGACAAACAAAACACTTTATGAGGGCAGAAAAACTTGAGGCACATAGCTAAGCATCCTTGTTCTAACCTTAGCAACATGAGGACTTTCTTTCACTTTGCCAACATCTATGTTGTACACAGTGGTCTAAATGAAAGTGTACATGTTGCGTAGCATAATGTTGTATAAGGTGCCAAAAACAAAGTGTGCCTTAAACAACTCGTCAAAGGCACCGAGAGAAGAGGTTGACTTGCATGGAATGGCATGTTGATCAAGAACGATGAAGTACTGGTGAACTGAATTCTTCTGAGATCCCACGGCCAGGAGGTAGGGCTGAGCAATAGCTGTGATTTCTCGAAAATGCTCCTCAATGTTTGTTCCACTCTGAGAAAACCAAGCAAATTGAAGAGAACCATCACTGATATGTTAAATGTAAAACAGAACTCATATGTAAAACAAATTCATATAACTAACAAACAGACAAAAACAAACAAACAAACCTTCATGAAGACAACAAGGTGCTTCTCTGCTTGAGAGGCAGAAACATTTCCTGATCATTTCTGGCCTTGGGCAGAAGGTGGGATCAGATGCAACAGAAATATTATAGAGGAGAGGTCATTATCCCAACCTGTATAACACATAAAGAACATAAAAAATGTATGGGGACTAAATCTTTCACCCTTAAAGGAGAAGTTCACATCCAGAACAAAATTGTACAGATAATTTACTCAAGCCCTTGCCAATATGTTCATGTCTTTCTTCCTTTAGTTGTAAAGAAATTGTTTTTTTAAAGAAAACATTTCAGGATTTCTGTCCATATAGTGGACTTCTATGGTGCCCTGAGTTTGAAATTCCAAAATGCAGTTTAAATGCAGCTCCAAAGCTTCGATTGGTTATTTAAAAAAAAAAAAAAAGACAATTTATATGCTTTTTAACCTCAAATGCTCATCTTGTCTTGCTCTGCATGTGTATTACAGCTCAAGACAGTTAGGGTATGTCAAAAAAAAGTCTCAACTCATTTTCTCCTTTAACTTTAAAATCATCCTACATTGCTGCAGAAGTACCAACACAGTGTTTACAAAAGGAACGTGCAAAGAATTTGAATTTGAAGTTGGAGAAGAAAATGAGATGGGAGTTTTTCGACATACCCTAACTGTCTTGAAATGTAATATACAAAGCTGTCACAGAGCTAGACAAGACGAGCTTTTGAGGTTACAAAGTATATAAATTGTAACTTTTTTAGAAAATAACTGATCGTTTTGCTAGATAAAAGACCCTTCTTCCTCGGCCTGGTGGGCCAGGGCACTCTGAGGAAGGCCTCTCCAACCGTCCAGGGTCAAAGGAGGCCCAGTTGGCATCGCTGTGGGACAGGGGAAGACCAGGAAGAGCCCAAGGCAAAGCGGCGTCCTCTGGGGAGATCTGGAACGGAGTGACGGCCATCACAGAGATCAGGAAAGGAGCGACGCCCACTGCGGGGAACTGGAAACTGAGCGATGTCCTCAACGAAGACTGGAGGCTGGACGACCCCCTGGACTGAGATTGGAGGCAGAGAAACGCCCTTGGTGGGGATCAGGGGCTGAGCGACGTCCTCGGCGAAGCTTGCAGGTTGGACGACCCCCTGGGCTGAGATTGGAGGCGGAGAGACGCCCTCGGAGGAGATCAGGGGCGGAGCGACGTCCCCGGCGGAGATCAGAGGCTGAGCGACGCCCACGGCGGAGTTCAGGAGCAAAGTGACCTCTTCGGTGGGGCGTTGAGCCGTAACGACTCCCTCAGAGGAACTCGGGAGTGCTTTGTCGTCCTCTGAGGGACCTGGAGGAGAGACGTCGCCTGGAGAGAGGTCCTGGTCTACGTTGTCACCAGCTTCTCCATGCCAGAGCCTTTAAACACTCAAGGAGGTCCAATGTCCAAACTGCATATGAAGTGGGATCCAATTGGCACTGGAACGTCTCTAGATGGTTCGGGATGTTTGCGGGGTCGACATCTACTTCCTTAAAGGTCCACAACCTTCATAAGGTGGGACGTGACTGGGGCTGGAGCAACCTCAGGATGCCTCGGGATGGGTAGAGAAAGAGAAGCAGTGGAGAGGAATTCGCGTAGCTGTTGTTCATGATATTAACAGCACAAGTTGATAATGTGCAACACAGATTAACGCAGATAATAACGCAGAATTTAACTCTGATCATTTTCACCAACACTAGGGGGTATCTTTCACTATTTGTTGTTGAGTTAACACCTTAAGAGTAAATATAGAATAACACTGTTTGATTAACACTGCTGATTTTACTGTGTAAGGTAACGTGAATTTTTAAGGATGGAATTTTTTTACATGTTTTGTGCCACTTGCATGCAGCAGGTTGATGCAGTGTTTTGTTGATAAATAGCTCTACATAAATTTCTTGTAGAATTTGACTACTGACTACTAATATTGTTTAGTTACTTGTCATCATTCCAAAGGAGGGCAGATAAGATCCAATGCTCCACTCTAATTAAGTGTCCACCACAGATTTTTACTCAGACCACTAATTCATGCGCATGTGACCACATTCCACATCTGTTCCCTGCTGGTAGACAGTTTCATGATCTTTATTAAAAATAAATTTATAGATACAGTATATACAGACAAATTTCACTTTCATCTTCACCTTCAGCATAAAAAAACAAACAAACAAAATTTAATATACATCAATGCACATATTGTATTTTTTTAGAATCTGGATGTGGCATTGGATAGAAATGCACCCTTCCAAACACACCTCCTGACTTTTTTGAAAAGTGTCATGACATGCAATATCACCTTCCCTCTAGACTGGTAAGACTAGTGCCAGGAATATTCCTTTGGTTATTAGTTACTTACTCTGAGAAAATAATCCGAATTATCCATGTGTGATTGCTTGGCAAAAAATTTTGAGAATGCATATTAAATAAATTAACAACAAGCTTAGGCTCTCAATAAAAAAAGCTTAGTATGTACTGTAATTAGGCTGCATGCAGCTGTTGGGTAAAAAAGTTGAAATGTACTGCAGGTTGCATCAGGATACATACAGAATAATTACAAAATCTTATAGTACAAGTAAAGTTTGGAAGAGCAAACAAGTGAGAAAGACAAAGAGAGAGACAGAGAAAAGAGAGAAAGCATATAAACTCAATCAAGCAGAAAGAGGGGAAAAAAACAGTCAAATCTAAGTGGGAGCTTTTAAGTAATCTTATGAGCACCCCTTCAAGTCTCCTTTTACTGCGTATAAAGCCTCAGTGTTTGCCAAATGGAGCAGAACTGCCCTTGTGGTATTTTTGTTTTTGGGAACAGTAATTCCTATTAATCAATTCAACCCTCTCATGTTGTTAACCTCCAATACCTTTTTTTTATATTTTTTTTTATACATTTTGTTAAATCAAATAATAACATAACTGAGCTTCTAATCTTAGATCCTCCATGTCCTCCTTACCAGGGCTGGATGCCAATTTAGGTCTCCATTTAAGTCTTAGAGTGATTTTAGACTCATTATTATTTTAACAAGCTATTTTTCTCGACTAACTATTTAGTCTCATCACAGTTTAACTATTGTAACTCATTGCACTTTGGTCTTCTTGAAACTGCATTTTCTCATCAATATTGTGTTCAAAATGGGGCAGGAAAACTCTTAACAGCATCAAGAAAAAGGAAACGCATCACTTTAGTATTAATGCTGGCTTACTGTGGAATTCAGGGCTTCCTAAGTTAAGTCCTAATTTAACTTTCTAGACTCCTGCCACAAAACATCAGCAATCTAATCCAATCATCTTCATCCTTGCTCCCCTACTGGATTGCCCTGGTTAACTGATTAGTTTCTTCTCAATATTTTTTGTCATTATAAACCAAAAGCAATCATGCGTTTACTGTGGGAGGTCATCAACTCTGGAATAGTCCTCCTTTCCATGGGAGTTCAGCTCCTTTAATGACCGATTCTAAATCTTCCTTGAAGATATACTTTTATATTTTGGCTTTTAAATAGGATTGTTAATTGTTTGTAAAAGTTCTATTCCATTATGATATATTTTTAAACTTAACTTGGTTATAGCTTATGTGTTTTCATTGATTTGTAAAGCTTTTTGGTTTAACTTTTGTTATCCTAAATGTGCTCTATAAATAAAGATGGAATTGACATAGCTAACACTGCATATACTGTACTTTTTGATTAAATGTGATGCTTTGCACTCTTTTGCATTCAGCTTTCAGAAGTTTTTTTATTTCAACATTGTCTGGGTAACACGCACCCTTACTAAAAGCTGAGAACTGATAAATTAGAAATTGCCTTAAATGTTTGGACAAGGTATTTCTAAAATTAAACCCACACACAAGCTTTGTCCGGACAGCATACACTTGACCTTCTGTCTCTTACCAGGCTGTGAGTCTGACAGAAAGTTAAACTGAAAGAAAAATCTACACTGCGAAACAAGTGCACCAGACTAGAACCATTTTATGGCTATAGTGTTTGTTTCTTATTGATTTTTGATGGCATCTCAGCAGCAAGGCTATTTCATGGTGAGTGTAGAGTAAGCAGCACAAGACGTTTAAACTTAGCACAAGACGAAAAAAATATGTGTTATAGATCTAGTGTACCTATAGGGGGAAATGCAGTCAAGTTAAATAGCGGCATGGAGAGAAAAAGAAGATACAACTTCATTTTTGTGGTGTCAAGTGAGTTTGGATCCAGCAAGAGAACATTGAGCAAAATGGTCCTCGGACATGCAGTATATACTTAGCTGTGTTCCATGTGGTTTATACAATAGAGCATTTTTCAATAGCATCATATAGAGCTAAAAGCATGGTTTTAATGACAATAGAAAAATGTGAATTTAAAACCATTGGACAACACTGGAGACATTTTCCTGCTTTGATGGAGGCTTTCGTGAGCACTATTTCTTGCTCAAGAAAGTAGGTTGTTTTAAAAGCTCTTCTTCATGTTGTTGTACTCCAAACCCCCTCATGCTCTTGAAAGCCCTAAGTGCTGAGTACTTTTTTTTAAACTAGATTTTGAGAAGAGCATTTTAAGACCTGTTTATACCTCAGCAAAAATGCAAGCAAGCATACTTTATACATGTCAAGGCATAAAGAATAGGTTTATAAATATGTGTGGAGATCGACAGAGCCAACATGCATGCACTCAAAAAAAAAAAAAAAAAGAGATCCAAGCAGTTTGATTTCCAAATCACTAGCAGACAAATTTCAGGTTTAAGTATTTTTTTTGTATTTTTTTATTCGAGATACAATATAATATTTTTATAATAACATTGCTGCCAAAAACAGAAGTAGGAGTACTGGAGTATGATTAAAATTCTGTTGATGAAGCTGTAGGTCAAAGTATAAATTTGATATAGCTTCAACAACTAGATACTGTGATGTGCATTATGTAGTATAGTATTGGCTCCATAATGGCATTGTCATGGAACAGAGCATTTCATTTGTTTTTGTAATCTTACCAGGAGTAACCCTGATTTACTGCAAACATACAAATGGGTTAAAGGTTACCAATACACAATGTCCTACCTTCTCAGGTAAATGTCATTAGATATGATTTTTCAATTAAATTTTAGTTACGGCATTTATGCAAATATAATTTGCTTAATTTCACCAAGGGACATGTGAATATATATCTATAGAAGTCTAAATTCACATATATAATAAAGCTTCCAATGCTTAAAATGGATCATGTTTACAGTAATGACTGGTTACTTTTCACCTGCTATTGGTACATCAATCTAGATATACAATTAGTTTACAATTCAATTACATTTTACACTGATCAAGCATAACTTTATGTTAAGCAATCAGGCATAACATCATGACCACCTGTATAATATTGTGTTGGTCCCCCTTTTGCTGCCAAAACAGTCCTGACCTGTTAAGCATTAACAGCATTAACTTTTTTTTAGCAATTTGAGCTACAGGAGCTCTTCTGGTGGATTGGACCACACAGGCCATCAATAAGCCTTGCTCACCCATGACTATGTCGCTGGTTCACCTCTGTTCCTTCCTTGGACCACTTTAGATAGATACTGACCACTGCACCGGGAACACCCCACAAGAGCTACAGTTTTGCAGATGCTCTGACACAGTCTTCTAGCCATCACAATTTGGCCCTTGTCAAACTCAAAGCTCAAATCCTTACAGTATGCTTGCCCATTTTTCCTGCTTCTAACACATCAACTTTGAGGACAAAATGTTAAATTATATAATATATCCCAACCACTAACAGGTGCCATGATGAAGAGATAATCAGTGTTTACCTGTCATAATGTTAAAATGTCAATGTTATGCCTGGTCAGTGTATATGCATATGTGCAGAACAATACTAAATACTGCCTGTTATTGTGTTATTTACATAATATATGAAACTTGTCACACTCTTAAAACTCCTCCAAGTTCTCTCAGATGCAGTCTCTAATTAGCTAGGGCACTTTGACGCTTTGCTTAGGAACTTCATGACATCTCCAATTCGCACAAAATAGTAAAGCAGTTTGTACAAGCCCTTAGATGAACTCCTAACAATGTTTGCTTTTTCGGAGAATAGCACCACCCCTAATCTTGTGTTTATATCTAATGTGTCCTCCTGGCCCTGCCGCCACTGCTTTCCTCAGTTAGTGTCTCACTCTGCCATCTCTAATAACATTAGCATGTTACTTCAGGAAATGTTACTGGTGCTCTTGAGCTACATCTGTACAAACTATTCTTAAGCCACTTGATGTTGACCCTGCCCTATTATGTTATCTAATATGTACTACAATATAATTCTACAAGGCTTAACATCCAAACATTTACATTTCTGAAATTCTATTTAATTGAACTTTTTCAGCCAGGGCTGTTAGCAATCATTGAGCCTAGAGGTACTTTCAATGCTGTAAATGAGACTAATATACTTTTTTTTGCTGGATTTCAACTCTTCAGATCTTGTGCTGACAGGCTTAGCTTTTGCTTGGCATAAATAATATAGTGACATTTGGTACAAATCTTCTTCTTCTTTTGGCTGCTCCCATTAGGGGTCGTCACAGCAAATCATCCGTCTCCATACTACTCTGTTGGGGTTGATATTATAAATACAGCAAATAAAAATTGTAATGATATGACCGGCATAAAAACTGATATTTTCTAAATATAATAATAGTCGTGAATCCACTGTTTTGTTGTTTGTTCATTTTGCTAGCTTGGGGGTTTGAATTTAACCGTAATGTATTATGTGTTACCGGCCGGTCCAGCCCCTTTAAGAAGGTAGCAGATGTAGGTAAGACATGTGACTGAGGCAAGCATTTTCACATGCATCAAGAGTGAGTCATAGACAGATGTGGTGGAGAGAATCCAGTACTTTTCCAAAATAAAACATCGTTGAGCATCAGATAATAAATAAAACGGAAATAATGTAAGTTATGAATTCTTTCTGTGCGGACCGGTACCAATTGACCGCCCGGGGGTTGGGGACCACTGCTCTACTGTACATTTGCCACTTTCAAATCAACTACATGCATGTCTTCCCTCACCATCCATAAACCTGCTCCTTGGTCTTCCTCTTTTCCTTCTTCCTGGTGGCTCCATCCTCAGCATTCTCCTATGATGTACCCCATGTCACTCCTCTACACATGTCCAAAACATCTCAATTGGGCTTCTCTCACTTTGTCTCCAAAACGTGCTACATGCTCTGTAACTCTAATAAACTAATTTCTTATTCTGTCCGTCCTCGTCACTCCCAGCAAAAACTTCAACATCTTCAGCTCTGCTACCTCCAGCTCCACCTCCTGTCTTTTATTCAATGCCACTGTCTCTAAACCATACAACATCGCAGGTCTCACCACAGTCCTATAAACTTTCCCTTTCATTCTTGCAGATACCCTTCTATCACAGGTCACTCCTGCCACTCTTCTCCACCCACTCCACCCTGCCTGCACTCTTTTTTCCCTTCTCTAACACACTCTCCATTACTTTGCACTGTTGACCTCAGGTCAACCTTCTCCTTCTCCACCTCTTCTCCCTGCAACTGCACCACTCCCCTGCCCTCCCTCCCATTCACACACATGTACTCTGTATTACTCCTACTGACTTTCATTCCCCTTCTCTCCAGAGCATACCTCCACCTCACCAGGCTCTTCTCAACCTGCTCCCTACTCTCACCACAAATCAAAATATCATTGGCAAACATCATAGTCCACGAAGACCCCTGTCTGACCTCGTCCGTCAACCTGTCCATCACCACTGCAAACAGGAAAAGAGCTCAGAGCCGATTCTTGATTCAGTCCAACCCTAACCTTGAACCAGTCTGTCGTTCCTACTGCACACTTCACTGCTGTTATACTGTCTTCATACATGTCCATGTACCACCCTCACATACTTCTCCGACACACCAGACTTTCTCATACAATACCACAATTCCTCTCTCTACCCTGTTGTACGTTTTCTCTAAATCCACAAACACACAATGCAACTCCTTTTGACCTTCTCTATACTTCTCCATTAACATTCTCAAAGAAAATAATGCATCTGTGGTGCTCTTCCTCTGTGTAATGCGGAGAATGAGGCGGAAGCTGAAGTATACGCACACAAAGTTTAATAAGGAAAAAGGCAGGAATCACACAAACACGTGCAGTGAAGATGTATATTCCCGATAAAGCAAAAGGCAGTTCGTGTAAAGAATCCACGGGTCCGCGCTGAGGAAAGCACGGCGCTGGCAGCAACAGATCAGCGTGGTGCAGACAGCGTGAACGTGGAAAACAATAACGGACAAAGTGTGTGTGTGAATGAGTGGCTTATATGAGTGCGTGGGAATGGAAGTCGGGTGTGACGGATTAGTAATCAGGCGAGGAGCTCCGTGCGGGCGAAGATGCAGAGTGCTCCCTGACACCACCCCTCCCCCAGGGGCGGCACCAGACGCAATGACCCTGCGACAAGGCCGGCCCCTAGCCCGGGGCGCCGGGCGGCGCGGGTGAGCGGCGTGGAACTCCGCCAGCAGCAGCGGGTCCAGCACGTCCTGCCTGGCCACCCAAGACTGTTCCTCCGAGCCATATCCCTCCCAGTCCACCAGGTACTCGAGGCGACCCCCGCGCCGTCGGGCATCCAACACCTCCCGTACGGCATAGACCCCTGGCTGATCCACGACCTCCGGCTGGACGGGAAACAGACGAGACACAGGGCTTTAATAGGGATACGTGAAAGGGCGGGTGTATGCGGTACCTCGGTGGCAAGTCCAGCCAGTAGGACACGTCGCTGATCCGCCTGGTGACCCTAAAGGGCCCAATGAACCGGGGGTTTAACTTGCGGCATGGGAGCCTCAGCCGCAGGTCCCTCGTCGACAGCCAGACCCGGTCCCCGGGAACGACGAGCATCGGCGTGTCTGCAAGTGTTACGAATCGCCCGACACAGTTGGGTGTGCGCCAACTCCCAGACCCAGTTGCTCTCCCAGAGCTGGGGTCGTCGGACCAGGGGAACAAGGCCGGTTGGAACCCCAGCATGCACTGAAAGGGGGTGAGGCCCGTGTTATTCAGCCCACGGCAGGAAACGACACCAATTCCCCTGGTCCTGGCTGCAGTAGACCCTCAGGTACTGGCTCAGCTCCTGGATCTTCCGCTCAGCTTGACCATTGGACTGAGGGTGGTAGCCGGAAGTAAGGTTTACCGATACCCCCAGGAGCTGAAAGAAAGCGCTCCAGACGCGGGAAGTGAACTGAGGCCCTCTGTCTGAGACGATCTCCTCCGGGAGGCCGAAAGTCTTGGTGGAACAGGGCCTCGGCTGTTTCAAGGGTGGTAGGCAGACCCTTCAGGGGGATGAAGCGGCAGCCCTTGGATAAGCGATCCACCACCACTAGGATACATATGTTTCCTTCTGACCGCGTTAGGTCGGTCACAAAGTCGACGCCCAAATGGGACCAGGGGCACTGAGGGACAGGAAGCGGCACCAGCTTACCCACGTGCAGGTGACGTGGGACCTTGGACATGGCGCAGGTGGCACACTCCTGAACGAAACGGGTGATTTCCTTGGTCATTCCAGGCCACCATTATCGCACCAGGACGAGCTGGACCGTTCGCTTCTCGCCCGGGTGGCCCGTACCCAGCCCCTCGTGGACTGACTAGATGAGCCCACGTTGACACCCCTTGGGGGGCGGTTTATGGAGAGAAGCCGTGCGGATCTGCTCGTCAACCTCCCATACGATGGGCCCCACGATGAGTGCAGGCGGAAGGATGGGGTCCGGATCGCTGGGTTCTTCCAGCCCGAACACTCAGGAGAGAGCATCGGCCTTTTCATTCAGTGCCCCGGCTTGGTAGGTGACATGGAACAGGAACCGGTTAAAGAAAAGAGCCCATCGAGCCTGCCTGGGGTTTAGTCTCCGGGCCTCCCGCAGGTTTTGGAGGTTTTTGTGGTCAGTGATTACAGTGAACAGGTGTTCGGCTCCCTCCAGCCAGTGTCTCCACTCCTCCAAGGCGAGCTTTATCGCCAGAAGCTCCCGGTTGCCGATGTCGTAATTCTGCTCGGCCGTGGAGAGCTTATGTGAGTAGAAAGCGCACGGATGGAGCTGTGGAGGGGTGCCCGACCACTGGGAGAGAGCAGCCCCTACGCCGGTTGAGGAGGCATTGACCTCGACCATGAACGGCCTCCTGGGATCAGGGTGGCGCAACACGGGAGCAAGGCAGAAGTGCCGGCGGAGCTTTTGGAAGGCCTCCTGAGCCTCCTGGGTCCACTTCAGGGTTCGTGCCTTTCCCCTGAGGAGGGAAGTGAGGGGAGCGGTGATCCGGCTATAGCCCTGGATGAACCGGCGGTAGAAGTTAGCAAAGCCCAGGAAGCGTTGGAGCTCTTTGATGGTCTCTGGGACGGGCCAGTCCTGCACTGCCTTCACCTTCCCCTCTTCCATCTGTATCCCGTGTGCGCTGATCACGTAACCCAGGAAACGGGTCTGCAGGCGGTGGAACTCGCACTTTGAGAGGTTCAGGTAAAGATGGTGCGAACAGCGCACGTGGCCATGGTGTTCCTCCAGGCTTCGTGAGTAGATGAGGATGTCGTCAATGTAGACCATGACGAACCTCTGGAGGTAAGGCCGGAGCACCTCATTCATGAACCCCTGGAAGACGGCCAGCGAGATGGAGAGGCCGTACGGCATGACCCGGTACTCGTAGTGCCCAGACAGTGTGATGAAGGCGGTTTTCCACTTGTCCCCCTTTCTGATGCGCACCAGATTGTAGGCGCTCTGGAGATCGAGCTTAGTGAACACCCGAGCCTCCCTTAGGTCCTCTAGGGCCGGTGGAACAAGCGGGAGGGGATAAGGGAGAGACGCGATTTGGGCATTCAGCTGCCAGTAGTCGATGAAGGGACGGAGGCCCCCGTCCGTCTTCCACACGAAGAAGAATCTCGACGCCGCCAGGGAGGTAGTCGGGGCGATGAACCCCTGTCGGAGAGCCTACTGGACATACTCCTCCATTGCTCGGTGTTCAGGGGCAGACAGGGGATAGATCCGGCCTTTGGGCAGCTTTGCCCCGGGGAGCAGGTCGATGCAGCAGTCCCACGGCCGGTGTGGGGGAAGACGAGTGGCCGCCTTTGAACAGAACATGCGCGGGTGAAGATGCAGGGCTCCCTGACACGCGGCATGAAACCATACTGCTGCTCACAGATGGTCACCTCTTCTCTCAGCCTGGCTTCCACTACTCTTTCCCATAACTTCATGGTGTGACAGATCAACTTTATTTCCCTGTAGTTACTGCAGGTCTGCACATCTACCTTATTCTTAAAAACCAGTACCAGCACACTCCTGCTCCCTTCCTCAGGCATTCTCTTACCTTCCAAAATCCTGTTAAAAAATCTTGGTAAAAACGCCACTGCCATCTCTCCTAAACATCTCTATGCTTCTAACGATATGTCATCGGGTTCTACCAACTTTTCACTGTTCATCCTCCTAAATGCTACTCTCACTTCCTCCTTACTAATCCTATCCACTTCCTGTCAGCTTCCTTCCCTCTTTTTCATTTTCCTCATTCATTAGCTGCTCAAAAAAAAAAAAATTCAATTCAAAATTAAAATGAGAGAATAATAACATTATATAACACAATATTGAAAACAACATCCTTATCCAATCTTGTACTTCTGAATGTCATGAGTTTAAATCCCTGCACCAGTAGTATGCAGTGCTGGGCCCTTAAACAAGGCCCTTAACCCTCAACCGCTCATTTGTACGTTGCTCTGAATGAATGCCATAAATGTAAATGTAATCATGATCCATGCAATCAGATAATGTATTCATTGTCTGTCTGAGGTTGAGATTTCTACAGCAACTAATTATCAGCTTCCGCCCTACCATGCAAATAGTGAAAATTTAATAAACGGTCATGGAACACAACCAGAGACAATTAGCTGCTCTTTTTACAATTAGCTCAAAGTGGTTTAAACATCATATGGCTTTTGCTATGGTAACAACATTGCTATTCATATGAGTAGCCAGGGCCAAAAAATTTGTAAAAAATCTCAACATGTAAATAAAAGCAACAGATGTAGTAAATTACTGTAGCCATCTGGCAATTTGTAGATTGGTGAGAATTATCAGTGTGCTGTTTGTGCTGTCAGAAACAAACTTTTTTATTTTCTCAGCAATATGAATAATTATGTTTATGGGTAACAAAGGCAAGCTTTTTGTTCACTAAAATAAGAGTAATTTGGAGAAGATCATGTGGTCAGAGGAGTAAAATAAATTAGCAGAAACTGCCTACTGGAAATATCAATTTACTTTGCCCTCGTACTTCAAAATATCAAAACACTATTGTCTTTCAAGCAGTCTTTCTAAACCCAGTAGATGCCCTTAAATGAAGGGTAATTGGCATACTGTAGCTGAATTCATAATTCTCAGAGCTTTGAAATCAGACAGTTGCAGTGTTGGAGGTAGTGACTTGTGCCGTTGCCAAGCTGGATGCCAATTGGCCGGCTGAGCAGCAGAACTGCGTCTGTCCAGTAAACTCGATGAACGCTTTCTGCAAACTGCGTCATTAGGATCTGCCCCTTTTCTCAAACCTGTACACTTAGGTGTACAGGTCCTGGGCTAAGCCTTACTCAGCCTTCCACTTCAGCCCCAATGTTTCTCTCTATGCAAACATAGTAGGGCTGAATGAGTGCGGTAATGGTACAATGCCCCGGTAGGGAGTTAGCTTGTTAACCCTGCCACATTCAGTGCCTCAGGGCACGACCAGCTCCAGCGAGTGTCCTCCTTGTTTCCACCTGGTACCATAGTGGACCTGAAGGGCTCGCAGCCTCTCAGGAGGCCCCTAGAGCTGCACTAGGGTGTAGCTCCGGCTCTGGGCCGTCATCTTCAATAGGAGGGCTTCAGACAAAAAATTCTGACATGGGATTTTCTGGGGATTCGCCAAGAAGGGGCGTTGTGCACCTCTTTATACAGTGCCCACCCCACTAAGGCACCCTCAGGGATCTGGTCCCTTAACCCTGCCACGTTTAGTGCTTCAGGGCATGGCCAGCTCCAGTGAGCACCCTCCTCGGTTTCCGCCCGGTATCGTAGCGGATTCTGAGGACTCGATGCCTCCTAGGATGCCCCTAGAGCTGCACCAGGGCGTAGCTCTGGCTCTAGGTGTACCAGAGGTCAGTCTCAAAAGACTGATACCCTTAAGAGACTACCTGGCAGCCTGGGAAGCTCTGCCAGACGTGTCTCGATGGGTCCTGTGTACTGTAGACACAGGCTATACGATTCAGTTCGGTTCTCGTCCAGCCTGGTTCAATGTTACAAGGAGGTTGTATGCCGCAAAATGGCGCCTGTTCTCTGCGTGGTGCAAGCACCACCAATTGGACCCGGTCAACTGTCCGGTTGGTTCAGTGCTAGAGTTCCAGTAGGAGCAATTAGCCTCAGGGTTGTCTCTTTCTACCCTGAAAGGTTATGTTTCCGCTATCACGGCTTCTTGTGCTCCGCTTGCTGAGCAGTTGCTGGGCAAGCATCCCTTGATTACACGTTTCCTGCGTGGCACCCAGAGGCTGGGGCCTTGTGGGACTTGGCTGTTGTGCTGGAGGCTCTGTTGAAGCCCCCCTTTGAGCCTGAGGACTGGTCAGTCTGGTATGATTGGACTCTCTTTCCCAAAGCGATTTTAACACAGCTCGAGTTTCCAAAAGGGAACGTCTCTAGTTTACGTATGTAACCCTGGTTCCCTGAGGAAACGAGAAGCTGCATCTCCAAGCCACACTCCCTGCATCCCTGTGGCGCTTCCTTCCCTTTTCAGAAGCTAGCTTCAGCTCCACCACATGCGCAATTTATATCTTCCTGGTCTAACCATTGGACAGACTGCACACATTACTCATAGCGTGGACAACGCGGAAGCATTCCCAAAGCATTGTTGATGTAGCGTCTCATTCCCTCAGGGAACCAGGGTTACACACTTAACCTAGAGACGTTTGTGACTGTTTTAATATGACATCATGGTAAACAATCCGATGATGCGACTGCATGTGGTTACAGAAGGCCAAAGCCAAGCTGCAACTGTACTCTAAGTATAAGCGAATAAAGTTGTGACTCAGATGGTTGATGAATTGAAGCATACTGACCTTTTCAAAGAATTTTGGCACTAATAATTTGTAGTGTAATTTGTAGGTACTTAGATTGTGCACAAGACAAAATCCACACATTTGTGCGCTGTTGTTATTTTTATATCCATAAATTAACACACTAAGTAGAGTGGCACAGTGGTGGGTAAGACATTTAAAATCCACCGATGCAGTGTGATATTCAACTTATTTGGTGCAAAAATGTGTGTTTTACTGCCTCCTGAGGCCCTATCATAGCATATTTACAGGGATGTTTCTCTCAAGTTTGGTTTTCTCACAATCTTTACTAAGTTTGACACCCCCTAGCAAATATGTAAATAGGGAAGTATGTGGTATTTAGCTTGTAGTTGTCTATTTTATTTCGTTGTTGAATAGTATTTACTACATAAGCCAAAATAAGCTAATCATAAAAGCTAATGATGGGGTGTTTACTAAGTAATAGTTGTTACTTTTTTTTTTTTTTTTTTTTTTTAATAAGCTTAGTTTTTTTTTAAATAAAGCTTTTTTCCCTTTATTTAAACATTTATTTTAAATCCACAATACAACAACAAAGCAATTAAAGTTCAGTACTGTTTTCAACTTTGTGAACATGGAGGCAATGCTCAAATCACACTGTGCTGTTAACTATTAAATGTGTCCAAAATAGGACCCATGAATATGCAATTGTCTCACAAAAAATAAAAGGAACACAGTGTCTGATTATTTTGATTTTGTCAGGATTAGGCCAAGATCAGCATTACATTACATTATACCTATTAACAAATACATATCATATGGCACCTTGTTAGCCCTTAGCACAATTTATCAAGTTTGAGTTTATGTGTGTCAAGCTTTTCATGGTCATGAAGTTGTATGTGGAGATTGGTTAGAACATACACATGGCAAACCAAGAAACTTGAAAAAGTCTTTGTATTGGAACCAGTCATTATTTGTGCATACATTTTGTACATTCTGTACCATCAATAACCTCTGCGCCTTCCAGTTTATTAAGGATTTGACATTTATTATGTTTTAAAAATAAACTCTTTAATATAGCTCACCTTGCACTTTAAAGTGTAGCAGAAAACATGATCTTTTAGTATCTTACTGTCTATATTCATTAATGACCTTCTGCACATTTTATCTAATGCTTGTAATCTCTACAATCTGCAATCTTTGAAATAAAAAATATGTGACACTAAAATAAAAGTAAAATATAACTACAAGGAGATCAGAACATTAAATTAAATGTTTAAGTAGGAACTGGAAGGAATGAATTATTTTTTTGTATTGTATTTTATTGTTGTTGTTACTTATTAAATTTCTTTTTTTATATATATAACAAGGAAGACAAATGGCATTAGCAAAGCTATGATGACTTCAGAACATTGAAGCTCTCATATGTATCATATAAATTATGTTCACGACCTATTTTTTTATTCTTCTGACTAGCTGGACATACAAACACTTGATGTACAGGCTGTGTCCAGGCTAAAGAACATCAAAGCTGCTTAAGACACATGTTGAAAGCCTCTAAAATATATGTGTTCACTGCCTTGGCACTTGCCATATACATTATGCTGTGGTCTGACTGAAATTCCCTATGCTGACAGAGAATATTCTTATTAATCAACTGGCAAGAAACATGGTTTGGGAGATTAAACCAGGACAAGGCCTTTAACAAAGTTTTCATTAAAGCTGTAGCACTTTTCCTCCTCACTGCTACTTGGAAGAACAACAGAACATTCAGGTAACTGTGAGAAAAGAAAGAGAGTTATGACATTAGGAAAACCAGGCTGTGTTTTTTTTGCTCACAGCAGGAGATCCTCTGATTCTCTTAGTACAATTGGGTAATTCAGGGTTTTCTTGACCAGCAAAGAAAAATGTTTGTGGTTTGGTGGGTGATGATTATTTGATGTTCGTAACCTTTCATTTGTATTAGCATCTGTACTGGCTATGTAGCTTAAGCAATCTCAACAAAGATGTTCACAGAAATCTTTTGTTAAGTTTATCCAAAACCAATGGATTACAAATTCAGAGTTTCTACTGGGAAGAACATGTTGTAAGTTAGCTCTGTGATCACATTTCTTCTTAAACACTGGCAAAATGTGAAAGTTCTTGGTAGTTCCATGCACTGGTGAAACAAATAATCCTTTTAATTTAGAATCAAAGAAAAAAGAAATGCAATAATGTTGAAGCGGCCAGTTATATTCTAGTTTCGTATTGTGCAATTCAAAGCCATGTTTTGATTGCCTCATAGGTCTTTAGAAATAAAATGCTAAAGATCAGAGAGTTTGCAGCATGAAGTCAAAATGTTAATGTGTCGCACTCAGAGAACATAGTTGACTTCAGTAGGCTTTAAAGTTGAGTAGATGTGGTGCAGTTGGATGGCCATAACTCAAGCAAAAAAGAGACAAAATAGCAGCCTTTCAGTTGGCTTGTATTACTGAAGATACACTTTGTCTTGCTCTCACTTTGCTCTCACTTTGTATATGTGAGAGCCATACTTTCATGCATACTCACTGCCAAAGAGAAAAAAAATAAAAAAATAAGAGAAAGATAAACAAATAAATAACAGAAATTTACATAGGCTCAGGTGTGCTATGCTTCTCTTCAAATGTTATCCCCAAATAGCCCCTTCCCAGTGCAAACTCAAACTAAAGATCACCTTCATGAGCAATTTATTCACTACCATCAATTCCCAGCCTATGGACCACTGTGAACTGAGCATTTGCCACATCCTTCATGCAGTGGAGATACTGCAAGGATATTTGTTCCCAGTGTATGAAAAAGTGGCTTATAAGTTGGGACCAGAGAGTAGGGACCACCCACCTGATGGCTATACATCTTTTACAATTGAGTTGTGTGTCAATTCTTACAGTATGTAGTCCTATACTACACAGGACAGAAAGCTCTTTCACTGATGCAACAGTCTGCAAATCCTAGGATTGATAAAAAAAAGCCGACCCCAAAGAGATGCTTCAGTATTGCACTGACCACTGGGCTGCATTTTGTGATTCATTTTTTAATTAGACTATTCTGTGAACTCATACCAGTTGACATTTTTTTGGTGCCAATACATTTGTCTTAGAAACGAGTTTATTAGAGCGACAGCACATGTAGGACGTTTTGGGGACTACGTGAGAGAGACTCGATTGAGATGGTTTGGACATGGGGTATATCGGTAGAAGAATGCTGAGGATGGGGCCGCCAGGAAGGAGGAAAAGAGGAAGGCCAAAGAGGAGGTTTATGGGTGTGGTGGCAGAAGAAATGCAGGTAGTTGGTTTGAAAGAGGCAGATGTAGAGGACAGAGTAATATGGAAACAAATGATCCGCTGTGGCGACCCCTAATGGGAGCAGCCGAGAGAAGAAAAAGAAGGTACCATTATATTTATCATTTTTTAAAAATAAAACATGACATTTTGTATATCCACCAATATTCACAAAATCTGTTGCTGTCTTTCTTTTCTATAGATGTTTATAGCATTGAATTATGTGGAAGGATTGAAAAATTGGCATGAACTAAACAGTGTGAGGAACACCATTTTTCTTTGGACTTTAGAGACAATGGAATCTGCCAGTTGCCCATGATCAATTCCATGTGCAAATAAAAAATTTAACACACCCAGCCAATTTAGGTCAATAGGAGACATTGAATAGGTATCACATTGTGAAAGTCCACCCAGAAACAGACTACCCTATCCAGCTGGCACAAACACAATATGGCGATTCCAGTGACTTCTTTATGCTTCCAATCTCTAGTATTTTTTTCAAATTTTTCCTGAACCACTTTCCTTTTGTGCTCAGGCAAGTAATCTGGCTGGCTGCCCACAGCCATGCCCAGAGAGTCTTATTGGGATGTTCCATAAGTACTTTCTGAATCATATAATGGTGATCTAAGCCCAGATATCTTTTGACTCTTGCACGCTGTATCGTTTCGGATTTTGTACTGACTTTTTTTTATTTAAAAAAATTATTAAATTTTAATAAAGTCTTCTGAGTACAGCATATTGTATCACTGTCAACTTACCCCAAAACCCAAAAGCATGTAATATTGTTAGGAAAAAAATGAGAACACATTAAATTTACCTTTACATTTTATATTTTGTTGAATTCCCGTCTTAAACAGAGTTCAGTAAATTCAAAGCCAAAGAAACATATACAATAAAATGTAATGATTCACATGAAATTCCCTCAACATATATTGCTTAGATCAAGTTAAGTTGCTTTCATTGTCATTTCAACCACATGTAGTACAATAGACAGTAAAATGAAACAACGTTCATCCAGGACCAAGGCACAACACAAATTAACACAAGATAACAAAACTAACTAGTACAAACATGGTACTTTACATAAATTAATCAGGACTTTACATAAATTGCATAATTACATTATTATAAATTACATAAGTTGGGACCAGAAATGTGGATCTTCATAACTGAGGCCGATGTGATTCGCATCTCGAAGCATGGCCAACGATACAATACATGAAAGATACATATGAAGCAGCTACCTATACGAGACGATTCACTCCTATTACGATGAAGTGCGATCCAATTTCAAATAGATTCAAGACAATGTGTTTTAATGCTATACGATGCAATGGGAAAAAAATATGCAATATGATGTTATGGAACAGCCTTCCAATTAATTCAAGTCTAGACTGAAAACACATTTATTTAGTCAAAATTTTGTCAGTGGCTCTTCCTTAGGTCTTATGTTTATCCTTTATGGAACCCTGATCACACTGTATAGTGTCCTTAAACACTTAAACAATGAGAATGCTTAACAACTTTAATTTTCTCTCTTTCCCCCTCTTCTCTCTCTCTCTCTCTCTCTCTCTCTCTCTCTCTCTCTCTCTCTCTCGTAAACATGCCCCAAGGTTTTCAGAGATCAGTATTTCTGTCCTTTCTTCTCTCCGGTCTTTCTCAATTGAGACCACTCTGTGCAGCTGAGGATGCTTCCACATCAAGGCTAAAGATCCATGAAGCTGCTGAGCCACTAAAAAACTTTGAGGACTGATTCGGAATTAATATAAACAGTCTACTACAGTGGCTCAGGACAGTTTGCATGAATAGATCTGCATTTACACACCTATTACTACACACCATAACAATGTAATTACAATGAATTGAAATTTGGTGCCACCCAAATGAGGATGGGTTCCCTTTTAAGTCTGGTTCTTCTCAAGGTTTCTTTCTTATACCATCTCAGGGATTTTTTCCTTGCCCATTCGTCACTGGCTTGCTCATCAGGGATAAACAATTATAATGAAATAACATATACTGTAGGCAATATTATTTTTATAACTTTTATAACTTACACATTCCTTTATATAACCATACTACCGCTTTATTGGTGTAAAGCTGCTTTGAGACAATGTGCACTGTAAAAAGAACTTTACAAATAAACTTGAATTGAATTGAGTTTGCTATGAAAGAGATAGTGTCAGGGATCCACCTGCCACGCCCCCCTTTTGTGGCGCTCATGCCTACACTCTCCCTGGAGCTCCAGGTTTAACCACGCACACCTGGGGCTCGTTGTCTCTCATGCCTCCGCTCTCTCTGGAGCTCCAGGCTTAACGATGCACACCTGAAGCTCATCATCACTCCACCCCGCTCCTACATAAACCCCTCACTCACATTCACTCCCCGTTCGTTATTGTATGTGTTGGACTTGACGTGCGGTCTATGTGTTCGTGTTTCGGTTTTCACACAGGACTCTATTTATCCGTTCCATTCGGACTCCACGATCCCGTCCCGGCTGCGCTTCTCCTCCCCGCGCATCTCGGGTCAGCTACGCTTCTCCCAAAGCGCACCTCAGACTCTCTCAACCGAAAGACTGCCGTGTGCATGTGTGAGCGTGTGTGTGTGTGTGTGGGTGCGCATGTGCGCGTGTGTGCTCGTGTGTATCTCTCTCCCTCACACTTGTCATTTAAACCCGAGCGAGCTGTACTCCGGCTTCCGCCTTCTGTTTTGCTCGCACCCTGACAGATAGTTTGCTTTAATTTATTTGGTTCAGACAGACAGCAAACTATCTCTCACTTTGTAGTGCAAAAAAAAAACCTATTAAATAAAACCAGATGTTCTTTTCCTGTTCTGTCTCCAGGAAAATGCAGCTCTTCCTCTGGCATGTTAATCTTTATATTATGTGACTCTCAGCACACGTCTCTGTCTCCATAATATTGTGATATGGCATATTCATGTAGAAGCAGTGGTGCTGTTTAGCAGGAAGAAATGAATCTACATATAAAATGTTGGTCACAAACTATTGCCCTCTATTTAAATAATAAAAGTATGGCACATCTACTAATAATCATGTATAAATAAATAGTTTTTAACCGATGCAAATATGTTAGAAATCGGATACAAAATGCCAACTTGTATCCGATGCACACTTGTTAAAATTGATGGATCACATTGTTATCTTTCATGCCGATGCACCGATGTGAATGGGTGAATTTTACCATCCCTAACATCCACAAATGCCTTGGATGCACACTTCAGCCTTTATACAACATTGTCTCATGTACAAATGTTTCAGTAGTGCATTTTGTAGGTCTTCATCTACCTGTTCATGTTTTTTGTTCATCCACAATGCAGTAGTTTTCATAATGAAAAATAAATAAATAAAAATACAAGAATCATTTTTTCCCTCGTAGCACATTATGCAGATAACCATTTTCAAAATGAATATTAAAACACCAGTCAGAAAATCAACACCTGCTCTCTCAGCTTTCACCTGTCGAAAATAAGATAAATATGCACTGTCTGGAATAAAATGGTTTTGATCCCCCCAAGGAAAACAGCAGGCAAATACTGCACAGCATTAAACTGATTATAGGATCGGCGCTGTGAGTTTGATTTCGGGTGTTCTATTAAATGGGTTTTAATTAACCGTCAATTACAGTGACTAGGCGTTCGGTGTGAATGCAAAGACGTGCAAAATAAACATGAGCCATGGTTTGTGTAATGTACGTAGAATTATCATAGACATATGCATCTTTGGGGAAAATATCTGCAGTTATAAATGTTATAAATGCATGTAATTTTTACAGATACAGTACTTATTATTATAAGGCAGTGTTTTTGCACTTTGCTCTACACTAACACTGCACTGTCCCACACTGTGCCCATTTGTTCTGTCCTTCTTTTTTTTTGGCAGTCACTGTGCTGTTATGCGTTGTTTGCACAAGTTTGTATGCATTCACTTTATGAGGTCATGCGTGTAGGTCTGCGTAGCCTTGTTCCTTTTGTGCTGTCTTGTGTAGTTCTATGTTTTATGTAGTACCTTAGTGTTGGAGAAATGTTGTTTCGATACACTGTGTATTGTTGTAATGGATAATTATGTAGCTGCAAGTACAGATACTTTGTTAAATGTACACACATGCAACACAAACAAAACACCAGGTGACTAAACAAAGAAGCAAGGACCACCATCTAAAACGTGGAGTAGAACGTCATATGCTGTGTTTGGTATTTGCAGCTGTGCATTGTGGCTGAACATCTCCAATTTGGTCATTTACAAGTCTTGTGGTTTGTTCAGATGCAACTTTGCAACCCTTAAGCCATGCAGGGATGTTTTTTTAGCCATGCTGGCATTATTATTATTTATTTATTTTTTTACTATTTTTGTTTGTTATTTTTTAAATGTACTAACATTAACTTTTACATGCTAACTGAGGCCTTTAGAGACTGAGATGTAACTTGTTTTTTTTTTTTTTTGCAATTTCTCTGAGCACATCCACACAGGGGAAGATTAGCAATTGCCTTAAATGTTTTCCACTTGTGAATTATGTTCCTCACCTTAGAAATATTTTAAAATCAAGTCAAGTCAAGAAGCTTTTATTGTCATTTCAACCATATATAGCTGACGCATTACACAGTGAAATGAAACAACGTTCCTCCTGAACTCTGGTGCTACATACAACAATCACAGAAAACAGAAAACACAGGGCTAAGGACTAGTAAGTGTCCTCTCCACATAAAGTTCATTGTGTGCATCCTGGTGCAAACAGTGCAAAGACAACACAAGACAGTGCAAGACAATACAGGACAGTGCAAGACAAATACACAAAATACAAAATAGCTCCGCCAGTAAACCTGTTGTATATTACACACTGTGGTGTATAGGAGACGTAAAGTGAACAGTAACAAAAATGTAAACAAAATGTTGTGCAAAAGAGCAATAGCAGCAATCCAGAGAAGATGTGCAAAAATGGCATGTAAACAGTTTATGGTAATGAAGTGATGTAATGTGAGTGGTACTGAAGACAAGGGTGTGTGAAGTGAGTACGAGTGTGTGTTGAGTCTGGGTTGTACAGATCAGTCAGACTGTGTGTGTGTGTGTGTGTGTGTGTGTGTGTGCGTGTGAGTTCAGTTTAGTTCTGTGTTGAGAAGCCTGATGGCTTGAGGGAAGAAGCTGTTGCACAGTCCAGATGTGACGGCCCGAATGCTTCGGAACCGCTTCCCTGATGGCAGGAGGGTGAAGAGTGTGTGTGAGGGGTGCGTGGGGCCGTCCACAATGCTGTTGGCTTTGCGGATGCAGCGTGTGGTGTAAATGTCCATGATAGAGGGGAGAGAGACTCAGATGATCTCAGCTGTCCTCACTATCCTCTGTAGGGTCTTGCAATCCGAGACGGTGCAGTTCCCTAACCAGGCAGTGATGCAGCTGCACAAGATGCTCTCAATGGTCCCTCTGAAGAACGTGGTCAGGTTGGGGGGAGGGAGATGGGCTTTTCCCTCAGCCTTCTCAGGAAGTAGAGACCCTGCTGGGCTTTCTTGGTGATGGACCTGGTGTTGAGTGACCAGGTAAGGTTATCCGCCAAATGAACACCAAGGAATTTGGTGCTCTTGATGATCTCCACGGAGGATACATCGATGATCAGTGGAGAATGGTTGCTCTGTGCTCTCCTGAAGTCAACAACCTTCAACCGAAAATCTCTTTCGTTTTGTCGACGTTTAGAGACAGGTTGTTGGCTCCACACCAGGCTGTTAACCGTTGCACCTCCTCTCTGTATGCTGACACATCGTTTTTGCTGATGAGACCCACCACGCTTTTGTCATCGGCGAGTTTGATGATGTGATTTCAGCTGTGCATTGCTACACAGTCATAAGTCAGCAGAGTGAACAGCACTGGTCACTGAGCCCAGTAGGCTCAGCTTCTCAATCAGGTGCTGAGGGATGATCATGTTGAATGCTGAGCTGAAGTCTATGAACAGCATTCGTACATAATGCCTTGTTGTCTAGGTGGGTAAGGGCCAGATGAAGGGTCGTAGAGATGGCATCATCCGTGGAGTGGTTTGGACGATATGCGAACTGCATGGGGTCCAGTGAGGGTGGAAGCTGGGTCTTGACGTGCCTCATGACGAGCCTCTCGAAGCACTTCATCACGATGGGTGTGAGCGCGACGGGACGATCGTCATTTAGGCAGGAGACAATAAACTTATTTGGCACGGGAACGATGGTCATCGTCTTGAGGCAGGTAGGAACATCTGTGCTGCTCAGGGAGATGTTGAAGATGTTGGTGAAGACATCCGCTAGCTGTTGTGCACATTCCCTGAGCACTCTGCCAGGAATGTTGTCTTCCTTCCGTGTTAACTCTGCCTAGAGTTTTCCTCACTTCAGCTGTGGTTAGACAAAGCACCTGGTCACTGGGAGGAGGGGTGGTCTTCCTCGCCGCCATGTTGTTCTGCACATCGAACCAGGCGTAGAAGTCGTTCAGTGCATCTGGGTGGGAGGCGTCACTCTAATGGTCCCGTAGAGTACGCTGAGCACTTCCTTAGCATTAGCGCTAGGTGTTACACTCCGAGCACAATAGCGGTGGTGAATTCCCTAGTAAATAAAAAGGTCTGCATCTCACAACCATAAACTCCAACAGCGATGAGCAGTAGGTGGAATCGAGGACAGTGTTCTTACACCGTTCCGTGTTGATGTAAACACACAGACCGCCACCGCAGAAATGGCCTTATAACCCTTCCTAGTTTGATAGACAGCAACAATTGCTTTTGTTAGATCATTGCTGATGTCTTTTTTTTTTTTGGCACATACATGAAAGCTCTTATAAAAACTTGTTTCTTATAGAGGTGGTCACACTTACTAATGATCAATTAATCAAGGGCATTAACTTAGCAGCACCTTCTGCAGCTTAGCCTTTTAATTGCTATGGAAGCAGTTATTGTGTTCTTTTTCCACATATACCTATTCCATTTGGGCTCTTTTTGTGAAATAAACAATTATGTGCACTATGTGTTGTTTTTATGAGATTGTATTCACCATTTTAATTATCTGATAAATCATACAATTCACTTTTTTTTTTTTTTTTTTTTTACATTTTACGTTAAATTATATGTACATATGTACATATATTTACAATAAATCTACACTTGTTACTTTGCACAGTGCCACTGCTGTGTCCCTGTACTATGCAATCACAGTAAAGTTGTATCTATTTTGGAGCCTGCATTTTTTTCATGGTGCAGTTAGCACCAATTCCTGTCAAAATTCTGCCTAAATAACGCTAAAATAAACTAGATTTAGATTTTCTTGCATACTACTGTCTGAGACAAGAAGCCATAATTTCTTTTTAAAGATCTTATCAATGCTATATTATATAACTATTTCATCTGTTTTAGTGACTGCTCATACCATACGTTTCTTAAACCACAAGGCTGCTATCAAAAGGCTTCATTTACTACACTGCCATTGGAAACGTTCATTATTCATGGTAGCAGGAGAGCCTAAGAGCCACATTATTGAGGACCAAGAGTAATGGCATTATATGAGCTGAATTAGTAGCTCATATAATGAGATAAATTAGTAGTGATTACTGTAAATAACAGTTATGTTCCCTGGTGGTCTAGTGGTTAGAATGCAGCGCTCTCACCGCTGCGGCCCTGGTTCGATCCCCGGTCAGAGAACCAACCCCAGCCATTAGGGTTGCACAAACCTTAGTGCCGGTCCCAAGCCCGGATAAATGGGGAGGGTTGCGTTATTGTCAGGGATCCACCTGCCACGCCCACCCTTTTGTGGCGCTCATGCCTACGCTCTCCCTGGAGCTCCAGGTTTAACCACGCACACCTAGGGCTCGTTGTCTCTAATGCCTCCGCTCTCTCTGGAGCTCCAGGCTTAACGATGCACACCTGAAGCTCATCATCACTCCACCCCGCTCCTACATAAACCCCTCACTCACATTCACTCGCCGTTCGTTATTATATGTGTTGGACTTTACGTGCTGCATGTTTTCGTGGTCCGGGTTTCAGACAGGACTCTATGCGTCCGTTCCTTTCGGACTCCACAATCCCGTACCGGCTGCGCTTCTCCTCCCCGTGCATCTCGGATCAGCTACGCTTCTCCTCAAGCGCACCTCGGACTTACTCAACCGAAGGACTGCAGTGTGCATGTGTGAGTGTGTGTGTGCGCGCGCGCGCGTGTGTGTGTGTGTGTGTGTGTGTGTGTGTGTGCTTGTTTTATCTCTCTCCCTCACTCTGGTCAATAAAACCTGAGCGAGCTGTACTCCGGCTTCCGCCTCCCGTTTCACTCGCACCCTGACAGTTAGGAAGGGCAGCCAGCGTAAAAACATGTGCCAAATCAAATATGTGGATGGTCCGCTGTGGCGACCCCTAATGGGAGAAGCCGAAAGAAAGTTTTTTAACTGTAAATAACAGTTATATGAGGTGTGTGTGTGTGTGTGTGTGTGTATATATATATATATATATATATATATATATATATATATATATCTCTTACAAAAAGAGTAAAAACAGAAAAGAGTACATCCCTTGCATTTTAGCAACCATTTTAGTATATATTTTAAGG
Source organism: Silurus glanis (assembly GCA_014706435.1). NCBI lineage: Eukaryota > Metazoa > Chordata > Actinopteri > Siluriformes > Siluridae > Silurus > Silurus glanis. Next base: position 976,134 of record JAAIIK010000048.1, on the reverse strand, counting down.
GACGATACTAGAAATTAAAATTGGATGTACTTAAGAGTAGTCAATAACAACATACTGCTATTACTGTCAAAATGACTGGCAACAAAAGCAACATTGATATCCAGCACTGCCTTAATCCTCCTGGGTGTGGGGTGACATCATGACCAGGAAGCTATAAAACACACATGGAGTGAAGCCATGTGCATTGAGACGCAGCATCTCCTTCCCTCATACGTAACCTAGAGACGTTCTCTTTCAGGAACTCGACCTGCATCACAACGTTTTGTGAACGAGTGTACAATCATGCCAGACTGACCAGTGTGTATAGGCACAGCTAGGTTGAAGGACAGAGGGGCCAGGATTGGCACTGATAAAACCAGACAAAGGTCAGCGGGGTGGACCAGCCCGCAGCGTTGCAGATGTTTTGGAGGAACACTCCAGAGGACCCAGCCTTAAAGGCTGCCACACTCCGAGTTGAGTGAGCTCTGACCTCGAATAGAGCGGGGAGACCAGAGGACTCATAAGAAGATGCAATAGCATAAATGATCCATTTGCTCACAGTCCGCTTGTTAGCAGGAACTCCTCTCCTCGGAGGGCCGTAGCATACAAGCAGTTGATCTGAATTCCTCCTGGGACCCGTCCTGGACTGGATCCAAATGGTGGTGCTCACACCACACATTCAATAGGCGCCATCTCGTGGCATATGACCTCCTTGAAGGTGGAGGGAGCTCTGGAGTGGTGAATCGTTTTTACCACCTCAGTGAAGAGACCGGAACCTCGGAGCTGTGCCCTCTCAGGGGCCACAGCCACAGCCTCCACCACTATGGGATAGTGTAAACTATAGTGCCCCCTGCTTGAGAGAGGAAATCCCCTTCTCAGAGCAATCTCCCAGGGAGGGTACTTGAGGAGGGCTACCAGGTCTGCAAACCATGGTTTGCCCGGCCACCTTGCTCTCGTCAAGGGGGAAGAAACTGCCTAACGGCGTGCTTCCAAAGCCTGTGAGTGAGTGCTGGCCTGGGCAGGTGAGGTTGAAGAAAGGGGCAAGCCTGTTTTGAAATCCTCAGCAAAGTCTATTTGCGAGCCCTAGGAACTGGCGTGCCACTCCGCCTCAGTGTGCTTCACTCCCAGTTGGATTGGATTGGATTTATTTATTTTTTTTTTTTTACAAACAGTTCAGCATGAAATACACACAAAACACTTCATTAACAAACAGAAGCTGGCACTGGTTTCACTCCATGTGCGTTTTCTAGCTTCCTGGTCATGACGTCACCCTGCTGGTGATGCAGCATGTCCAATTCGACTGATTACACACATTATTTCAGAGCATTGACAACATGGTCACATTCCCAAAGAAGTTGACTAAAATATATCCAAGCTTCATTTCCATAATAATATCATTTTAGAAGATATACTAAAATGGTTGCTGAAATGTGTATATATACATATGCACTACAATCAAACTTAGCATTATGTCAAATCACTAAATGTAACTGTTAAAACAAGAGAGCAGAACACATTTTCAAAGACTGATCAAGTGCCAGGGTCGAAGGAAATAAAATGTGTTTGTTACTAATAATGTGATTTATCAAGAGAAGGAAAAAAAATAGCTCAAATTTCAACTCTGGTTTGATAGAAACTTCAAATAAAGTGTGCTGGCACCACAGCAGTTCCCTTGAGCCCATGCAAGCTCAATTCTGACACATAATAAGCCACAGAGAAGTGTTTTATATTTACGTTGGCTTGACAGAATACAGCTTTTCAACTTCTTCCTTTACCTTATCTTTTCTTTTTCTTCATTGCATGGTTAAACTCTTCAATCCGTTTGGTCAGCAAACATGTATTATTTTTGTATGACAGCGTCGTTTACACAATGGTTTGTGCATTAAATGTTAGATATGTTTTCTTCTCCTTTTTCTGATACTGTTATTAATTATGTTAGCATGGCAGTGACAACATAATGTTAACTTTTCCAATTTTAATTATTTTTTCTATCTGAAAAGCAGAAAAGGTTCATTCATTTTTAGAGAATCTTTTGGCACAGAACCACACAACGTGCCAAATAAAGCCAAAATGAAGAATGCATGTGTGAAAATGTAAGTACACCTTATGATTCAATAGCTAGAACATCTCTGAGTTACATCTGTAACCCTGGTTCCCCAAGTGAACAAGATGCTGCATCAACAACACTAGGAACGCCTCTGCATGACCTCTCTCTGAACCATGTATGTAATCTGTTCAATGGAATGCTGTGACGTCACTGGCGGGGTGACGTAACGACTAGGAAGCTATAAAATTCACATGCGGTGGAGACAGCGCTAACTTCGGGAACGTGAAGGAAGTGCTCACAGGGATGCGGGAGGTATGGCACTGAGACGCACTGTCTCGTTCCCTCAGGAAACAAAGGTTACAGATGTAACCCAGAAATGTTTTCCTTCAGGAACTTGAGCTGCGTCAACAACGGTACAACACCACCAAACTGACAAATCCGTGCCTAGTGTGGATGGGCACAGCTAAGATGAAAGGACTGAGGGGCCAGGAGTGGCATTAAGGTCAAGGATGTAAGACCTGATGAAGGTTATATTGGTGCACCAGCCTGCATTGTTGCAAATATCCTGAAAAGAAACCCAAGGAGAAAACACCTTAGAGGCCACCACACTTTGAGTAAAATGGGGCCCTGACCCTGAACGGAAGCGGGAGACCAGAGGACTCATAAGAAGAGGAGATAGCATCCACAATCCACCTGTTGAGGGTCTGCTTGTCTACTGGAAAACTGTTCTTATAAGGACCAAGTAGACAAACAGCTGGTCCAACTTTCTCCACAGGGCAGCTCTGTGGATGTATGCATCCAGTGCTCGCATTGGACACACTCAATTAACCTTGTCCTGGTCTTGGTCCTGAAAAGGAGGAGAATAGAATGCCTGGAGCACGACTGGCCGTGGGGTAGAGAAAGGCACTGGCCATGAGTGGGGTAAATTCTAGACCAGAGTGGGCCACAGAAAGGGCTTGAAAGTCCCCAAATCTCTTTAGAGTAGAGCTGGCCAGTAGAAAAGCAGTCTTGACTACAAGGAACCACAAGGGCACTTTATGCAAAGGCTTAAAGGGAGGCTTGGACAGGGCCTCAAGAACAACAACCAGATCCTATTAAGGCACTTTAGGTCGCACCATAACGCAGAGGAAACTTGTCACTAACAGTAGCAGACAAGTAAACCTGTAGGGTAGAGGGAGACAACCCTTCAGCGAAACATTCTTGAAGGAATTGCAGCACTGGACCAATTAGTCCAACTGGCAGTTAACTGGATCTAACTAATGGTTCTCACACTATATATTGAGTGGGTGCTATTTTGCGGTGTATGACCTCCTCGTGGAGGGAGCTCTGGACTGGAGAATGGTTTCTACAACCTTGGCCAAGAGACTAGAGACTAGAAGTCACAGCCTCCACAAATTTGGGCAGGGGTAAAATAGAGTGCCCTCTGCCTGCTAGAGGAGATCCTGCTTGAAGGGAATCTCCCAGGTAGGGTGTTCAAGAAGGGCTACCAGGTTTGCATACCATGGCTGGCCCAGCCAGCAGGGGGCTACCAGAAGGAGACAGAATCAATCTCGGTGAACCCTCTCCAGAATTCCTGGGAGCAGAGTAATAGGGGAAAGGGTACAGGCACAGCCCCATTGCTAATATTCTCTAAGGTAAAAAGGCCAGCAGTACTGACTTCGAAGGCCCTGGGCAGATCTAACATCCACATCCACATACTGGAAGCAGTGCAACCAAGGGAAACGCTACAAAATTAAGAGAATAAACTGTTGGGAATAAATTAATACAATTTTATGCAACAAATATTAGAATTTAGGTTGTAAATGGTCAGTGCTTCTGATAGTGTTTCGGCCAGCAGAGAAGGCTTTGCTGGTCCTAACCACCCACCACTGATGTCTATTAATTCACAGCTGTGGCTTCTTCCATATGTGATTAATTCCTATCTATATACTCCTTTAATTTAGTCTTGTCTTTGTGAAGTAACAGAAATTTACTGAGCCATTATTTGGTTCTCATTTCACGGATTCACTGTTTCATGTTTGTGTTTCTTGTTCTTGTTTGGCCTAGTTCACGCTGTTTGCTAATCACCCAAGCTTTGCCTGTCCCACTCTGCCTGCTGTTTTGGATCTGTTTGCCTTTTTATTAGTTAAATGTTCTTACTGTTAACTTGCATCTGCTACCGCTGTTGTGTGCATTTGCATTACATAACACAGGTAATGGAAAGGCCTAGTAAGAAAACTGTGTGTATACTTTGCAAAGTTTGGCTGAACATGAGCCTTTTTAAAGTACAGTATGTGTGTGTGTGTCTGAAGCTTGGTAAATATAAGCGTGATAGTGAATGTGAGGTTTGAGGATTGCAGTCCATGCCAGCCAGGTTTTCAGGCTGTGATAACTGCTAGAGATGTATGGTATGTGTTGTGATCTGACACACATATTTGAGAGTCCAGTCCAGCTTGAATGCACACTGTCAATAAAACATAAAAAAGAGGGTGTACCAAATACTAAGAAACTCTGAAACAAACATAACTTTTTACTTAAGCTGTATTGCAGTGAAAACACTTGCATTGAATTAGAAAATATTGCAAAATAGTTGCATTTTCCATAGGCCCCATAGTGGGGACTTCTGGACCCCATAATCTTTGAAATTTGTTCAGGACTGTAGGTTTCTGCATTGCAATGCATGACTTGTTCATGCTTACATTTTATCCAGTTGTCTGCCATGATTTCATCAGAAACGAGTCGCTCAAAATGCCACAGTCATGATACTTGATGATACTTAAGTTTCTACCCATGGAAACGCGTGTTGAAAGGAGACATCGCTGTTGCTTTGTTAGTAGAATACAATACAATCAATGCCTTTCTATTAGTTTAGTGTTGTACTTAGATATATCTGACTGCATTGACCATGTTTGTTCAACCTGCTACAAATCCTGCAACCGTATGTCATTTTGCAATGCTATAAATGTATATGAAGCATATTACTTTCACATGAATTACTGTGGGTCAATTTTGTGAGACAAATGTCTACCTCTTCTTATAACAGACTTCTTATAGAAAGATTGTACTGAATGTTTTCAACTGAAGTGCTGGTCATCCATTTGAATTCCAAACTATTATCTGTCATAACTGGAATAAATCTTCATTTGTTAGACCCATTTGCAAGACAATGTTTTTAATGGTTTCCTCAAGCTAATGTGCTAATCAAATTAGCATTAATCCAATTATGATTAATCTCCACCAGTCAAACTATTATGGCAGTTTAAGGTTGTTCACTTTGTA
>JAAIIK010000048.1:921094-931131 GCA_014706435.1 Silurus glanis | reverse complement strand
TAGATAGATAGATAGATAGATAGATAGATAGATAGATAGATAGATAGATAGATAGATAGCTTTATATAGATAGACAACTTTATTGTCATTGCACTGTACAGGTACATAGCAACGGAATGCAGTTTGGCATCTACCAGAAGTGCAAAAAGTATCAATTGTGCAAATAGTGCAGATAAATATGTATCATATGTACAGCATGTGATATATATGTAAGCATATGTACAGTGATTAAATATAAAGGCTATAACAGTGCAGAGATGTGTGGACATCATTAAGAGCCTTTGCTATGTTTCCACACGGACAGTTAATGAGGTGATACCGGAGAAAGTGCACCTCTTCAAGTCAAGTCAAGAAGCTTTTATATATAATCATAGACATTTTACAGATTTGAATGATGTATTGTTTTTATCTGTATGATCAATAAAGACAGTAATTTAAGTTCGTTTCGCCATTATGAGGGAAAAACCTACAAAACGCCACCTAGAGGGTTAATTGTGTAAAACATGGCGGATTTGGTGTTTGATTTGAGACTTGGCGCAAAAATAAAACAAATGTTTACTGATTAAAAATATTTTTCGGTGGAGTTTATTTATTTATTTTATATCTAAGTAAAGAAGGGATGTCGTGAATAAGTGTATGTTTTGCTGGAGGTTTTAATTTCGCCTCTTTTATATTTAGTTATTTATTTATGTATTTAAATTTTTTTTATAAAAATGGTAAAAACAGAAATGCGCGCTGAATTGATAGCGTGTTAATAACATTTAGTGCCATTTAAAATAATTTGAATTTTGACAGCCAAATATATATATATATTAATACAGAACGAATTAAAAATGTTTTACCTAATGCATGTATCCAGGCTGAAGATTCACGTATAGAACACAAGCAGAGAAAAGATGATGATGATCAGGAATGTGTCTGTTCTCAGTCATGTTTACATCACTGACTCCCTCTGTCTCATCCACATTAACCCCAAACTTCTTACTGCCTTCTGCCTGCTGATTCTTATCTTCGTAAAGAGTGAGAGTCAGGACTTTATACACCAGCGGATTGAAAAAAACGCGCAGTAACAGGAAATCGGTTGTTCGGCTGAAATCGGCGTGCAGTGAAAAGAAAAATTTTATATTTCACCAAATCAATGGATTAAAACTAAAGTAACGAGCCTGTTTTGATGTAAGAATTAAAAAGTACAGATATTTGTGTAAAAATGTAATGAGTAAAAGTAAAAAGTAAAGTACTGATACCAGAAAAATCTACTTAAGTACAGTAACGAAGTATTTGTACTTCGTTACTTCCCACCTCTGGATTACGTTAAGTAACCCATCGTTCTTTTTCTAACTTCACTCGGCGTTTCACTATGGGAGATATAGACCACTCCCGGATTGCACACAATCCTGTCACACCCAATCACATGGGCTCCGGACGTCTGGCCCCCAGCACCGCGTGCGCCAAGGATGACTCAGACACATCCAGTCTATAAAACCGCACAAAGGTGTGTGGCGTAGCCCAACCGGCCGCCGCACAAATTTCCTGAACAGAAATACCCTTAAGTAGGGCCCATGATGTCGCCACCCCGCTAGTAGAGTGGGCCCTCAGACCCGCAGGCACCTGAGAACCACAGCATCCATACGCTAGAGATATAGCCTCCACAATCCAGTGGGACAGCCGTTGCCTCGACAACGGCTTCCCCTTGTGAGGGGTAGCCCAAGACACAAACAGCTGGTAGGTCTTCCTGAAAGCCGCTGTCCTCCTAACATACGTATGGAGGGTCCGCACTGGACACAAGGAATTCAATCTCTCCTCCTCCTGAGATGAGAACGGAGGAGGGTGGAAAGCTGAATGTTCCGTAACGGGACATCTATAAGAAGGATCCACCACTTTAGGTACGAACGCCGGGTTAGGGCGAAAGGAAACTTTCGTGAGCCCTGGGGCAAACTGTAAACAAGACGGACTGACAGACAGGGCTTGCAGCTCACTCACACGCTTAGCTGCCACTAGAGCCACAAGCAGTGCCGTCTTAAGAGAAAGAAATTTCAGCCCTATGCCATCCACCGGCTCGAAGGGGTGCTGAGAAAGGGCCTCCAAAACCAAGAACAGGTCCCACTAAGGCACTAACCGGCGAGACATCGGCCTCTTACGGCGTGCACCTTTCATAAACCGACTAATTAAATTGTGCCGACCCGCAGGTTCGCTACCAAACCCGACATGACATGCAGAAATAGCCGCCAGATACACCTTCAAAGTAGAAAAAGCTTTCCCTCTATCCAGCAAATCCTGGAGAAAACACAGTATGTATCCCACAGAACACTGGAAAGAGACAATGTGACCACGGCCACACCACTCCTCAAAAACTCGCCATTTATTGTCATAAAGCGTGTGAGTAGACGAGGCCCTGGCACTCTGGATAGTGTGTATAACCGATGGGGGTAAACCCGCCACGCTCAAGTTCCACCTCTCACGGGCCAGGCCCAGAGAGCTATCCTGTCTGGGTCCGGATGATAAATCTCCCCGCCTGCCTGGGACAGAAGGTCCCTCCATGGAGGGAGTGGCCACGGCTGACCTGACAGCAGCTGAACTATTTCGGTGATCCAGTGTCTGGACGCCCAACGTGGAGCTATCAGAATCAGTGACAGGCCGAGTTCTCTGACCCTGGCCAGGGTGGGGGAAATCAAGCTCAGTGGAGGGAACGTGTAGAGAAGAACGTTTGGCCATGGGTGGGCTAACGCATCCACACCCAACGGTGCATCTCTGTCCCTTAGAGAAAAGTACAGAGAACACTGAGCATTTTCTCGCGAGGCATAGAGATCTACGGCAGCCCGGCCTCGCTAACTGATGTAACTGGAGGGAGCGCACACCCCCTGCCGGTTGATGTATGCGACCACTGTGGAATTGTCGGTTTTGACCAGTACGTCGGCCCTTTATGAAAGGCAGAAAATGTTTCAGCGCTAGAAACACTGCCAACAACTCCATGTAGTTTATATGTCTCGGGATTAGCTGTGGAGGCCAAACGCCGTTCACAGCTCTGCCCATTAGGGTCGCGCCCCAGCCCACCAAAGACGCGTCCGTCGTCATAGTAACCCTCGACGAAACCACCCCCAAGGGAATCCCCGAATGAAGAGTCGCGGGGCATCCCCATTGGCGGAGCGCTAAGATGCACGCCTGCATTATTTTGACTGGCCGATTGAGATGACGTCAGGGACATAAGCACAAACGCGTGACCCATCTCTGAAAATCTCTCATCATGAGAAGTCCCAGATGCACCACAGAAATCACTGAGTCCATTAAACTCAGCATTTGTAAGCACACTCGGAACGGGATCATCGTCCCCGCCCGAAAGCGAGAGAGACACTGTATGAGAGATACGATTCTCCTCTCTGTCAGCGTGACTCGATAGGAGAGGGAATCTATACTGAGTCCTAGATATTCCACGCACTACGCGGGACACAAGCAGCTCTTTTCCCTGTTTATTCTGAAACCCAGGTTGCAGAGATGTGTGACTACGCTCTCCGCATCTCTGATCGCTCGCTCCCTCGACGAGGAGCATATCAGATAATCATCTATATAAGACAAAATCCATATCCCGCTGTTTCTCAACGGTAAAAGAGCCGCTTCCACACATTTGCTGAAAGTTCTCGGAGCGAGAGACAGTCCGAACGGAATGGTGTCAGTGCCTGGGTGGTTTCATGGCGAATTGAAGCCTGTAGCCCCGTGAAATCATGCTTAACACCCATGGATGAACAGCGCATGCGCGCCAATTGACGAGGCACGCAGAAAGGGAACCCCCGCGTACACAACTTTGGTTGCGCGTTGATGACGTCACGACCGTCGCCGCGCTGGGCTCCGCTGGCAGAGCGAGCGTGGCCTCCAGCGGCAAAACTAGGGGGGTGCATGCTGAATTCTTGGAATTTTTGCACGCTATCGCCCTCGGCTGATCGCCTGGATGCGAAAGTGCCACATTTATTGTGTTTTTTATTTTCTTCCCCCACGTCCCCGAGCCATCCGATCTCGGACGTTGACCAGCGTGCTGTCTGGCGAGAGCCGATCTCGCACTCCTCGCGCTCATCGGTCTCCCTCTCGCAGCCGCGGCTGCAGCAAAGCCCCGTCGCGCTGGCTGAGGGGGTGGATTCTAAAACAGCTTGGCAGCATCCATGACCTCCGCTTTCTGTGTGTCACCCAAGCCCGACAGGTTAAGCCACAACGCTCTCTCAACTGACACAGCCAAGCCCATCACGTGGCCGCAGCCCTGAACCGCACCTCATGAAGAGCGCAGGATTAGGTCTTTCACCACACAGATCTTGTCCCAAAGTACCGGGTTAGGTACACCCATGTCGAGCTGTTGTCCCATCTCCTCCAAAATCTCCGCCTGGTACGCGGACAGTAAAGTCACCGCGTTTAGCGAGCACACTGACTGCGCTGCATATTTATACATACTCTGATGGATGGGACCACTGTCGTCCTCATCCTCGTCCTCCATATCCAAGTCGAGGAGGTCAGAGTTCGCATCGCCCTCTGCGTCCTCGTCACACAGTCGTTCCTCGTCCTCCACGAGGAGGTTATCAAACAGAGGCGGCATGACCGGCGATTCGGCCTCCATCAGGTCTGCCCAGCTCGTGGTAGCTCGCGGCTGATGTTCGACGGCCGTAGACCTCGCGGCGGCGCCGGACAGACACGGGTCCTGTTGTTTAGCCACCGCTACTCTTAGCCGTCTCTCCAAATGTTTCACCGGCATTGGAGCGCAGTGAGCGCATGCTTGCGAGTCCGCGAGCAACGTTTGAGCGTGCTTCGGGCCCATGCACGCGATGCACATCGGGTGAGGGTCCCTGCCCGAGATGGTTGCTCCACATGATGATGGACACGGGCGGGATGCAACCTCCCTGATCTTCGACTCATTCCCTTTGGTGGGGGGGATGACCGTCGACATGGTTGAGTACGGAGAATACTAGACTCGTCACAACACATTAGTCTGCCGATGTTCGCAGGGTAGTTAGCCCTCCGAAGGCTTTGCCTTGATGCACTAAGCCTGTAATTAGCTTGACGCTACTACGTCCCTACCGTGTAACTTAATACCCAGCAGGTTGGAATAGCAATAGCTCGCCTCGATGCGGACGCTATTCCGTGACGTCGCTCAGCACGATCCTGTATGACCGGTCTCGCGTTCGGTGGCGGAATCCAATGATGGCCCGCACGATGAACAGTTAAGCGAAAACCAGCCGAGAACTGGATGTGCTGAGAGAGCTTAGTGTAGTCCCTCACGGGAAGAAAGCGCAAATGATGTTAGAAGGGGTCGACCTGAGGGATAAAGGTGGGGCGAAGCCTGATCTCAGGTCGACCTGTCTGTCAAGACAGACGTGGTGTCATAGGAGCTTCCATAGTTGGTCACGCCCAAAGCGATTCCCATAGTAAAACACCGAGCAAAGTTAGAAAAAGAACTTTCAGCATTAATGGTGCAATTTTTACAACTTGAATCGTAAATTGGTTTTGATTTTATCGACTAAAATGTTCTCTCTGTTCTGTTCAATTCAATTAAATTCAATAAAATTCAGTTCAGTTTTATTTGTATAGTGCTTCTAATAATGGCCTTTATCTTAAAACTGTATGGAGATGTAAAGGTTATGAGGTTGTATAGATGAATGTATACTGTATGTATGTATGTATGTATGTATGTATGTATGTATGTATGTATGTATGTGTATAAGTTTAGCATCTATAAGTTTGTTAAAGAAACCTTGAGAGGAACCAGATTTAAAAGGGAACTCATCCTCATGTAGGTGGTCATCCTCATGTAGGTGCTCAAAAACGCACATATCTTATCACCCGCGAACACACACGTACCCTAAGTCATATCTTTATACACTGCACATGATGTGTATTTGTTCGGCAAATATTGCAGGTATACACCTATTATGCATACACACATCAGCACACTCAATAAACAACAGAGAGGCAGCACTATTTGTACTTGTTAAGAGTTTTTCAAGGTCTTTTCAAGTTCTGAAAAACAAGCAGAATAAAAAGAAAACTGCATTTTGTAATGTCCTTTTTTGTTCAATCGGAAGAACACAGCATCTACAGTTGTGCCAGGATTCTATATTATATAAAATATATATATACTCGAGAATATATTATACTCAGGGTAGTTTTGAGTCCTTCACTCAGTCATTTAACACAACTGTAAAGAACAGCTTCAGCCTATATGCCATAGAGTATGTGTTTTTTTTTGTGCTATTGTTCTTGATTGTGACAATTTTTTATGTAGTTGTTTTTATTGAAGGTAAAAGAGGCCTTAATCTAAGATCACACATAATAACATAATTGCACTTTGCTGCAGAGAAGTAACAGGCAATTACTTTGAGACTACACAGGAAGCCTGAACATTTAACTGAAACGTGGCAATAAAATGTTTACCAAAGTGTCTGCATAATTTATCAATCATAGTGTAATTTAATATTATACTGAACCACATGATCAAATATCTCACTATAGTATCACACTGTTCATTCATTAAATTTAAACTCTTTCCCTTGAGCAGCACAGCCTGCACGAAAATATCTTCTGAAACCCCTGAAACAGTGCTAATAGACACAGAGTGGTGCTGGCATGTCAATTAGTGTCTGTTAAGTGTTTTAAAAATTCCACTCAGATGCATGGCTTCATTGGGGGAGGGGGGTAAATTGAGTGTGGGAATAGAAAAAAAAACACTTGGACATTTAATGGACAGTATGTGCTTTATTTGTCCCACCTGTATATGCTGGTTTGTCCTATGATGTTTGCCAGACCTTAAAATCTTAAATTTAGACATTTTTGTGCTAGTTAAAAGTGACTGGAGCTTGCAGGGGTCGTGTAATTTGTAAATATATTTGTGAATAAAATGTACGATAAAGTTTTGTTTATTTGACTGTCCTTCTTCATCCAGCTGCATTATGGACCAAAATAGCAGACATTGTTTTGTTAAATTGATCAAAAAAGAGCAAAAGTGGTACTTATAGTTGTTTTGGTAAGTTTGGGAGCATTGAAAACTGGTCTATTTGTTCAACCCTCACACATATACATAGATTTGCTAGTTTATATGAATGTTAATCTAACTGTTATGATCACAGTAAAAATAATAAAAATAATATGTCTGCTTAATTGCTGTTTGATCTTAATGCTCAATGTCCATTCATGATTATGGCAATGAATGTGTGCTTTGGTAGCAGTCCCACCTGCTGCTCTAGTCCTTGTCTGCCCTCTAGAGACTGTGTTGTGCATAACACTGAGACAGGAAGGCTAACATAATACAGAACATACTTTAAAGGCTTTGTGGTGTGGACAGTATGTTTGTTCAGTTTAGCCTCAAAAGCTGCAGACAATTTTGGAACTTCACAAAAAACAGCATATGGTTTGCACAGAGATAAACAAAAATGTATCTGCGACTTCCAGGTAAAAGTGATCCTAACATTACATCTGCTGTTAGTAGACGCATTTGTTTGTCACATATACATTACAGCACAGTGAAATTCTTTCTTCATATATATCCCAGCATGTTAGGAATCTGGGGTCAGGGCACAGGGTCAGCCATGATAAAACGCCCCTGGAGCAGAGAGGGTAAAGGGCCTTGCTCAAGGATCCAAAAGTGGCAGCTTGGCAGTTAAACCTCCCAATTTCCAATCAATCAATCAATCAATCAATCAATCAATCAATCAATCAATTAGTCTGTCTGTCTGTCTGTCTGTCTGTCTATCAATATATAGAGAGATTTTATATATATATTATATTATTATATTACGTATGTAACCTTAGTTTCCTGAGGGAACGAGACGCTGTGTCGAAACGCTTTGGGAACGCGCCAGAGTGTTCACGCTCTAAAATAATGCGTGTAATCAGTCAAAAATTGGAGGCTGGCTGTCACCGCCGGGGTGACGTCACAACCAGGAAGTATAAAATGCATACGGAGAGAGGCAGTGTCAGCTTCTGTAAGGGAGAAGGAAGCGATGCAGGGACGCCAGAAGTGTGCCATGGAGACGCAGCATCTCGTTTCCTCAGGGAACTAGGGTTACATACGTAACCTAGAAGCGTTCCCTTTCAGGAACTCAAGCTCAATGTGGCACAATGTGGGCAGGGGAAAGCTGCGTGCGCAAAGTAGTCGAATCCCATATGACACCGAGATAGGTGGTTCTCTGTAATGGAGAAAGCACACTCTTCCCGCCGTTCAGCCAAAACCCCAACACCTTCATGTGGGCGAGAACGTCATCTTAATGCCGAACTGCCAAATGCTCTGATTGAGCTAGAATCAACCAATCGTCGATGTAGTTGAGGATGTGGAGGACCTGTGAGAAGGTAGGTTGGATTAATGAAAGTACTCATCCTTTAGATCTACCGTGACAAACCAGTCCTCAGATCTGATTTGAAGCACGACCTGCTTGAGGGTCAGCATCTTGAACCTGAGTCTTGAGAGAGAGCGGTTCAGCTGACATAGGTCTAAGATAGGACACAACCCTCCATCCTTTTTGGGAACTATGAAGCCTGTTGGCTTCCCACCAGAGTGGAAAGAACACGTGAAAACTGGGCGGAGGGACCCAAACTGAATCGAGTATCCTCACTCTACAGTGGGCAGGACCCACTGAGACACGTCTGGCAGAGCTTTCCAGGCTGCCAGGAAGTCTCTTAGGGGTATCGGTCTCTCAAAACTGACCTCTGATGTGCCTAGAGACAGGGCAGTGCTCTGAGGTGACTCTAGGAGGTGGCAAGTTCTTCTGGACCACTACGAGACCGGGTGGAGAACGAGGAGGATGCTCCCTGGAGCTGGCCGTGCCCTGAAGCACATTCATGGCAGGGTTAATGGACCAGGTCTGCAATGCGCCCCTTCATGGCCGGATCCCCAGAACCTCCTATGTCAGGACTTTTTCACTGTAGCCATCTTATCCTTATTAGCAGTCCTCAGATCTGTCACTTCACGGGGCTTCGCTGCATGATCCCTGACAGGGGGAGTGCGAGACGCGACGCTCCGTTTCTGTATGTCCCGATAGGAGGTGGTGGGTTGGGGTTTCGGCTGCGCCCACTGAGCAGCCCCATGAGAGAGGCGTGGGAGGTACTGCTGGAATGCTGCCGCCCATTTCTTCCAGTTAATGAAGCAGTTCAACTTGATACACCTGCAGGACCGCCATGGTGTGCAGGTACGCAGCGGCTTGACCTGCCGTGAGCCCATGAGCGTCGATGTATAACGCAGAGTTTTCGTAGGTAATGTCGGGGTCTTGAGGGAGGAGGCGATCCCGGGAGAGAGATAGCTCACAAGCGTTCCTTTCAATCCACGGCATCACTCCATACCCGTGTACTTTCCACTCCATGACGTGCGAATACAGCGTCGAAAAAGGCTGAAGGGGCTTTGGTCATAACCATGACACCTCAGTGTGCAGGTCTGGAAAGAACAGGAGGTTGCAACCCAGTGTCAGAGAGCGCTCATCCAACTTTCTGGACGGAGGGACTTTCTGCTCATCAGCCGGCCAAGTCATGTAGCTTGGCTATGGTACAGGTCACAACCCCCGAAAATGCTTACTGGCTTATTATTATTTTTATTAGTATTATTTTATTTCATTTAATATTTTATTGTATTTATTTTTCACCACGAGGGGTGAGAGCACCCCCCTTCGAAAAGTGCTCTCTGGAAGTGGAGCGATCGCACAGAAATGCGAGCAGAATATGCGCGGAACAATGAGCGCAGCGCAATATGCGCATATCATGCACAAAATGTGCAGAGAATCTGTGCCAAAAGTGTGCCGAGTGCTGGTCCAAGCAGGTGAGGTTGGAGAAAGAGACAAGCCCGTCTTGAAACCCTCTGCAAGGTCCATTTGCGAGCCCCAGGAACTGCTGCGTTGCTCCGCCTCATCAAGAGCGAGGGCAGAACCGCGAGGAGCGCAAGCTCTCTCCTCGGAAAGTGCCGTTCGGGAGCGGAGCGATGGCATTGACATGCAGCCGGCTCTCTTGAGAACCGACTAGCGTTCTCCGCTCCCAGGAATATATATATATATATATATATATATATATATATATATATATATATA
>JAAIIK010000048.1:901017-919891 GCA_014706435.1 Silurus glanis | reverse complement strand
ATCTATCTATCTATCTATCTATCTATCTATCTATCTATCTATCTATCTATCGAATGTAATTTTCAAATTTATTTAGCTATGTCACTTTTTTAGCAGTGGATGGTATTTTTTCTATAATAGTTTAGATTTAGTCAAAAAAAGGTAAACAGTCAATCACCACACAACGTTATAATCTCTTGATGTTGGTGTCTGTCTTTTTCCATTCACAAACAATTATTTTACAAAGAAATTGCTCCCTTGTCATTCTCAAAATGAATACTGAATTATCAGATGAATGCTGCTTTTTTTAACATCTAGCAAAGAGATGAAGGCTGCAGATCTGTATCCAGATTTCCAAATAATGAGCATTGTCATTGTCAATGTGATACCTTTTCCTCAGTCAATTAAATGAGAATTGTAGATTTCAGTGTTTGTAAGGCTTATCTTCATTCTGGCATTATATTTGTCATGATCAAAGTTTGTGTATTACATACAACCCTTTTTGTTGTATATAATACACATACACAACATAAGTGTATTTCCAGGAATTTTGTTTGGCTGAAGGAATAGACACAGTCTAAGAATCAAACATGTGTGAATTTAGCAAATGGGTGCTTTAGGCTCTTTGTCTGCTGCCTTGCGCTGGCTATGGATTGTGAATAATGAAGCAGGCCTGTAATGTACAATAAGTTACTGTAAATTAGAAAAAAAAAAGGAAAATGCAAGCATAAGTATAATGCAAATAAGCATACAAAATAATAAAGCCTACTATGCTAGCATAAGTAGCAAGTTTAGGTTAGCTTGATAATTGCACAACTTTATAAGATTTATAGATATAAAGTGATATCTATGATTCTTACAGTTATTATTGTGAAATCAGCAGAGTTTCAAAGTGTTATAAATAAACAAAAAGTACTGAACCTATGAGTTGGGACTACAGTAACAAAACTTGGAAAAGGACCAGACTCACTGAAATGAAATACATTAGAGGAGGATAATGTCCAGGTCAAGGTGAAACCTCTATAGACCAGATGCATAATAAGCTTAGAAAAAAGTTGAGCTCATTGGAAGTCTGATGCCTAGTTGGACCCTCATCATTTGAGTTTTATCTGACACAGATCAATTAGTGCATAACTCATATTCACATTCATATCTCATATTTATTCACATTCTTTCGTTTATAAGTTATATTTTTTTACATTTTAACCTATTAAATTTTTAATCTGTATGTAGAATCCAAGAAATCATTTTTTACATCTCCAATTCAATCTAGTGTAGAGGTAAAAAGATATTTAGTACATATTATGGAAATGTCACCGTTTTCAAACTCAAGGGCATGCCAAGTATGCAAACTTTGTTTGAATACAACACCCAGCATTTTTTACACTCTAGCTGTTTTTATATTAGCATACATTTTTCCCAATCCACATTTTTCAAGATCCATCCACCTCACCAGGGTAACCTTGAATTTCATTTATTTGAATATAATGTACAATATCAGCAGTTGGGGGAAGCTGTGCCAGCTAAAGTTTTTATATATTTACTTAATCACCACAAGGCTAGGTAAAATGGTTTGCTGGTAGTCTGTTGTTTAAATTCAAATGAAGACATTTGTACAAAGACTTGTGAATGCGTACGTGAAAGTGTGAATGCATAGGGTGTGTGTCTAGGAGAAATGTCTTTGGGGAGACAATAATGTGTATATTACTTTATATTAAATACTTTACAAAACACAGCCAATGATGGTTTGGAGGATAACAATAATGGAAGTCTAGACATTTTTTCAGCAAAATAAAATTGAAAATGAATGAACGTTGGCTCACTTTGCCTATGTGTTCCTCTCTTTATATTCCAGCCTAAAAATAAAGTTCATAATAATGTTTATTCTTATTGGTCTCAAGTAGCATAAAAACCCTCTTGACACTTATGGACTCAAAATAAATGAGGATTATTCTACATGCCAACAATTCTCATTCCTCTTGTTACTATTTAATATGCTGGAATTACCCTTAAGCTATACATGAAATAGGGAAAACAGTTATTGACAAAAATACTAGTTTAGACATACCGTACATCATTTTGACCTTGATTTGACATTGACCCTGTTTGGATCAGTAAATGAGAATTTAGCTAGTTCCCTGAGGGGGGGGAAAGGAAGGAAGAAAGAGAATTGATGTGTGTCTGTTTTATTTCATGTGTGTCCTAAGCTTCAGAAATGCATCTCAGGTGATATTTGATACAATGACTGACACTAAAATGCTAAAAACATAATTAATTATAAACAAAAATAAATATTGTAAACTGACCAAAAAAAGCATATCAAAGTCTGAGAACATATGTATTTATAATAATGTGTAAAAAGTAAAACGTTTGCCAAGACATCAACTGAAAAATGTGGATGTGGCTGAAGTTAAAATAACCCATAATTTGTGCCAATGCTATCAAACCCAGGGACAGTCAGCTTGCCCAAAGATTTCACCAATGCCTGCTTCTGAAAATGTATGAATATGTAAACTGTTTCACTAATTATTCTGATATGGGAAGACAGGGTCAGATGTGTTTAGCCATCATTTTATTCCTGAATAATTTGGTTCATTTAATTTACACAAGATAGGTTTATCTTAAATATAAGAATATATCCTTGATGGCAATCAGATAAGATTTTGTTGCAGTACTATGTAATGGTGGTCTGAAGGAAACAGGTGCCTCCTCTTTTACTATATAAATGTTTAGCTGCTTATTTATATCTATGTATTCATTCATTCATTCATTTTCTCCCGCTTTTCCGTAATTCGGGTCGCGGGGGCAGCAGTCTAAGCAGACCCCCGCCTTCGACTGCTGCCCAATCCTCACAGCACCGTCCCTTACGGTCCCTCCTGCAGGTGGTGAGCCCACGGGAAGGCGGCCCCACGTCACTCCGACGTCACGGGCCTTGATATTTCCCTTGTAAGGGACCCCCGGAGCATAGAGAGTTAAAGGCCTTGCTCAAGGGCCCAAGAGTGGCAGCTTGGCGATACCGGGGCTTGAACCCCCGACCTTCCGATCGGCAACCCAGCGCCTTAACCGCTGGAGCCACCACTCCCCCCCTATCTATGTATAAAAAAAGTATATATATAAAAAAAATATATTATTTCCTGCTATGTGTTCCCAGGTGGCAGTTAGTAAAATGATTATAATATAATCTATTTATATGCATTATAATATATATATATAAGAGAAAAATAAAATGTAAATTACTCTTTTGAGTTTTTTTTTTTTTTCTTTTTTATATGAACATACAGAATATCAAATAACATTACAATACTTGACTGAAGTGGATATCCATTTATTAATTTAATTTATTTAATTGGTAGATCCAGTAATTCATAGGGAAATTTATTTTTTTCACATCAAACAAGTTATTATAATTATTATTATTATTAAATGATAACAATTCTTTGACATTCTTTGATTCTTTGATGTTGTGTTTGTCTGGTTAGTTTTTTTCTTAAATAACATTTTGTTCAAAGATTTGAAACAATTAAATGTAAGGAATGTTACAAAATTAATGAATTCAGAAAAAGGGTAAATATTCTAAGGGCACTTACAAATGCCCAAAAGACAGAAGAGCTATTAGGGACATCACGTGGCATCAGAAGATTTTCATAGTGCATGCTAGTGGTGCTTAATGGTTTTATCCATTTATCCCTGAGGCTGCTTTCTGGAGGAGGTATGGGTAGTGTTCTAAAAGCAATAATGGGGTAGTTGCTTACCACAATCCTAACAATGAATTGGCCAATAAAGTGTTTATATGGCCTAGTCTTTCTTTCCTTATGTTCTCACACTCTAGTGCTCTCTAGAATAATTGCGACAAAACAGCAATTTCCTTAGTTAAATGTGAAAAAGGATAGACACACTGGTGCAGGGGAACAAGAAACTCAACAGAGTCTGTGCCTGCCTGTGTCTGCATTACAGTACTCATAAATCTGACGATATACGGTAGCTCTTACTGTACAATAGCTCAGACTATACTATACTGTAGCTTCCACAGTGAGCAGACAGTAAATTGAGCAATATTGAATTTATTTAATGTACATTATTTAAAAAAAACATTTATTTACATTATTTATATTATATTATTTATATTTATTTTATTTATAATTTATTAATTATCTAATATTGTTAAATCAAAATGCATTATTATAAAGTGTGGTAGGAATAAAAAAAACAATGAGCCTATAAAGTTTGTTTTGTTATATGCATGTTGATGACTTTTGGAAAAAGAAAACACGAAAAACAACACTTTTTCATGTCCCTCAAAGGCAGCATAGCCCTGTGATTGATTGTTTTTATTGAGGCACTACTGAAGTACAGTGATAAAAGTACGTTCATTTCTGACACAAAATCAGCATTCATAAAATTTTATTCTAACATCTGTTTTTATTTTTGTGTTTTTTGGTTGTGTTTTTCAGTGTGACGCACCGTCCTCATACCACAAAAGTGAAAACGGCCTGTTGCATCACATTTTATGTTTAGTTGAATGCTTTCTTTCATCTTCTGCATTGTGTACATCAACAATTTTTCGGCCAATGTATCAAAATATGCAAAAATACATGCATGTGAGTAGACATTTTGAACCCATCTAACTTTAGAATTTGACTAAGTTTGTGTAATATACAGGTGCATCTCAATTAATTAGAATATCATTCAAAAGTTGATTTATTTTAGTAATTCAATACAAAAAGTGAAACTCATATTTCCTAGATTCATCACACAAAGACTAATATATTTTAAGTGTTTATTTCTTTTCATTTTAACCCTACAGCTAATGAAAACCCAAAATTCCCCGCAAAACCAATTCTCAGAAAATTTGAATATTGTGAAAAAGTTCAATATTGGAGACGTGTGGTGTCACACGACCTGTAAAGGTTTCCTGAGCCTCAGTCAGGTTCAGGCTACACAATCATGGGGAAGACTGCTGACTTGACAGTTGTCCAGATGACGATCATTGACACCCTACACATTGAGAGTAAGACACAAAAGGTCATCACTAAAGAATCTGGCTGTTCACAGAGTGCTGTATCCAAGCAGATTAATGGAAAGTTGAACGGAAGGAAAAAATGTGGTAGAAAAAGGTGAAACAAAGCCCATTCAAGAATTTGGGGGAGATTCACAAAGAGTGGACTGCAGCTGGAGTCAGTGTTCAAGAGCCACTACGCACAGACCTATCCATGGGCTACAACTGACGCATTCCTTGTGTCAAGCCACTCCTGAACCAGAGACAACATCAGAGGTGTCTTACCTGAGCAAGGGCCAATTAAGGACTGGACTGTTGCTCAGTGTGGAAAGTTGTCTTTTCAGACGAAAGAAGCGAAAATTTTGCATTTCATTTGCAAATCAAGGTCCCAGAGTCTGAAAGAAGAGAGGATAGGCACAGAATCCCAGTTCTTAAGGTCCAGTGTAAAGTTTGCACAGTCAGTCGTGGTTTGGTTTCAGCTTCTCCCATTAGGGGTTGCCACAGCGGATCATTCGTCTCCGTACCCCCCTGTCCTCTACATCTGCCTCTTTTAAACCAACTACCTGCATGTCTTCCCTCACCACATCCATAAACCGACTCCTTGGCCTTCCTCTTTTCCTCCTTCCTGGTGGCTCCATCCTCAGCATTCTCCTACTGATATACCCCAAGTCCCACCTCTGCACATGTCCAAACCATCTTAATCTTGCCTCCCTCACCTTGTCTCCAAAACGTCCTACATGCACTGTCCCTCTAATAAACTAATTTCTAATCCTATCCATCCTCGTCACTCCCAACGAAAACCTCAACATCTTCAGCTCTGCTACCTCCAGCTCCACCTCCTGTCTTTTACTCAATGCCACTGTCTCTAAACTATACAACATCGCAGGTCTCACCACAGTCCTACAAACATTCCCTTTCACTTTTGCAGATACCATTCTATCACAAATCACTCCTGCCACTCTTCTTCACTCACTCTACCCTGCCTGCACTCTTTTCTTCACTTCTCTAACACTCTCCAAAACTTTGCACTGTTGACCTGTCCATCACCACTGCAAACAGGACTCTAGACGATCCTTGATGCAGTCCAACCTCCACCTTGAACCAGTCTGTCATTCCTATTGCACACTTCACTGCTGTCACACTGTCCTGTCCTGTCGTGCACCACCCTCACATACTTCTCTGACACACCTGACTTCCTCATACAGTACCACAATTCCTCTCTCGGCACCCTGTCGTATGCTTTCTCTAAATCCACAAACACAGAATGCAACTCCTTCTGACCTTCTCTATACTTCTCCATCAACATTTTCAAAGCAAATAATGCGTCTGTGGTGCTCTTCCTCGGCATAAAACCATACTGTTTCTCACAGATGGTCACCTCTTCTCTCAGCCTGGCTTCCATTCCTCTTTACCATAACTCACATGGTGTGACCATAACTCACAACTCTTCATGGTGTGACTGATCAACTTGATTCCCCTGTAGTTATTGCAGGTATGCACATCTCCCTTATTCTTAAAGATCGGTACCAGCACACTCCTTTTCCATTCCTCAGGAATCTTCTCACCTTCCAAAATCCTGTTAAACAATCTTGTTAAAATGTCCACTGCCATCTCTCCTAAACATCTCCATGCTTCTACCGGTATGTCATCTGGTCCAATTGACCTTCCTCTCTTCATCCTCTTAATTGCTGCCCTCACTTCCTCCTCATTAATCCTACCCACTTCATGCTTCACCATCTCCACATCACCCAACCTTCTCTCTCATTTTCCTCATTCTTCAGCTGCTCAAAATTATCCCTCCATCTTCTCAACACACTACGCAACACATTTCCATCTCCATCCTTTATTGTTGTAAGTTGCAGCACATCCTTCCCAGCTTGGTCCCTCTGCCTGGCCAATCGGTACAAATCCTTACTTCTTCTTTAGTGTCCAACTTCTCATACAGCGCCTCCTATGCCTTTTATATGGCTTTCACCACATCCCTCTTCACCTGCTGCCGCATCTCCTTGTACTCCTTGTACTCCTGCCTACTTTTGGCCTACTGTTGGCTAACGATACCCGTGGCGGTCGTTGGTAACCCGGGCCTCGACCGATCCGGTATGAAATTCTCTTTCCTGATCCCCATATTTGTTTTGGCAAATATTTCACGCTGGATGCCCTTCCTAATGCAACCCTCCCTATTTATCTGGGCTCTGGAACCGGCACTAAGAGGCTTGTGCCTCTGGCTTGTGCAACCCTAATGGCTGGGTTAAGTATTCAAATTTTTTTTTAAATAGTGAATTGGTGGGTTTTTGTTAAATGTGAGGCCAAATCATTCAAAAAATTAAAAGAAATAAACACTTCAAATATATCAGTCTGTGTGTAATGGGTCTTTATAATATATGAGTTTCACTTTTTGTATTGAATTACTAAAATAAATAAACTTTTTAATGATATTCTATAATATGAGATGCACCTGTACATAAGGTTGCTTACTAAATTCATTTTGTGTGAAAGAAATATTTAATGTTAAAAATCACACAAACATGCTACCTAAAAACAAGTTTTTTCAAATTTGTAAACAAAAGTACAGTCTCAAAAATTAATGTGTTAAATGTGTGATGACAAAAGCAGACCAATGTTTAAACAGTATTAAAAACAGGGCACACATTAAAATTGTATAAATTATAAACTATCATACATATGCAGTAACTTTACTTAATAGATAGATTTAAAAAAAAAAACCTTCACTTTAAAGAAGTGGAGATTGGACTGCTCATTTCCCAGGATGCTTTTATTTATTTGAAGATTGTTAGATAAATAAAGATTAGATAATTTTTTTAGCAATGCATTTCATGTTATCTCTGTAGCTTTATTGTTCTTGTGTTATTTATTTGTAATTTTGTATTTGTACTGATATTAGAAAAGATAGCATAGACTGGTTAGGCACAACATTATGAAATTATAACATTATGACCAGTGAAGTGAATAACACTGATTATCTCTTCATCATGGCACCTGTTAGTTGGTGGAATATATTAGGCAGCAAGTGAAAATTTTGACCTCAATGTTGATGTGGTAGAAGCAGACATATTGGGCAAGTGTAAGGATTTGAGCGAGCTTAAAAAGGTCCAAATTGTGATGGCTTGACAACTGGGTCTCCATCTCCAAAACTAGTAGGGAATGGAAGCCATGTTGGTCCATTAGGTCTACTGACTGTTTGCAGCGAGGTGGAGTGGTAGCTCAGTGGTTAAGGTGCTGGTTTACCAATCAGCAGGTCCCCATGAGGTTCAAGCTCTGCCATTACCAACGTAAAATGTTTATTTCTCTTTGAAATCTAATAGTTTGTCTACTTTGTGACATTAAACTGTACATACATTCATTAATTAAAGAGACCTGTTTAAAAGATTGCTTTATTACTTTGTCTGTTTTTAAAGACTTGTTTGGCCTACGTTTAATATGAGTTAAATACTCAAGTACTGTTCAAATCACATACTCTACATTTTACATGGTGTTGAAGTATGGAACGGAAGCCATGTTGGTCTATTAGGTCTATTGACTGTTCATACAGGTGGGGAGTGGTAGCTCAGTGGTTAATGTGTTGGTTTACTGATCAGCAGTTTCCCACAAGGTCAGCGTTTCAAGCCCCGTCATCACCAAGTTAAACATCTTATTTCTCTTTTGAAATCTAATAGTTTGTCTACTTTGTGACAAACTCAGGGTGGACAAACCTTGTGACAAACTCTACATTTTACATGGTGTTGAAGTATGGAGAGGAAGCCATGTTGATCCATTAGGTTCATTGACTGTTTGTACAGGGGTGAAGTGGTAACTAAGTGGTTAAGGTGTTGGTTTACCGCTCAACAGGTCCCCACATGGTTGGGGTTTCAAACCTTGGCATCACAAGGGTAAAAATTGTATTTCTGAAAGTTTGTCTACTTTGTGACATTAAACTGTACATTTATATGTTAATTGAAGAGGCCTGTTTAAACGATCACATTATTACTTTGTCTTTTTTGAAAGACTTGTTTGGCCTACATTTTATACTCAAGTACTGATCAAATCACATACTCTACATTTTACATGGTGTTGAAGAATGGAACAGAAGCCATGTTGGTCTACTAGGTCCAGTGAAAGTATGCACAGGAGTGGAGTGGTAGCTCAGTGGTTAAGGTGTTGGTTTACTAGTCAGCAGGTCCCCACAAGGTTGGGGGTTGAAACCTCGGCATCGCCAAGGTGCTGGCCCTGAGCTTTCCACAGGACTCCGTAATCCTCTGTGCTGAATTGGCAGTGTACTCTCTATTCAACTGCAATTGTTATTCAATATATGTACTTTGTACTCAAATATATTTTTATATCTAACATTAGCTGCAACTTTATTACTTTGTCTTTTTTAAAAGGCTTGTTTAGCCTCTGTTTAATATGAGTTAAATACTCAAGTACTGTTCAAATCACATACTCTACATTTTACTCATCATATGTAGTCCGATCCTACAGACAAGCTCCTGTAGCTCAAATTGCTTAATTCATGGTGTTAATGCTTGAAGGGTCAGGACTGTTTTGGCAGTTATGCCTAATCGGTGTATTTTTCTTATACACATTATATGGACACCTATATTACTTTTCCAGCCATATGTGGTTTTTCCCTAAACTTTAACAAAGTTGGAGGCAGACAATTAGGATAAGATGTCTTTGGAAATAATAGTATTACATTTTAAAATCTAGTGGAATATTTTCCCATAAGAGTGGAGGTTATTATAATAGCAAATGGGAACTAAATGTGTAATGAGAGACAAGTCTCATGGTCACACACCCACAAACCTTTGTCCATATAGTGTATAATAATGTAACACACCCACATACTGTAAATATCCATCTTTCTGCTACATTCAAGTAAGTTGCTAGTAGATGCTCTATTTAATGAGCAAGGGGATCTGCAAATCTACATAAGCACACTCCAAAATCTAGTGGAATGGTGCATATAGTGACGATGATAATGGTATATAATAAAACATAAATATATATGAGTGGAATGGTAAGACATGCTTTTTTTCTGCCAAGCTGTTGCAGCCTAGCAGAATCATTTACATAGAAATAAGGAACGTTACGAGCCAACTCATTTACTGCCACTCTGGGTGGTTGGAATTAAAGACAATCCTCTTCAATTCAGACCACGAATTTGGAACAAGAAACTGCAAAATGTTGATTTTCCTTCATCCCTGAAGCCATGATTTTAGTCATTATTTAGACCTGTCTAAATGCTGAATCTTAACCACCTGGAAGAAGCAAACACATGTCTAACAACAGAACAGCTCAAAGAGGATCAACATGCTCTAACTACATTCTACATTGGGCCTCGGGTGTTTTATTTATTTATTTATTTATTTATTTTTTTTCTTGTTCCTTCTTTGGACAAATGTGTTGACAGTAAACATGGTCAAAAAGCTTCAGTTATAGTAGTTTCACTTATTTTTATTGCAAAACAACAACAACAACAACAAAAAATATATAATGTAAAAAGTATGAAAAAACTTTACATACAGAATGTTGTGCCTTATATTCAGTCATTGATTAAACATTACATTACAAATAACAATGTAAAAATTACAAAATTAAAGAATGACACTTTATTTAAATAAACGTTTATTTTGAATGTTCTTCAGTAATGTAATTGGATTGTATTATTTAAATAAAGCTTCTTCTTCTTCTTCTTTTGGCTGCTCCCATTAGGGCTCACCACAGCAGATCAACCGTCTCCATATTACTCTGTCCTCTGCAAGTTATTACCCACAAATAACTATTATCCGAACTGCTAGTGTTGCTGGTTGTTCTATGTATTTTTTTTCCTTTTTTTTTTAAGCAATTCCATTTGTAATTAGCTACTTAATAAGTAACACATGATATGTACAACCTATATAGCATGTACGTGCCCTACTAATTAAGTGCTCTTCCTGTGTGCTTCTATGTTGTTAATAGCTAATTTAAAAAAGATATGGATGCTGCTTTTTTATTATAATTAAATACATAAATTAGGATTATAAAAAAAGGGCTAGAATGTTAAGGTCTTGTAGATTATTCAGGGGAAAAAAAAAACATTAAACGACTTTATTACTCATAGAGACATATCCTTATGCTACAGCAAATAATTTAAGAATACCATGTGGCTAAACCCTGGTACACAGGAAGTAGATGTGCAAATTAGAATAGCAGAGAGGAGAAAAGGAGAAAAAAGGAGAAGAACAGTAGGGAAGAGAGTGCATGAGGAAGGATGCTTATGTGATATTACAAGAACTGAACAAATGTAATAAAAATACACACTCTTTAGTAAGGGGCAATGAAAACAAAACTAAGATAAATATTGTGATTATATTTTTTGTTAACATTTAAAGTAGTAATCGTATAATAAAACATAAAAAGGTGTCATTCCTTCACTTATTAGCCTTTTATAACATTCTTAGATTTCATTATTTTTTCCATACCCACGTCTTTCTTTCTCCTCGACAGGGATGCTTTCTGATCAGTTCAGATGCTATGAAACCTTTAACTTGGGTGCATAGCAGTAGTATAGCACAGTCTGTGCACTGATCAGTTACTATCCCCATGTAGCAGAAGGAATGATCTGTAGAGCAAGTCTTTTTAAGATCAGCTGTTTCATGTGTTGTGAAGTTGGCATTCAAGTTTCCTTCTCTATGTCACCCAGTAACTTACCGTATGTCGGGAGAGGATTCTGAGATTTTAAACTGAAAAGGCCAAGGATTAAGCTTTATATGTGGAAATGTTTTTTTAATTCTTTTAATAGCATCATCATGGAAGGGGTGCAATGGATAAAAATCAGGTAGATACCGCTCTCTTTTTTGTGGTCCTGTGTTGTATTTGGTGGCACCAAACAGGTTGGCTTAGGTATTTCGGAAACTCAAGATTTCCATGCACAATAGTCTTTAGAGTTCACAAAATATGGTGTGAAAATCAAACAGGACAAACTATCCAGCAACATCCAATAGTTCTGAAGGCTTGACATGCCTTGTTGATAAGAAAGATCAGATCAGAGGTAAATGGCCAGGATAGTTTGAGCTGACAGGAGGGATATGGTGAGACAAACAAACACACTAACAATGTCAAGTAGAAAATATTCTCAGAATGTCCAACCTTGAAGAGAATGGGCTCCAATATCAGAAGAATGATCCAAGAATAAGAATTCAAAGCCCAAGAGTTCTGAAACTGGACAATTGAAGTGTAGAAAAATGTTGCCTGGTCTCTCAACATGTAGATGACAGGGTCAACAATTGAATCCATGTACACAACCTGCCTTAAGGTGCTGTATTGGTGTGGAGAATGTTTGCTTGGAACACATTAAGCCCCTTAAGACCAATCAAGCATCGTTTATATGCTGAGTATTGTTGCTGACCATGTCTATCCCTTAATGGCTACAATTTACCAATCTCATAAAGGCTACTTCCAGCATAATAATGCAACTTGTCTCAAGGTTAAGGCTGTTAGGAGAGCCAAAATGGGAGGGGGATCTTACCCAGTATTAGTACTGCATTCCTAATAAACAGGTCAGCCACTCACTGGGTATGCTGACAATGAAAACTCATCACTCTAATAGCAACCAACTCCAGGCTGATTCTGGGAGGCATAATCCATTTTATCAGTATTATCCTTTATTCCATCAAATTTGACAGATAATCCTGACAGGATTATACCACATACCTGCAGCACAAATGTTCACTGGGAGCGAGGAGAGCTGTCCTTTTTGTGATTGCATAAAAAAGGTGTCCAAAACATTTTTTTTAGACCAAGTTTTATTTCTTCATGTCATTAATCTTTGAAATTTTACTGGCAAATATAATTTTCAATATCTTTATTACAGATAAAAAGATTTTTTTATCAGCTGGGGATTTGGTGATGCTTTTGACATACTTTGCAGTTCGGAAAGCATTTAGACATAACCGTCTATGCTCTGAATCCTAAAAAAAAGAGCATAGATTCATCAGTGCATCTCAGAGAGACAACTAATTCCAGCATGTCTATAAAACCTCTCAAATATTATATTTTCTTCTTAAAGTACATGGTGACCTGTCATTAACAGAAGCAATCTAATGAGACCAGTTCTTTTGACAATTTCTCCAATGGCTTTGTTTGAATAAAATATTTCATGGTTTATACCAGTGGTTTTTTCAAGTGGTCAGAGGGAAAAACTCTTTATTTATTGGTTGCATGTATCAGGAGACATACTTTGTATGAGATTTGAAATAGGGAGCATTCTAGATTATCTGGATAAAATCCATGAACTGTACATAATGAAAACTTTTGAGATTGATCACTAAAGATACATGCTTTTTTATTATAATATCAGTCCAACGGCTCCTCCATACATTCACAGACCAGTCTTTCGTACGCATATTTAATTTCAAACATGTAATACATAGTAGCTCACCTTTTTCTCTTCCTGGCATTTAACCTTACAAAATCAGCAAATCGTTTTTTGTTCTTCTCTTTTGAAATCCAACAAAAGCATGGCAGGTTTTCGCCAATTTAGCAATGTCCAATGCAAAATTGTTTCATTAGTTCTTCAATCCACAATCACACAGTCTCAAAAAGTGACATGATGTGTTGAATGAAGAAATCCTGAACTTACTCCTGTCACATAACTGGTTTTATTAGTAAAAAAAACATACAGTATCAAATTTTAAGGAAAAATTAAGGTGATTTTGAATTTGATTGCTGCAACATATCTCAAAAACAGAAAGGGGACACTGTAAACGTCAGCAAATGCTCTCGTCAATTCCCAGATGTATACGGACAGAAGATATGATGCTGAGATCAGTTGCTTAAATTTTGGGAGAGGAATGTTGTCCTATGTGTCTTATACAGGATTCTTGATACTCAACAGTTTTGGGTGTCCTTTGTAGTATTTTTCATTTCCTTATGCGCCAAATGTTTTTAAATGGTGAAAGATCTAGACTGCGGGTACGCCATTTCAGCCTCTACTACAAAGTCATACTATCTGGGAATTTTTCCTTGCATCAGGGACAAACTTACACTTATAAAGAACATCTTATTCATTTTTATTAACACAGTATCTGTGTAAAGATGCTTTGAGATAATGTTCATTGTTAATAAAAATAAAAATATATAAATAATAATGAATAAAAATGAATCTTTTTAGCATGACAGAGATTTAACTAGGATTTGTGGATGACATGGCAAACTGTGTGCACAGACAATGATTCTGGAGGTGTTTTTGAGCCTATGCAATGATTTCCCTTACAGAATCATGACTGTTTTAAATGCAGTGCCACCTGTGGACTTGAAGATTACGGGCATCCAATATTGATTTTTGCCATCCTTCGAACCTTTTGATGATATGTACTGTAAATGAAGAGATATTCAGCTGTTTTGCATATTTTATGTTGAGGAACATTATTTTGAAATTGCTCCACATTTGTACACAGTCTTTCTGCCCATCTTAACTTCTGAGAGGCTCTGCCTCTTTAAGATAGACTATTTATACCCAATAAGCTTACTGACCTATTGTCAATTAACCTAATTAGTAGCCTATTTTTTTCTCCAACTGTTTAATTTTAATAACACTTACTTTTTCCACTATTTTGTTGCCCCATCCCAAATTTTTTTGAGACAAGTTTTAGACATTAAATTAAAAAATCACCTTGTTTTTTCCTTAAAATGGTACATCACTTTATTCATCACAGAAGCCTTTAATTATACAAAGGTCATTTTCTCTTTTTAAATTAATTCCAGCTGCTATTGCCTTTATTCATGTTGTTGAGAGAAGCTGGGTGAGGGATATGTTCATTTTTTTTTTTTTTTTTGTAGAAAAATGCTATTAGGACAAGTTTTTATGTTTGTTTGTTTTATTAATTTTGTGAGCCATGTCCTTCAGTCATATTAATAAAGCCACAAATTGCCATCCATTACATTACATTCCAGGCTTTCTAAGTTACACTGTGGCTGTTGAATCAATTTATTTGCAATGACACCACTCTGCTTTACAGATTTTCCAGCAGCATGACAAATGCATTCTTTATGCTCTGTTTACGAGTGCAATTCCCTTCGCAAGGTTACCACCTGCACTGACGGTCAAGAGAATACTACAGTGATATCCGCCTTATTATTCAATGTGGTTTTGTGTTTGTCATCATAATAAAACTAGCCGCTTGTTTCGTCATGTTACAACATGCAATTTGCTTTTACTTTTATTTTTTTTACCTTTAGGATCTGTTTCTTCTTTCAGAGATTTTTTTTGAGTAATTGGAACATTTAGTGCATATCTACTATCATTCAGTATATAGCCTGCGAGAGTTACAATGGATTTACAGATTAACAGACAAAAAAGCTGTTACCAGCAGCTGAACCTTGGAAACAAGCTGGCCTGCAGATTGACCGGACAATGTGTGTATGTGTATGTGTGTATGTGTATGTGTGTTAGTGTAAGTGATTTAAATTGTCTTTATTGATGAAACTACAAAAAAACCCTGCCCCTTGGTTATAGCCAGTGACATTGCACATAAACCTAAAATCACACCAAATAAAAACCTCCAAACCTGCAGTAATATGGAAGATTACACAAAATACACTACCTCAACCTGTTTCTTTTTTATGTACACACACACACACACACACACACACACACACACATAATTTCTAATCTTACACAGCACTATATCAGGAATAAGTCATAAAAGTCATAATTTCTGACTTTAAGTCTTCCTTTCAGTATGTAAATTCTTTTTATATCTATTCTGTATGTTAATTCTGTTGTATTGTATTGTACTTTCTACATTTCTTACTATTATATTTTATTGTATTGTAAAATTTTTTATTTTATCCTTTTTTTTTATACTTTCTGTTTTTTATTGTATTAAAAAACAAATATATAATGTAAGCAAAAAAAAGTGCTTGCCTCATTAGAGATGCATGCATTTACAAAGATGTTTTGCAAAAAGAAAAAAATATATATTTGTTTTATTTCTGTTGCCTAGCAACCATTAACAAAGAGTGACATGTTATTTTTGTCTCTTTATGCACTTTCATCCAAGAACATTGACCATCTGGGAAGTCTTCTACCGTATTAGATTACTTTTATTGTTTTTTTATGAACTTAGATTAGGCTTTATTACAGCAGAATGTGGTACCTGCTTTTTTGTAGAGTGGAAAGTGTAGAGATGGAACTATGGAACTTTGCTGACCATTAGCATTTGTAGCTGGAAAATAGCTGCTTGGTTCCCTAGTCACATTAAGTCCGTACCGTGCTCCTGCCTCTAAACTGCATACAGTTACATCCATCTATACTTTTTTGCCATGCTGTGAGTTTCACCATATCCCGCAATTCTTTGCACATTTTTTTCACGACTCCCAATTGCAAATGAATCATCGCTCAGATGGCAAATTCGCACTCATCTAGTGGAAGCTATCCATTAGATTTTTTCCCTTCGATGGCACCGCACCCCTTATTTTACAGGGGTAAAAAAAAAAACTGCATGGCTCAGTGCTGTATTATATTATGAGTGTAATACAGGCACCACAAGTCGCTGAAGCATAACAAACCAGTCCCGATGTCCAGACTTCATTTCTTCATGTCACTTGCTAGGTCCAAGCTATTTGCATTAAAAATGAGACCCAGTGAATCAGGGTTCATTGAAGGAGAAGCAATTAAAATCATTGCACTTGAAAATGCACTCTCATCCCATATGTCTCACATTTGTGTATTGGAGACAAGGAGTTGGAAAGGTCAGAGATTTCTGCCACATTTTTCTCCTTCAAGTCCTCCACAAAATACACTGCGTATATTAGGCATATATAAGGTGTAACTGTGGGTAGTTCTTATCATTCATTCATTTATTGTCTTTTTAACAGAGTTAAAACTGTCAATATTAAAGCCATAAAGAAATGTTAAATCTACTATGAATTCTGAAAGGTTTGCTCTTCTTCTGATACTGATTTCGAGAGCATTCACAAGCCATTACAGCTAAAAATACATATGAGTTGAGATGTTTTCTCGATGTATACACTGTTATAATGACCTACATTGACACTGGACTTTAACTTTAATCATAACATAAAAAACACATGTTTATAAATCTTTTTAGTTTATCAGTTTATCTGTATATGCATATTATCATTAAAGTGAAAAAAGTGTTCATTGAGTTTAAAATATCTCCTGCATCAAGTATGATTGGCAATAAAACCTAGGATTCGGTATCATCTGTATTAATTTACTGCCAAAGATAACAATGAAACAATACTAACAACCCATGGAAGTTCATCTCCCTCACTTACTAAAAAAAAAATTGGTTGAAATGACAATAAAAGCTACTTTACTTGTATTCCTACTGTATTACAGTGGCGAGGGGGAGCACCTATTGGATACACTCACAATGTCATACACCCTATGAGGGACATAGTAGCTTAGTGGTTAAGACTTTGTATCCGAAGGTCATGTCCCAGAAACACCATGCTTCACTCCTGGGCCCTTGAGCAAGGCCCTTCACCCCAAGTTTCTTCAAATTGAGTGAAGTCCACCTGTGGTAAATTCAGTTGATTAGACATGACTTGGAAAGGCACACACCTGTCTATATAAGGTCCCACAGTTAACCTGCTCCAGAGTGCTCTGGACCACAGACTAGGGCGACGGTTCATCTTGCAACACAACAACGACCCTAAGCACACAGTCAAGATAATAAAGAAGTGGCTATGGGGTAACTCTGTGAATGTCCTTGAGTGGCCCAGTCAGAGCCCAGACTTGAACCCGATTGAACATCTCTGGAAAGATCTGAAAATGGCTATCCAAAGTGGGCAATGCTTGCAGCATCATACTCAAAAAGTCTTGAGGCTGTAATTGGTGCAAAAGCTGCTTCAACAAAGTATTGAGCAAAGGCTGTGAAGACTTAGGTACATGTGATTTTTATCACTTTTAACAATGGACATTGTCTTAAAGCAGCTTTAAAGAGATAAAGAATGTATACATTTGTTCCTAATGAGTGAGCCAGTGGTGACTGTGGCAACTAAGATGGCATTAGGAAGAAACCTTGAGAGGAACTAGACTCAAAAGGGAACCTTATCTGGGTGGCACAGAATGTCCATTCATTACAGTTTCATTATTGTTAAGTGTGCAGTGATGAATGATTAAAGGCAACCTGTGGTCATGAGCCATTGTAGTAGACTGTTGATAATAATTACAGTCCAAATCCATCCTCATAGTCCTT
The DNA here is from genome assembly GCA_014706435.1 of Silurus glanis. NCBI lineage: Eukaryota > Metazoa > Chordata > Actinopteri > Siluriformes > Siluridae > Silurus > Silurus glanis. The sequence continues at coordinate 901,711 of JAAIIK010000048.1, read as the reverse complement.
GAGATGCTCAGTAACTTCAGTAATAGATTTTTAGGCTGGAGCCATCCCCAGCTGCACAGAGACTGGTACTGTATTTATGAACGTAGAAAAATAATAATTGTTTTGTTTTGTTTTTTTTGCAAGATTTCCTGAGTTTCTTTCTATTCACATGTGAATGCTGACAAATGTCAATCACCCATAAATTGGTGCAGCTGATTTATATTTAGTTATGCCTACAAAATAAAAAAAAAGACGATTTGACTTCAAGGGCATGCTACTAAAGAAACCAGCTAAAACCCAGGTGAATTTGCTTGTGAGATATATTTTTCTTCATAACTTGTAGTGCAGTGCAGTAGTAAACAGCAACACAAAAAAAAAGAAAGAAAAGGGGGAAAAAAAACTTAACACAAGTAAAGTTTGATTCTTTTCAGCTAGCTCTGCCTTCTTGGCTTATCTCAGTTCACATCAGAGTATACACAAACAAACACACACACACACACACACACACACACACACACACACACACACACACACACACACACACAAAATCATGTGGCTTACCGCTCAGAGCAAAAACATGACGCAGGCAGCTCATTAATAGTCTAGAGCAAATAGGTGTCATGTTGTGGACTCATCCCCAAACACCCTTCCCTTCTAAACATCCACATTTTCTTTCTTTCTTTCTTTCTTTCTTTCTTTCTTTCTTTCTTTCTTT
>JAAIIK010000048.1:822373-846960 GCA_014706435.1 Silurus glanis | reverse complement strand
CACACACACACACACACACACACACACACACACACACACACACACACTTTTTTTTAGATGCATTTCTCTTATAAAAAACAAATGGGTACTAAAACCTATAAAATCTTATAAAAATATAGAGGGAGATATATTGTAACTTATTGTATTGTAACAGATGTAAAATAGCATCTTTATGCAGATCTCCAAGTCTCTGTTGTTACTCTGCCCACAAGAATATTTTCCACATCGCTGCTTTGTGCAAACCTCCGATAAAACAACTTTTTTGACTGTCCATTTTTTGTTCTTTGTTTTCTTTTTTTTGTAAGCAAAGCCCAGTGGTTGTGCAGAAGTTAGAGCTGCATCACCTCGCTGTTCGTCACACCACGTGCTGCTTCGGTCAGTAAGAGTTTGTAAAGAGTAATAAAACTAAGATTCACACACGTGGGGAATAAAATCCTCCCATATATCGTTAGAATCCTGCACTCATTGGCTACATTTTCGGTCAATCATTTTGTTCCCATAATGCTAATGGCTGGAACTAAAAGGTTTGAAATGATAGGTGGTGCAGAATAAAAACATGACGACACCTGCCTAACCAAAGATTCCACCTCTTTTACTCTTTTTTATTTTATTTTATTTTTTATTTTATTTGTTTTGTAAAACTATATTCTATCAGCCATATTTGGTTTTTTTTACTAGCAAGATTCCGTTTTTAATGCAAAAGTTATTCCGAAAAATATACACACAAACACCAGCCAAAGTTCTTTGGCATAAACTAAAGAATAACCATCTAAATTACAACAATATTGTTTGTTTGGAGCAAAAATGCTTTACGGCATGTAGATCAGTGGAGCCTTATCTTTACTAATAAACCAAAATTAGCAGCAGTGGATGTGTTTGTGACTCAATATTACAATAATAATGTAAGAAGTGCATTTTTTATGCATGTTGTTTGTGTGTACTACTTACACAAATTCAGCAAATACATTCGTACATATACGTTTTCCATTGAAAAACCATGATCTAAAGTCGCTGCTTGAGGCTTGGAGCTTAAGAATGATGTATAGATAGTCATGGTTACTCTTCTCCCTTTTTAGTTAATCTATTGCTAAACATGCTGCCGATGGACAGGGTGCCGAGAGAGGAGTTGTGGTATTGTATGAGGAGGTCAGGTGTGTCAGAAAAGTATGTGAGGGTGGTGCAGGACATGTATGAGGACAGTGTGACAACAGTGAAGTGTGCAGTAGGAACAACAGACTGGTTTAAGGTGGATGTTGGACTGCATCAAGGATCGGCTCTGAGCCCTTTCCTGTTTGCAGTGGTGATGGACAGGTTGACGGACGAGGTCAGACAGGAGTCTCCCTGGACTATGATGTTTGCGGATTATTTTGTGATTTGTGGTGAGAGTAGGAAACAGGTTAAGAAGAGCCTGGGAAGGTGAAGGTATGTGCTGGAGAGAAGAGGAATGAAAGTCAGTAGGAGTAAGACAGAGTACATGTGTGTGAATGAGAGGGAGGGCAGTGGAATGGTGCGGTTGTAGGGAAAAAAGGTGGAGAGGGTGGAGAAGTTCAGGTACCTGGGATCAACAGTGCAAAGTAATGGAGAGTGTGTTAGAGAAGTGAAGAAAAGAGTGCAGGCAGGGTGGAGTGGGTGGAGAAGAGTGATAGCAGGAGTAATTTGTGATAGAAGGGTATTTGCAAGAGTGAAAGATAAAGTTTATAGGACTGTGGTGAGACCGGAGATGTTGTATGGATTAGAGACAGTGGCATTGAGTAAAAGACAGGAGGTGGAGCTGGAGGTAGCAGAGGTGAAAATTTTGAGGTTTTTGTTGGGAGTGATGAGGATGGACAAGATTAGAATTGAGTTCAGGGGTACAGCACATATAGGATGTTTTGGAGACAAGGTGAGGGAGGCGAGATTGAGATTGTTTGGACACGTGCAGAGGAGGGACATCGGGTATATCGGTAGGAGAATGCTGAGGATGGAGCCACCAGGAAGGAGTAAAAGAGGAAGACCGAAGAAGAGGTTTATGGATGTGGTGAGGGAAGACATGCGGGTAGTTGGTTTGGTAGAGGACAGATTAGTATTGAGAAAAGTAAGCCAACAGAAGAAGAAGAAGAATGCAAAACTAAAAACAAAAAAACTACATAAAAACTTACTTGTGCAAACAACATGACAGTGAGACAGTAAAAACGGTGGCATTGCAGTACCGGCCAGCACAATAGCTGTGTGATTGTGTAAATTAGTTGCCACTATACTCTAATAATTAACATTTTACATGTTCATGTGTGTGTGTGTGTGTGTGTGTGTGTGTGTGTGTGCGTGTGCGTGTGTGTGCGTGTGTGTGCGTGTGGATCTAGTACCTTTCATATTGAGAATTCCAGTGGCTTATAGAAAGACACTGTAACACAGTTTGGCTGTGAGGACCTGAATGCTTTGAATTTTCCAGATGGCAGGAGAGTGAAAAGTAGGTATAAGGGTATGTGTGAGATCAGCCATAAGGTAATTACGATCCAATGGTGCTTCTGTGTGCAAGCATGATTAGCACTTTTGCATCATGAAATCTGGTAAAATTCATCCATGGTGGGGTCATTTTGTGGTGTCTGTTTATTGACAACATACAGCACACCAGCACACCACATGCTTTATTAAGATGACATTGGAAGCCCAGCTATAAAGTGCAATGGGAAAATGTTGTTATATTAAAAGTATTGTATCTGCATTATTTATTACTCTTGCTGCAATATCTTAGCAAATCAATTTTTTTAATATTTTACTGCATAATTCCAGTGTTTGTTCATTTGGCAAGCTGGTTTGGTCGACAGAACAGCAGTACAGCTTATGTGAAAGCCCCTGAACCCCACTTATTTTAAATAAATCTAAATCTAAATAATAATAAAATAAAGTAGGTGACAAGATTAATTGTAAAGTTAGGTTTGATTAAACAAATTCACATACGTTTTTTTATTTATTTATTTAAAGGTCTAGCAAATATATCTAAAAACCTCCTTTCGCTTCATTTTGAAAAAGACTACTGATGCTCTTACAAGTGATGGGAGGCTGAAAATGAAACAGGAGGCCAGATGAACTAATGAAACAGATGAAGCAGGCCACACACTGATACAGTAGGTATAACAGTCATCTGTGCTTTTCCTGTTTTATACCCACCAGCTGTCACTGTCGCACACAGAGTAAGTATCACATGCTGTGGAAGCATTTTTAATGAGTTTGCTGTATCAGACTGATGCCAGTACTGGTACTGATACAGTTCTAGTTCGAACATTATTCCTATATATTTTGTACTTTTTAGTGTTATTAGAATTTGTACTGTAAAACAATGGTTAAAGTTGGCCTCGAAGACACCGAGGATCGTGAAGCATAGTCAGTGATCTTAAAACATAAAACAAGGGAGAAAAGGTGTTAAGTAGCTTACCTAACCAGTCCTTTTTTATTGAATGAGTTCAACCCTAAAAAAAAAAACATATTATATACACTTGGACCTGAAATGGGAATTTCTAGAAAACCTATATAGGTTTAATAAAGAGAGTAAAACACACCACAATGCACAAATGTAAGTTATTTTCTATACTATATATTTTATAGATGCAGTCTGACACGGCGTCCGGAAAATCCTGCTTTTTAAATGAAATACAAAGTCACGTGACTATAATTCGGCCGTTCCGATTGGCTATGCAAATTTTGGGGTGGAATTCGGCTCTGTTGATTGGTCTGGGATCTCATGCGCACGTTCACCTGAAACAAACCGCAGGCGCGTTCAGAACTGGACAGCTCCGGGTCTTCTACAGAGCTCCACAGACACACACACACACACACACACACACACACACATCCCGGTGTGTGTCTCGTCCGTAATGCGATTACTCTCTCGTGTCGTGGGGATTTAAGGGTCATTTCGGAAAATCGTTGCCAGCGGCCACACTTTTTTCTCTTTTGCTGGAGTGAAATTAGCTGGATAGTTTGTGCTCGTAAACTCAGGTGTTTACTGATGTAGCGGAGAGTAAAACGCATGCACACACACGCACACACACATACACACACACACACACACGCACGTACGCACGGACGCAGGCGCTCACAAGCACACAGGCGCTCACCCCCCTTCCACACACACACACCCCGCGCAGAGGGCGCTAGTGTGTGGCGGAGGAACAGTTGTACCTTTCTACAGGATGTGCTCGCTTCTCCGGCACTTTCACGCCGTGTCTGAGGGGGTTTACCTGCCTTTCCAAACCAGCATGGTAAGACTTTATATTCTTTGTATTCCGGTGTGTCCTGAAAGTGTAGCAGGTGGACTTGGCACTGGCTCGAGCCTGGTTTCGCTGACAAGGCTGACATCATGCTCGTGGCTGGATCGGATCATGAACCTAAGCTCCTTCTCGGTTTAATAACGCTATCCAATCTGTTTCTGCAGTATTCTCCCTGCTTCTTACTTAGGATCATTGCACTGCCTCGCCTTGCATTCCCAGATTATTCTGCCTAATTGCAAAGTGTAATTTCTACCTTCAGATGTGTGCTTTTGGGGTATTTGGAATCAATAATTGCATGTATGTATGTATGTATGTATGTTGAGTGTATATATATATATATATATATATATATATATATATATATATATAAACACAAAAACAATGAATCGATTTAGTTGTTAGTTTGCATGCAGGCAAGAGGAACTGGGGGATTACTGAGCACTTCATCCAATTAGCTCGGACATCCTCCTCCAGCAATCTGTTGCCTTACTACAGTATAAAATAGTATTGATTTGGGGGAAAGTGCGCATTGAGAGTGAAATCCAGTGTGGCTGAATAGTGGATGGTTTGAGCAGCTCGACTGCACACTGCTCACTGTAGCTTATAAAACCTCATTTCTTTCATCGTGTGGCTTTTTCTGGAGTGTCCAGTTTGGGTTTGGACTGAAGGAGTAAAGCTTGTAGGGAAGGAGCTTAATGTTCAAGGCAGAACGAAAAAAATGAACAAACAAAAACAACCTGCGATTAACGTCTGCATGCATTTTGAAGTGTGACTTGTCTGAGAATTGTATACTGTACTATACTATACTGTAGTATGGTACTGTATTGTACTATACTATACCATGCTTTCATTGCTGTTTGTAAACCATCAAAGAGCTGATCAATACATTAAAACCCTTATACACTCTGATATCCTCTGATAGACTCTAACAGGATGTTGGGACGCTATTTATTTTCTAACAAACTACCCAGGTGATTTTAATAAAATGGATAGCCGACAGGGCAACAGAATGTAATTATCCCACCGCATGCTGTGGCTGTTCTCTAAATAAGCTAAAGACCTTTTTTTACTAAAGGACCCATGGGCACCTTATATTCTCCCCTCGTCTGCTCATTAATAATTGACTGCTGTACAGGCATCCGTTATGGTGAGTCATTTGACCAATTCTTTCACACAATCCTGCTTGATGAATCAAATAGTCATTTCTCTTTATTCCTTTGATTTACGATTGAGGCATATATCTAAAAATATTGCTATGCAACACTCTATCACATTAAAAAAAAATCTCTGAAAAAGAACTACAGCATGCTCGGTGGTATGCTTTCTTGTCACAGGCGTGTTATCTTTATCATTGTGTACTTTTATTATTGGATATTTAACATTTAACACTTAACATATATATAGTGTAGCTAAAAGGATGTAGCGCAAAATCTTATTTATATATACAGTATCTTACAAAAGTGTGTACACCACTCTCATTTCAGCAACCATTTTAGTATTTCTTCTCAAGGAAGAATACTATAAAAATAGTAGTCAGTGTGCAGCTTGTATAGCAGTATAGATTTACTGTCGTCTGAAAATAACTCAACATACAGCCATTATTGTCTTAATAGCTGGCAACAAAAGTGAGTAGACCCTAAGTGAGCATGTCAAAATTGTGTCGAATGAGTCAGTATTTTGTGTGAGCACTATCGTTATCTAACACTGCTTTAATCCTCCTGGGGATGGAATTCTCCAAAGCTGCACAGGTTGTTGCTGGGATCCTCTTCCACTCCTCCATAATGACATCATGTAGCTGCTGGACTAATAGTCTAGATAGTTAATAATGAATTTATGAATGAATTTACAGTAATGTTCTCTCTTAATTTGTAGGTGATTTACATCTAATATTAACCAAAATAAAAAATAAAAACAAGTTTTATATTGACAGCCTGTTCCCTGGTGGTCTAGTGGTTAGGATGCGGCGCTCTCACTGCTGCGGCCCGGGTTCGATTCCCAGTCAGGGAACCAACCCCAGCCATTAGGGTTGCACAAGCCTTAGTGCCGGTCCCAAGCCCGGATGAATGGGGAGGGTTGCGTTAGGAAGGGCATCCAGCGTAAAAACATGTGCCAAATCAAACATGCGGATGGTCCGCTGTGGCGACCCCCTAATGGGAGAAGCCGAAAGAAAGTTTTTATATTGACAGCCTGTAAATAAGGGGAAATGGAACAGGACAACAATGCTTTATAAGTATACTACCTACACTGTCTAGGTAAAAAAGATAACTATAAACATTTAAACACACAAAGATTTTATTGAATCAGCAAAGCAAAGTTCGTGTATGAAACTTCGAGTTATTTTGAGCTTGTGTTCAAATCACAGCACTGGCAACCTTTATCCTGCACCATGAGGGCCATCATCAACACTTGGAGAACATGTGGCACCACAGTAACATCACTAAGGACAGGATGTCCTTCCAAAATGAACAAAAAAACTAAAAGAAGACTTTTTACAAGAAGGCTAACAAGAGACCTTCAGCAGCATTGTGGTGGCAGCATTATCCTCTAGGACTGTTTCCCTTCAGCTAGGCCTGCAGCTGTAATTCAGACGGACCGAATTATGGATATCAATCTCTTTTGGCGCAAAATCCGCAGGACTCTTTTAGTCAGTAAAAAATGAAGAAAGATTTTGCCTTCTAGCACAATAGCAACCCAAAGCACAAAACCAAATCAACAAAGGAATTGCTTCGGAAGAAGATTGACGTTTTGGAACAGTTCAGCCCGAGCCCAGATCTACATTCGATCAAAAATCTACAGAATGTCATAAAGCGGACTGTGCACAGGAGATCCAGTTACAATGTTATCGATCTTAACACTTAAGTCTCTAAACGGACCCTTAAGAATAGACTGGAAACTTTACTGGAATAAAACAGGAAACGGTTCTCAAATATGAATCAGAATAACCAGAGGAGCATTTGATTGTGAAGATAAAATCATACATTCATTTTATATCTTACCAGAAAATATACAGACAACAGAAACCCATACAAAAAGATTTTTTCTTAGCTGCTATAACTATGTCGGAATTTTCAGACAAACCACCGGTGATTTCTGGCTATGTGTTGCAGTGTGTGTTGTAAGCCCTCCCAGGGGGTTCGTGGAGATTATTCAGCACCTTACTTGAACTTTCGATCCGACTCCTCCCTGAGCATCTTGATTGGGTTAGGGACCGGGTGACTGAGCAGGCCATTCCATTACAGACAGCTTTTCTCCAAAATCTTTTTTTTTTTTTTTTTTTTTTACATCTCTTACACATTCCTGAGTTGTGCTTTAGGACCACCAAGGTTCCACATTATTCAAAACTTCCAGAATGCAACTTATCCCAAACTTGTCATAAATTATTGCAATGCAGCATTTTTTAATTCTTCAATAACTGATGTTTTTATATTAAGAGGAGGAGTTTTGAAAAACTCCTTTTTTTTCCCAGATTGTCCAGTTGATAAGGTACAGTGTTGCTTGCTGTGTTCCATCATGCAATTCATTTTGTACATTTTTAGGTCCTTCCCACCAGAACTTCAGTATCAATCATTTAACGTAAAAAATTAAATCAGTAAAAAAAATAAATGTCTGACCTTTTTCATGATATTTGAGGGTTTAAAAAAGTTTAAAGAAAGTACTTTATTTACCTGTTTGTTTCCTGTACACACTGTCATGTTTAAAATAAGCCCTAGCTTTCCTGCAACTTCTAAGGGGCCAAATCTAGCAAGTAGGGCGGGTGCGGAATGAGATCACTTGGATTGTTCTCCAACGATCGTCATGCACAAGTAGCCAAATGGTTTCGACCTATTCAGAAATTGAGCTCGTTGAAAGTCTTCCAGTGATGTTCTTCAGCTTTTGACATGTGCACGTGCCACTCGAAAACACCTTGAACGACTGATTGCCGTATGTCAGACATATGTCAAATGTCTAAGTTTCAGATTTGTCCAGTTTGATGCGAAATTTCACGTTTGTTCTTTGTTCTTGCTTGCTGTCCATGATGAAATCGCAGACGTGGTAACGCGCATGGTCAGAATTGCACCAGTTAGCACCATTAGTCTTGAAACGTTTGATACCACCTCATAGCAACGAACAAAATAAATAAAAAAATGTTGTAGGGGACAAGAAGAAAAATAAGTAGCTCAGTGGTTAATATGTTGGACTTATCAGAAGGTCACAAGTTCAAATCCAAGCTGCCACAGCTAGGCCCTTAAACAAGGCCTGATACTCGTTAACTGCTTAGTTGTACAGTATGAACGAAATAATTGTAAGTTGCTCGGGATAAAGGTGTCTGCCAAATGCTGTAAATGCAAAAATGTTTTAGTGAGGCATGCGAATGTACGCAAAAGTAACCAATCGCATTCGAAATTATGTCAATTAAATCATTCCGATTAACCCCAAATAAAGTCCAGCTGCTTCCATATAGTTTTTTTAATATATATATTCTTAATCAGACTCCATACAAACAGCATCTCACTGAAAGTTCTCAATCATGAGATCAGCACCAAAGGTTTTCCCAAAATATTAGATGTAACATGTATCATCAACAAGTGGATAAAAAAACGAGGCAGGGCAATGAAATCACAGAGATGGGACATCTCTCCACAACAACGACAAAAGGACAAGAATAGAACTAGTCACGGAGGCTTTCAAGAGACCCACAACAACACTGGTGGAGCTGCAGGAATACCTGGCTAGTGCTGGTTGCTTCCAGCATGTGACAGAAATCACTCATATTCTTCTGGTATGGAGTGTGAGGCATTGAGGACATTGTCAACATAGGTGTCCATTTTCATACTTGCATGGAGGTGAATGTGGCCATTAGGAGGCAGAATAAACAACAAATTCTCCTGTCCTGAAAGTTTTATTTCCCAACAGAAAGAAGGCAGAAGAATCAAATGTGTATATGACGTCCAGTTTCTGGAGCTGTGTTATGAAGCATTTAATGTGACCAGATAAGGGAAAAGTCAGGGTTTTTCGATTTGCTTTACAGAAAAAAAAAATGGAGCTGAAGATATGCATGGGTATTTTGATATTTCATAAATACAAGTTCAGTCTTTATACCATGGGCTGTCTAAATACTCAATTCTATTGGCAATTCTATTCTACCCCCCCCCCCTTTTTTTTTAAATATTGACTAAAATTAATTCAAATATGTGTAATCTTATGACATTTTATTTTTGTGCATGATTTACAGCGGACAAAATTCTAGATAAGAGGTGAAAAGAGTATCTGAAAATCATACTTGATTAAAAGTATACTGACCAAGACACATGTTAGTGAAATCCAGAATCAGATGAAAATACAAATCGAATTGTATACGTCAACATTGCATTAATCACGATTAACACAACAGCCTCTTTAACATGCCAGAATTAAACAAAGTTCAAACTTGTCAGTCAAAACAAAAAAAACAAAGTAGTAAACCAATCTTTGCAAAACCAAATAAAATGACAGTAAAATGTCACAAAGTAGAAGAACCATTACTATTCAATCAACAAATAAAATGAAAGTAAATACTCGCTAAAGTAATATTCAGAAATATATATTTATATATATAATATATTATATTTGTTTAATATAATATATTTCAATATTCACAAATATTGAAATATAAATGTAGTTGAGTTGAGGGTGAAAGTTGCTGATTATTTTTTATATTCAGTAAAACTAGAAAGTAGCCAAAAAATATTTAAGTGCAGTAACGAAGCACATTTATTTAAATACTTTACACCACTGTACTAGATCTATTGTGCCAAATAACTAATGAAATGTAACCTTTTGTTTTTTATGTATTCAGTCAGTTTTGCTTTGTAAACATCAGTGAACGCTTCGACTCATCAACGCTGGCGTGCGACCAGGGTATAAGCGGGATAATCCATGGCTAGGTGTGCGTCACACCATACACTCCGTTTTAAATCAGGATGTTATTCGCCGCACACTCACATGCACATTAGCACTTCCTTGCTATCACACACATCAAGCACTTACAGGATGCCAGGGATGGGCCGTATTTATAAAACATTATATTTCAAATATAAAATCGGATTTTGTCATTTGTATTTTATAGGGTTGATGAAAATGGCTTTATATTTAGTATCAAAAAACGTTTGTGTTTGTGTCATTTTGTACTGTAAAACACTTTGTAAGAAGTCGACATGATGACATCATTAAAAATGCAGCCTCTGATTGGTGCCTAATCATTAGTTCACCCAGAACAGAAAATTGATCCATACGGAAAAAGGTGGTGAAGGTAAGAAACGTGCAGGCTGCCAGCTTTCAAATAGTTTTCCAATGATCAATAAATAAATATTTGAATTTAAGTAATTGAAGTAGCTGTTAAGTCAGATCATAATTTTGCATATCATTGCATGAATGACTGCCTGACACATACTGTAATATATTATATTATATTTATGATCAACAATCGAATAATTAATTAGTTAGAAACCAGTTGCTATGAATACAGGTGCCATCAGTCGTTCTTATGAATAACTTGTTCGTCATTGAGTCGGTGTTGCTGATGCAAAGTTGCACTTTGTTACCAAACACCAAGTAACTAAATTAGGATGCGATTATGACTCATTCGCAAACTGTTCAACATTACATAACCAACAACTGTTGGTTACTTTAAAACTAACCTTCATCTGGGAGATCACAGGGATTATGTATGTGAATATTTGTTTAATTGCACGACTTGTTTTATTTGATTTATTGCACGACTCGGGCAGAGAAAAGCTTTTGCTATCAAACTTTGTTTAATTAATCAACTGAGTCAGTTTAATGGTGAAGGGATACAGTAGATCAAATAGGCCCATCAATTGGTTTGCGAAGAAATTTCTTGTTCCCTTTTTTAGTATTTGCAAAATAAAAAAATACAGTAGTTAATCTTGATACATGGTGTGGGGTCCCTGGTGGTCTAGTAGTTAGGATGCGGCGCTCTCACCGCTGCGGCCCGGTTTCGATTCCCGGTCAGGGAACCAACCCCAGCCATTAGGGTTGCACAAGCCAGTATTCTCTTAGTGCCGGTCCCAAGCCCGGATAAATGGGGAGGGTTGCGTTAGGAAGGGCATCCAGCGTAAAAAAAAAACATGTGCCAAATCAAACATGCGGATGATCCGCTGTGGCAACCCCCTAATGGGAGAAGCCGAAAGAAAGTTTTAATCTTGATACATGGTGTGGCTGCTGTATTTTGACGTTTATTTTGATACACTTCAAGTTAAGGTATTTGGTATTTTACCTTAAAATACATTTCATTGTATCTTTGCTCAACTCTGCTCGATGCTTGGTGGTGATTATGAAGATTCTCAGCACTCACCAGAGTAAGACATTTTATTCGATTTTATATAAATGGAAAATGAGTCTCTTTTTGTGTGTGTGTGTGAGTCTTTGACCACAAGGGGTGATGGATTTTTTTCAAGGTCTAGCTAGAACTGATAAATGACGAACAACAAAGCACAGTTGTAAACAATAAACAAGCCTGATATTTGTACCACAGAGTCTCGGTGAGTGGACTGGACTGGAGCACAGGAAACCTACTCGGATTGCACCTGACGTTAAGCCTCTTATTGTCACCTTAAATTAAATGTCTTGAACATCCTCTGAAGTTTGTGATGGTTTTAGATGGGAGACAGCAGGTGATTAGGCTAAGATCGCCCACTTTCAAAGCAAAAGAAAAAAATACACTTTCCGACACTCATTCTAATGACAATTGTATTTCATGCAAGATGACTGACTGAAGTGAGTTTTCAGGAGATTCTGTTGTGTTCAGATGTACAACACTGCTGGACATTTGAATGGCTTCTCAATAAGAAAACGCTGTCAGATTTTGGTCAGATTGAACTTTTTTTTTTTAAACATGTTTACAAATGGGTACTTTGGAACACCAAGTCTGTACAATTTTGTCTGGTTCACACTGTATGAAGAAAACAATGTTAAAGCTTGTTTTCTCATCATGCTGAGCTTCACCATCCTATCACAATAGCCCCAAACAGACAAAGAACCCTAGATAAGTCAGTAAACAAGGACAAATCAGTCTGAAAGAGACGTGGTTCGTTCCTGCCAGTGATCGTTTTTTTTCTTTCTTTCTTTTTTATGAACGGTGCAGTCCATTATATATCTTACACAAGCACATGTAACGGTGTAGAGCAGAAGCACTAAGAACTAAGGATGAACTTCACTTGTGCGTGTGTGTGTGTATGTATGTGTGTGTGTGTATATATATAAATAATATGGTGTAGGATTTAATATTGATGTGCAGGATAGGAACTACTGCTTCTTTCACCATCTGCCTCTGTCCTCCAATCTGTTTCATACACACACACACACACACACACACACACACACACACACACACACGCACACATGCACATACAGAGATTTCTTTCATTCTTTCTTTCTTTCTTTCTTTCTTTCTTTCTTTCTTTCTTTCTTTCTTTCTTTCTTTCTTTCTTTTCTTTTCTTTCTTATATATCCATCGAGAAGACACAGGTGATAAATCAATTAAAAAATGAATGATCTAATAAAGTTTTGAAATGAGGTGTAAATAAGACCCCAGTGAATGCTTTAAAATTTGTAATAATTATAATAATAAAAATCATAATTATAATAATAATAAACACTTAGTAATTCAGTTTGAAACTGCATTTTGATTGGCTGATTTCCTATTACTTGTCTGTTCCTGCATCGCACCCCGTCTTCCAGTTTGCACCTTGTTTTTAGGTTGTATTTTTATTTATTAATGTTTTGGTTTTTTTAAACAAAGCTTTTGCATGATATTAGCTTTATGTCTGGTTCTTTACCTCCATGTTGTGCATTAAAATGATGGAATGCTCACCCAGTCATGGATTATCCCAAGGAGTCAGTTCCCAGTATTGACAAGTTAAAGCAGACATTGATGACTGCAGTAAATGAATAACAATAATGCTAGTTAATATACGGAGCTTGAATTCTGCCTGCTCTAAATCATACACAGAGATAAACTAATGCTGTATTTAAATGAATTATAATTAATAGGTATTAGAGAGAGATCAGTGTATGTGAATTGCCTGCATCTATGCTACATCAGCTTTATCATGCTGTATGTGACTGTATGCTAATACAGTTATAAGTGTTTATATTCAGTGCATCAATTTAGAACAGTGATTAAAGATAACAGTTTGTAAGGTTGGGGAATTTCCTGTCTGATGTTGTGGTCAGTAACACAGGAGTACCTCAGGGGACTGTCCTTTCTCCATTCCTGTTCACACTGTACACCTCAGATTTCCAATACAACTCCTGCCACCTGCAAAACTTCTCTGATGACTCTGCAATGGTAGGGTGTATTAGGGATAGAGAGGAACATCGTTAAAACCAAAGAAATTGTGGTGGACTTCAGGAAGAGTAAAACTATGATTAAACCTGTTACCATCATGGGTGAGGAGATTGGGGTTGTTGACAACTATTTGGGTGTTTCTTTAAAGAGCAGATTGGACTGGAGGACCAACACTGACGCTGTGTATAAGAAAAGGGTGAGCAGACTTTATTTCCTGAGGAAGCTCAGATCTTTCAATGTATGCAGCAGGATGCTGGAAATTTTTTATCAGTCTGTTTTGGCAGGTGTCTTTTATAGTGCTGTGGTCTGGTGGGGGAGCAGCATCAGTGCCAGGGATGCAGGCAAGCTCAATAAAATCATCCACAAGGCCTAATACATAATCGGACACAAACTGGACAGATTGGAGGCAGTGGGGGGGGACAACAGGTCACTGAACAAGCTCCTGTCAATCATGGAAAATCCATCCCACCCACTACATGATCCCATACAGAGGCAGCGGAGTTCATAATCCAACAGACTGATTCAGCTTCGCTGTCACAAAGAACGGTTCAGAAATATATTCCTACCATATGCTTTTGCACTGTAAAATGACTCACCTCTATGTAACAGATGTTAATTGCAACTAACAGTATATACATATTCCATTATTTACTGTCACTTTACCCCAGCCACTTTCAGTGCCGGTCCCAAGCCTGGATAAATGGGGAGGGTTGCGTTAGGAAGGGCATCCAGCGTAAAAACATGTGCCAAATCAAACGTGCGGAGGACCCCTAATGGGAGAAGCCGAAAGAAAGAAAGTTTTACATAATTACACATTTAATTCTTTTTCTTTCTTTTTTTGTTACTGTACTTTTTTTTGCGTATCTGTATTTACTAAAGTATTTCCATTTGGGCAGACTTAATTGAACTTCACTACATTTTAAAGTAAAAAATCTTACTTAACTGACCAAACGTGCAGCAAGCCACCAGTCAGGGTAGAGCGTGCGCTTTGTTTTGAACTTGTTTTGATTTTCGCTTGGTGGTATCTACTTATCACCAAAAAAACCCCAAAAAAACTCCTGAATCTAACTTGACACCCGTGACCCTAACTGATTTTGCTTTTAAGAAGTTGAAAAAAAAGATTTTGTGACGGATGATCCGCTGTGGCGCCCCCTAATGGGAGCAGTCAAGAGAAGAAAAAGAAGAAAAATTTGGGCTCATGGTAACTATCAGCATTTGACTCATTAATATCATTCTACTAAAAGTAACATTGGAGACTTTTCACATAAACTGTGTTGATTAGGCAACTGATTTGTAACAAAAATGATAATAGGACCATTATAGCCATAATTAATCATAGCACTTTGGATACTTAAGTACATTTAAAGGCAAATACTTTTGTACTTATGCTCAAGTAAAAGTTTAAAGGGAGCACTTTTACTGGAGTCATATTTTACTTAGTGTATCTCTACTTTGACTTTGACTTTTTTACTTTTTTGTACTTTATCCACCACTGATTCCAAAGGAGCATCTGAACTGAAATCATGAACCAGGAATAATCTGCACAGGTTTAAAAACTCTTTCAAACTCTTTAAACACATACTTTTGTTTTTTAAGGCTCTGGCATGGAGAAGCTGGTGCTGGATCTGTGATGGTCACAAATGTTGAGCTCAGTAGCTCCTAGTTTTATAACCATATAGACTGTAGAAGACTGTAGAAAGAACATTACTTATAATCTTATACTCCAGTACTCATGTTAGTTCTCACTCTCCAGTGTTCTGTATTGTTGAAAGATTTATGATCAAACTCTTGATGTCACCCAAATGAGGATGGGTTCCCCTTTTGAGTCTGGTTCCTCTCAAGGTTTCTTCCTCATAACATCTAAGGGAGTTTTTCCTTGCCACAGTCGCCACGGCTTGCTCATCAGGGATAAATACACACCATTCACCTTGACTGTTGATTTCTGTAAAGCTGCTTTTAGACAATGTCTGTTGTGAAAAGCGCTATAGAAATAAACTTGACTTGACTTGACTTCCTGAAAGCCTCAATTCTCCTTAATGTCAAGTTCAGTTGCTTTCTATTAAGAAAAAATTCGACACTTTCGAGTTCATTTATGTAAAATAAAACAATTATTAACAATCAGAAAAACCTATGTTTATCATGAGCTATATTTTTTAGGAATGACAGAAGATTTCACATGAAAATGGTTGCTTTTTGGATAATGATGATTTGATAATGATCATGATAAATTATTATTAGTATTATTATTAAGAGTAAAATGAAATAATAAAAGATCAGAATAAACCTTGCAAGGAAATGTCACATCTCAAATAACTTTAACCTGGTGATCATTAGATCCCTAATTGACCGTGCAAGTTTTCACCTTTCTTTTTCTTTTTCGGCACTCTCATGCTCTCTGTTGTGGTCTCCTGCTCAACACTGAGCAGCCATAAGGTAGAAGATTCCAGGAATCTGCACAGTGTATGATTTATAAAGGAGGTTTATGCTAGAAAAGGGAAGACTTGAGTCTTGAGGCATTGCTTCCTTGTACCCTAAAAGAGGTTGATGGATCTGTATGCCTGTGTCAAGTGCTTTGTTTATGTTGTCATAGGTATCAAGGCTGTGGTGCATGATGTACAGCAAATAAACAGCTCTGTTCAGTTAGCTTTGCCAAGATCAAATTGTTTAATAAAAAGGCAAAAAGAGTGAAGCTGGATGTTCAGAAGGTCACATTAGCCATAGGAAAACCAATATGCAATATGCGTGTTAAAATTTTTTTGCTTTTGTTTTAAATCCATGTAATTTCTGTTAAGCGAACTGAGCTACTAAACAGCGATCTTCTCTGTGCGTAAATGTGTGCTCACGTGCTAGTCTGGAATAGCGTTTAAAAGAACATTATGAAATCTAGCTCGATAATTGTTTAGAAAAAATCAAATATATAAAAAAAAGGGCTTTATACTTGTGCATTACAACACGGTCAAATTTTTTCTTCCAGTGATTTTAGGACGTTGGGGTAAAGGCACAGCGTCAGTCACGATACTGCAAAAGGTTACACACACCAAGGGCAGGTTTGTTGTTAACATTTTTGAATTATTTATATTTTGTTTACGTTAGTAAATTACAAATGATTTATAAATAGAATTAATATTATTTGTACACTTTTAAGGTGTTCCAGTCAATCAGAAGCTCGCATACATCAAATCTCAAACAGATGGAAAGATTCCAGAAATTAGTATAACTCGTTTTAATTGTTTTGCTTGTTTTTGATTGGACAATTAAAATAATCAGGAATTAACCAGTCATGCGACAATGGTTGGAAAAGGAATGTCTTAAAAGCCAGTGAGAATTCAACTAAGACTTCAGAAAAATTGTTTGTATCACTTTATGAACAAATACTAAGCAATGAACAATGAGCATCTGTACCAACATCTGTACGCAAATATCTTGGGACCACAAAAACACTAAATCGGTCAGGAATTTAAAACACAAATGAACTCACAGGAATGAACAAACACTGGTCCCCAAGATAACAAGAAAGTGACTAGTGAAAGAAGCAGCATCTGGCACAAAAGTATGTTGTAATCGAACACTAAGTCTTGCAGTGGGAATGTCGTTCCTCATACAGCTCATATTAACATGTCACCCAGTCCTGCCGGCGGCGGCAACATAAAATAAATAGCAACAGCATCTGAGATCATCTTCTTCACACCCCTTAACATGGCGGTGACAGGGCTGCATGTTTTCACTACGTAGTCGCCAAAAGCCAGACATCTGTTGTCTTTACCCGTTTATGCCCCACGGATACGCCTGTCATATTGCATGGCTTTTCCCACCAGCCTGTTGATTCATCGTCGGCTCAGGCGCTATCATCACAGCTTCCCTGGCTGTCTCATTAAATGCACGGACTTAAACGGGGTTCGCTCTGTGCTCTCAGCATCCGCAGGAGAAACCCTCACATAGCTGCTGCTGCAGCGTCGCCATCAGACAAAACGACTTTAACGAGGCATTGTGTCCCTCTCCATGAAGTCTCTCTAAACTATGCCATCCAGATGGCTTGTTGTTCAAAAATAAATGTCGCATGTCACAACGTGGCCACCTCGGGGTCCAGAGCCCTGTTTTGAAAAGGACGCGGGATGAAGCGAGGGCCCTTCTAAAGGAGGTCAAACGTCAGTCTTTCAGACAGAGCCCTGTAAGGCTTCATCATGTCCGGTCTTGGGTTTGGATCCAGGGCTTACAAGGCCACAGACTTTTATTTCCTGACATAAATGCCAGCGGCAAAGACATTTTCCATCCCTTTCAGTTCACCAATGTCTTGGAGTCAGTTTCTTGGATTAGAACCAAGAAATAATCAATGTACCCACTGTATGTATACCCAGGTTCCAGACGGCAAAACCTTCTCTGCTGGTCTTAACTCTATCTGAATCACTGATTTAAATTGTAATATATTTTTGCTCATGAAAATTTATAATAGTCCATTTGTCTTCATTTCATAGCATTTCTCTTGGGTGCGGTGTGGCTACTGTGCCACAGAGTGTAAGTTCATATTAGAGTTTCTACCCAATCAGATTTCAGCCGTCACATCATGTATTGTCGTAAGGCTACTACATGTATTGGCCACTACAAAGGCCCTCTAGCATGCGTCCAAACACATCGCCATTTTCATGTCCTTTAATTGGATGGTCAGAGAGCATGCTAATCAGACTCTCAACCAGCATCCGTTGCAGACTGCAAAAGCTTAAATATATGCGTGCAGATTTAATAGCTTTTTTTTCAGCCCAAAATGGCTGACAGAGGAGAAGGAATTAGTCTCAGATACACTTACAAGGATTTACAAGACGAATTATTTTAAGAAAAGCTATACATCAGGAGGTCAGGTTGTTAATGATTGATTTATACTTTTGCGTTTTCTTTCATGAAGAATTTTCACCAAAACACACAATTTGCCTGAATTTCAAATCTACAGGAAAACTGCAATGCACAGAAAAAAAATCCACAATAATGCACGGTAAACCCGGAGTCATTTTATGAGGTTAATATTGACGCTTCTGCTAGAGTTGATGTATGCAGATGGTGCAGCTGTGGCTGCAGTGAAAGGAGACTTCTTGAATTGTGTTTTTTTTTTCTTGCTTTGTACTTTCGTTCATTCTTGCTGTATGAGATACCTGCTATCTATTATTCATTTATTATCAGGGATGTTATTTCATACTAATCATAGAAAATTATTGTACATACACAGCATGTCATATTTATAAAATTTTATTAAATATAATAATATATAAAATGTCATTTTTATTACATTTTCCAAGTTCCCGGATCATACAGTCAAAACAATTGCAATAATGTTGTGTAATTTTCCCTCTCGTGTTTTTTGAAATATTGTAAAGCTTCTGAGTGTGTTCATGGTCAGTACTGGTGTCAGGATTATGCCTGACACATTTTCCCCTTCATCTCACATGACTTTGTTATATGTTAGTCATATCATACCTCCCAATTTGTCTCAAGTTTGTCCTTTAAAGTTGTCATTCTTGTTGTCCATGCTTCAGTTTTTTGTTCTTATTTAGATGTCAGAATATTTTGTTTTCCTTCTTTGTTTTGTTGTTCATATTTGCTAGCGTAACATAAAATGATTAGCTGCACTTGTCCTCAATACATGACACCTAGTTTAAGTGATAGTAAAGCAAGGGAAGAGCTGTAATTGTGTCTGTGTCATATGGTTAGAGATCAATGTGTATCAAGACCCATCTGTGAGAGAGTTCTCGTATCAGTGAATCATGTTACACATTTATCTCTAACCGTTGTCTTTTATATGCTTTTCCATAATCAAATAAGTGGTGCTTTTAGAACCATGTATATGGTTTTTCGCTCATAAAGATGAAAAATTATAACAACAAAATCTCCATTGTGTTTTATATTATTGCTGTTGATTTGTGTTTTAATTCACAGAATTTCTATTCGTACACTACATGGACAAAAAAACAGGGACACCTGACTTTTCCAGCAATATGTGTTTCTTTCCCAGACTGTTACCACAGATTTGGAGGCACACAATTGTATAGGGTGTCTTTGTGAGGATATCGTTTACATGGACTGGAGTGGAAAATCTTTAGTAGCCTGCTCTAGAGCTCTGAACGTAACTTTATTGAACACAATTGGGATGAATTGGAACAATGACTGCACCCCAGGGCTCCTCCCATTACCTTTATCAGTACCTGACTTTACTACCTCCCTTGTGGCTTGTGAAAGAGCAAAATCTCCAAAACACAGTACAAAATCTAGTGGAACATATTCCCGGAAGAGTGCAGGTTATTATAACAGCAAATGTAGACTAAATGTGGAATGGGGTGTTAAAAAAACACACACCTTTTGTCCAGGTTTCGACAAACCTTTGAATATTTCCCTCATTTAAATAGACTTGTGTAGATGACATCAACCAGGCTAGTATTTCTTTTACTGCTAATCCACATATAAGAAATACATCTAATATCTGTATTCAGTTTCTGGATCCATTTATCACCAGTAAAACATAATAGGGTCAACACTCTGGTGTTGCCCAGCTGCTTTTGCTAGATGCTTGAATAAAAATCTTCTGTCCAGGTTATTTGATTTTCAGTCACAGTTGGTGACTGAATAACAGTGAGAGAAAGTAGTTTCTTATAAGGAGAACCGCAGGTGTGTGTTACTCAAGTACTGTATATGTCTGTGTTTTCTGTCTCAAAAGATTATTCCATAATCAGCAAGCGGGTTCATGTTCTTTACTGTTTCAGTGATTGGCAGTTGCATACTAGGTTCAGTTTCTTTCAGAAATCTCATAATCATCATGTGGATATGAGAGCAGTGGAGCAGTGTACTTTGATATACTGTATGTTTCGAAAACATTTGTTGCTATAGAAAACCCTGCCACCTACACTGTAATTGAACGCCAGAAAAGCCACAAGTCTAGACTTAAAATAATGTATTTAAAGTACAATAAGCTTAATCTTTCCAACTATTAAAACGCAGTATGCCGAATCTGCCAAAGAAGCTGGGCATCTCTGTGATTCTTTTGTTTTTCCACATTCACTGAGCTGGCCATTGAAAACGGCTTAATTTAAATGAACAAAAAGCCTAAGTTTGCAATTTTTTTCCAATCTTGAGACAGGTAATCATTTGATTCACTGATATATCAAATTTCATTTACATTTATGACAGATGCCCTTATCTAGAGCGACTAAGGACTTAGGGCTTTGCTCAAGGGCCCAGCAGTGGCAGCTCAGTGGTGGTGAAATTTGAACCTGTGACCTTCCGTTCCAAAGTCCAATACCTTAACCACTGAGCGATCACCTCCCCATTTTATGAAGAGTTCTGAATGATAAGGGAGGGAGGTGGTAGCTCAGTGGTTAAGGCTCTGAGTTACTGATCCGAAGGTCTGGGATTCAAACCCTGGTATCGCCAAGCTGCCACTCTTGGGGCCCTTGAGCAAGGACCTTAACCTTCTGTGTTCCGTGGGTGCTGTAACATGGCTAACACTGCACTTTGACCCCAGCTTCCAACATCGCTAGGACATGCGAAGAAAGAATTTCACTGTGCTGTTATGTTCATGTGACAAGTATAAAGCACCCTTCTTCTTTCTTATGAGAGACAGTTCTCGGTTAAATATAGAAACCTTTCATCGCTGCTGTTCAGTGACATTTTTGGGAGGCGAATAAGCTTGAGACGATTGAAAAAATCAGAATTGCTAACAGTTGTCCATGCGGCGGAAACAGATGCGAACAAATTCGTGAATGTCTTTGTTTTAGAAATTGAATGTGATGTTAGGAAAATGAAACAGTGTGTATTTACTGCAAAGTACATGAATTCGATAAGTTTAGTCGCTGCTGCTCACTACTGATGCATTAATTATTCACATTATTCACACATGCGTGAATAATTTACAGAATTCTATTTTCAATTTATAATGTGCATAATTACTGCTAATAACGATACATTTGTTTGCAATCCCAAATTTGGTTTTGTGAACGTTCCTTCATTACCGAATTAAATAATTAAAAAATGTTAACAATTGTAGCTACAGCCTGTTTGCAATTGTCGTCCAGTCTTTTTCTGTTGTAATGACATAGCATGTGCACACCCATGTGAATTATATGTGGACACACACCCTTTCTTTCTCCTCTTAAACCCCCAGGTGATACTATCATCAATCAGCAACAGTTAGGGGGCATGACAGTATGATGGAATTCCTTCTTTCTTTCTTTTTTTTTTACATACAATCTCACAAGCCTAAAGGCAAAGTAAGAACAAAATCATACTCCCTAATAAACTGTGCAGAAAATAAAAATAAATCATTTAGTGTGACTTCAAATGTAACTATTACATTTTGAACTACACAAACTGGCTGCACAACACTCCATTGCTCCCGGTGTAATAGTTTAACTATCAAATTATTTATCAAGCAAACAGGCAGGCACTCTTTTAAAAGAATGAAACTGGCACACACACAAAAAAATCATCACAATGGCAGTTGAGAAGCATGCTGAGAAAAATGCTGGTGAGAATTAAATAATTTATTTTACATGCACTGACTAAACAAGAAAACTGCAGCTAATAGCCGAAGCATTGGACACTCGTTTTGCGGAAGTTTTGTCGAGGGCAGAAACTCTATGGTGTTTAATAAGATAAATAGACAGCCATATGCAATAATACTATTTTTTTTACCTAGTTTTTAGCCTAGTTTCTAACCAAACACCACACAGGTCTGGGTAGGACACTGGCGCTTGTACTTGCGAGTGAGCTAGCAAATAAATTGAGAAAGAAAAGTGTGAAAGTGCTATGTATATTCTACATCAGTTATATACATGACAATGCATTAGAAAAATTCCCCTGACAGTACCCCCAATCATATTAATTTGCTCGTTTCCACTTCTTTTGCGGGATGAATGCAATGGCGCTGATCCAGCCGTGCTGGTATCTTAATTCCTGTATGACTCTCTACAGCTGTCGTTCCAAAACGAGACCTGAACAGGATTAATCCCAGTGAGTCATTGTGACATTTTTAACTCATGCCTGTCTATCAAACCAAGGATAAATGAAATCCTGCTTCACCGAGACTCCACACCTCTTGAATCTCTGATCCTGTCGTAAAAAAAAAAAAAAAACTAATAAAGGATTTCAAGCAGCTGGCACCCTTGAGTGAGAAATAAAGAGGAGTGTATGTGTGTGTGTGCTCTCAGAATGCAATGCCCGTTGATTCCGCAATAGGTTAATAGTCTTACAGAGTAATCATTCAATGCTATCCGCAGCTCCATTGCGCCCCGTTCCTTGTCGGCCTCATTATTCTCCAACTGTTGTGTTCTATCCACTTCATGGCAGGAGGTAATGATGCGCTGCTCCAGAAGCATCCAGACGCGTAGAGTAATGGATTAGGTGTGTTGACGGCATCGTTGTCAGATGCACTGTTTGCTCACTTGAGAGCCAAAAACCGACTGATTTCAGCCCCAACGTTCGCCAACCTCCACAATAATAGAGGTCTCGCTCTCCTGAGTGACTCGAAATAGGCGGAAACAAGTCCACCCCTGATGACATGGTGCGATATGGTATTTTCTTATCATGTTTTGTTTGCAGGTGCAATTTTGACAATTTAGTGCCTTATCAGTCCCTTGCCTGTGGTTGGTCTGTTTGCTGAAATCTTTGGATTTTTGTATTTTTTCCATGATTCTAATATTTGATGGCATTTAGTTGTGTACTGAAAGGACACAGACTTGTATTGGAATGCACAAACCACTCATAGAAATTGTTGACCTTGGATGCACGTGCAAGCCGGTAAATATTCCTGGGTTTCTGTTTGATTTAAAGTTAAAAAGGAAGGTCTAGGTAAATAGCATAATAGTGGACAGGAACCTGTCTGGACTATGAATGTGTGCATACAGGATCCTTGTGCATACATGATACTCGTCGGCAGAACATGCATTCAGTATACGAGGACGCTTTCTCTTTTTAAAGAGCCCATTCCATATATGGTCCACACTTCCATTTTATTTAACTATTCTGTATGGATTTGTCTATTCAGCCACAAGAGCATTAGTAAGATCATTCACTGATGTCACAGTGAGGAGGTCTGGGGTTCAGTCAGTGTTTTATGTCATTCCTGGTGTTTGTCAGGGTCGAAGTCAGGACTCTGTGCAACAGACAGTGGCAACAGCTTGATGGAACAAATATGGTTGTAATAGTGGGGTGTTCCCAAACCTTTGGTCATATGATGTAGCTTTTGTGTTAATTTCATGTGATTTGCTCCTAAGGCAGGGCAAGTAACAAAACCTTGTAATATCTTTTGAGTGAAAAATGTATGAAAATGGGAAAAGAATTCAATTAGATTTGCCTGCCCCAAAAATCCTTCTAGTTGTGATGAGCAATTACTATTTATAATGATCAGTTGGAGTGGGTAGGAAGCAACAGCAACCAACAATGGGTTTACAATGTTGATTACTGGCGGGTTGACAAAAATCTCGCATCCAAAATGGTCAGATGAGATCGGCTTTGATTGCAATTTGACCAGCTGCAACTAATTTAGTGCCACCAAATACAAAGTTCTGAAAGAAAAAGAACGGTATATTGATTTGTAAAAGTATGAAGTGTATCGGGTTTATATGTATAAAAAAAAACTATATAAAAAATAGAATGAAATAGAGGATGCGTTGCAGAATTCACAAATTAGATTTTTTTCTATTTTGTTTTATAATTGTATTTTTTGCAGTTAACAAAATCTTGTAATATATTTTGAGAGAAAATATATAAAAATGGGGTAAAAATCGAGATCCCTTGTAGTTGTGGTGAGCAATCACTATTTAGGGTTACATGTGCAACAAAAGGCATTTCTTCCCCTTCTATTTTTTTTTTTTGGAAATATCTTGCGTGTAGCATCCTAAAAGCCATATTTTATGCTGCACCTGTGCTGAAACATTAGAGGCACCATTACAGCAGAGAAAGAGACTATATATATATATATATATATATATATATATATATATATATATATATATATATATATATATATAAGTAGT
>JAAIIK010000048.1:798120-821973 GCA_014706435.1 Silurus glanis | reverse complement strand
GTGTTGTAGAAAAAGACGGTAGTGCTAATGTGAGTTAAGTAAAAGAACAGCTTGTGTCCTGCCTGCTTATTTATCTAATCCTCCTTCAACATAACAAGTGGCGACGAGGATATTAGGATGGCCCTGCTCTCTCTACAACCACCAGTAGCATTCCTGGAATGTCTAGGTGAACCAAACTTTCATTTGATGCATGGGAAAAGTTATTTTAGAACTACTTGCTTGCTATCGGTGGGGAAAAGAGCTCTACTGATACACTGTTTGGGAACGGAAGGACAACGGATTTATAATACCTTGACTCTTACTGCCGATACATTCAATGGATCTTTACAAGCACTAAAACAGTTCTTTTCTCCCAAGCTGAATGTGGTCTCAGAGAGATACCACTTTAGACAACGTGCTCAGGCCACGGATGAGTCCACTGATCATTACGTTGCTGCGCTCCGTGAACTAGTAAAAACATGCGCTTTTGGAAATATTGAGCATGAAATGATCCGTGATCAGATTGTGGAAAAAACATGCATGCCCCAAATCTGCCAAAGACTGTTACTAGAGCCCGATTTAACCCTTGAAAAGACGCTAGCTATTGCAAGACAAATTGAAGCAGCAGTAGCAGTCGCCAAGGTCATAGCTGAAGGGGAATCGAAGCAAGTAGCAGCGATACAAAAGCAAGAAAAGGCACGAATGCACAAAAATACAAGAGTAAACTCGAAGGAGGACAAGCATGTGAAAGGACAGCAGATGTGTTTCCGCTGTAGTTCTGCTAACCACCTTGCAAATGATAAGTGCTGCCCCGCAATAGACTGTAAATGTAGAACTTGTGGAAAAGTCGGACATTTCTCAAGTGTGTGTAAATCATCATCAAAATCAGTTAATGAAGTATGCTTACCTAAATTGACGGTTCTTAGTGTGAATGACCGCCATACAGATGATGGAGCCCTAATGGGTACTTTTACCATAGCTACATCCGTACTCCCTACAGAGACCTGCACCATTAAGATGATGGTAAATACAGGGTCTGGTGTATCGATCTTACCACAACACATCTTTAGAGAATACTTCAGATCATGTGCCCTGTCTCCACCAAAAGTGCAGCTTCTGACTTACTCAAAAGAGAAAATACCTATGTGTGGTTACCTGACACTGAATGTGACATACTGTGGGAAGACTGTCCCTGGTGAGTTTAACATCGTAAAATCAGGAACTCTTGTTATTGGACGTGACTTATGTCAAGCATTGGACATTGAGATTAAAGGGGGTCGCTTGATTGAACCTGCTAAACACTGTGCAATGCTCCAACCTTCCAGTATTTCACCTGCTTCTAATGGTATTTCTGCTCCCATACCAATTGCCGCTGGATTTGGATGCGCCAAAAATTTCACACACAAAGTGAAGATCCGTTCTGAAGTTAAGCCTGTACAACAAAAACTTCGTCACTTACCCCATCAGTTCGAGCAGCTGTATCAACTGAACTCAAGATGCTAGAGGACAATGGCATAATTGAGAAGATTGATTCCTCCGAGTGGGTTTCTCCCATTGTAGTCACAAAACGAAAGAACAATACAATTCGTCTGTGCGTTGATCTACGGGAACCAAACAAGGCAACAAGTACAAGATAGTCATCCTTTGCCACTGATTGAGGATATACTGTCTGAGTTGCATGGATCAGTGATGTTTTCTTCTCTTGATCTCAAAAATGCATATTACCAAGTACTGTTACATTAGGAGAGCAGAGGACTGACCGCGTTCATTACTCATGAAGGCCTCTACCAGTTCCATAGACTACCTTATGGACTATGCTCAGCACCTTCTGCTTTTCAACGCATGATGACCATAATCTTAAAAGGACTTAATGGTGTACAGTGTTACTTGGACGATGTGATTGTCCATGGTGCTTTGGAAGCCAGTCACAATACAAACCTTAAGGCTGTTCTAAAAAGGATTAGTGAAGCTGGTCTGAAACTGAACGCAGATAAATGCAAATTCAACTTAACGACTCTTAGCTTTCTTGGACTTTCAGCAGATGGCCTGTACCCAGATGATGCTCATACTACTGCTATTACAAATGCACCTCCTCCTACTGATGCAGCTACACTACGTTCTTTTTTGGGACAAAGTGCCTGGTACAGTAAGTTTGTGCCTGATTATGCTACTGTCGTTGAGCCAATGAAAGCTTTGCTTCGCAAAAACTGTTAATTTCAATGGACTACTGCAGCATAAGAAAGTTTTGATAAAGTCAAACGAGCAATAGTAGACAGTCCTGCTCTTTCCTTATTCAACTCCAATCACAGCACAATACTTTCCTGTGACGCCTCAGACTATGGTGTTGGTGCTGTCTTGACTCTGGATGACACTGGAACGGAAAGAATGATTGCTTTCGCTCCTTGTCCGATGTTGAACGAAGGTACTCCATTGTCAAAAAGGAAGCACTGGCGTGCGTCTGGGCTACAGAGAAATGGTGTACGTGGCTGTGGGGAAGAAAATTTCTACTGTGCACCGACCATCAAGCCCTTAACACTATTCTCACAAGCAAAGGGAATAGTCAGGCCGGTTTACGTGTTGCCAGATGGTCTGCACGCTTAATGGAGTTTGACTACGATGTTCAACACAGACCTGGTCCATTGAACAGTGTTGCTGATTGATTATCAAGGTTGCCTCTTACAAGCATGGAACCGGACTATGCTGAACTTATTGAGTCTGTTGCTATGATTTCATTTGCTTCCAGTGCAATCTCCAAAGATGAGTTTCAGTCTGCATGTAACAACTGCCCGGTGTTCGCTAAATTGCATACCTATCACCAATCACGCTAGCCAAAACACAAAAAGGATGTTAATCCAGACTTACAGTCGTACTTCCCTATTCAACATGAGCTTTCTGTCATGGATGGATTCTTCATCAGGGGAATGTACTGTCTCTTGGTACCGGAGTCATTACAAAAGAGACTCATAGACCTGGCTCACATCAAGGGATAGTCCGTACGAAGCAGAGACTTAGACAATTGTACTGGTGGCCTAAGATGGACAGTCAGACTGAAGCTTTGATTCGAAACTGCTATACGTGCAGACAAAATGACAAGTCTGCTGTTACACATGATGCTCCTCTCAATCCTGTTGACTTCCCTTCTGCTGCATGGGAAAAGGTCTCCATTGACATTGTCGGACCATTTGAAGCTGCACTATCAGATTGCAAGTACGCAGTAACACTTGTGGATTACTTCAGCAAATGGCCGGAAGTTGCTTTTGTGTCCAGGGTTGACACATGTACTGTTAAGCTGTTCTTGACTACTGTTTTCTCCCGAGAAGGAAATCCAAAGGAGTTGGTCTCAGACAATGGACCTCAGTTTATCTCTATGGAGTTTTCTGAGTTTCTGAGGGAAAGAGACATACGCCATTTTAGAACTGCTGTTTATTATCCTCATGCAAATGGAGAAGTCGAGAGGTTTAATTGAGTTTTGAAAGACTGTTTACAAACTGCTTCAATTCAAGGGGAACCTTGGAAGACATTTACTCAAACATTCTTGATGAACTATAGAAGTACTCCTCACAGCACCACAGGTGTTACACCATTAAATTTCAACCTGGTGATTTGGTTCGTGTTAAGAAGCCTTGGATGGTAAAGAAAGGTGATCATAAGTTTACAAAACCAAAAGCAGTCATACAGAAGAAAAGAAAGTGACGACACCTACTTGCTTGATGATGGTAAAGTGTGGAATGCTTCACGGCTTGCCGAAATGCCAGAATTGAGTGGAAGTGTTACTCCAAATGAGACACAACTTGAGACAACACCAATTCGGTCAAATACATCAGTCAGAGTTAGACAGAAACCTGCCTGGACCAAAGACTATGTTTTACATATGTAAGGAATGTGTTATGTTAGAGAACATGCTGTAATGAGTAGTTATTATTATGAGTAATTTTCTTGATAATATTGAGTTAATAATACCTGCTTGTTCCTGACTCATCTTTATTTCTGTTTTGCTATGCAAAAAAACTATTTCTTCTGAAAAAGGGGAAGATGTTGTGTTCTCTTACAATTGAATTGCTATTACCATTAATGTTCACTAGGTGGTATATGCATGTTAATAGATGTAAAGCGGTGTTGTAGAAAAAGACGGTAGTGCTAATGTGAGTTAAGTAAAAGAAGCATGGAGATGTCAAGCTACAGCTCGTGTCCTGCCTGCTTATTTATCTAATCCTCCTTCAACATAACACTGAAGAAGTTAATGCTGTTAATGTTTGATGGGTCAGGATAGTTTTGACAGCAAAAGGGGGACTAACACAATATTAGGCAGGTGGTCAATATGTTATGCCTGTTCGGTGTATATATATATATATATATATATATATATATATATATATATATATTTATATATATATACAAATCTGGAAATATAGGCTTACAGTTTTCTAGGAGGTGTAAGATTTTCTTTCATTGAATTCATCAGGCCCAAACATGCACACAAAGTGATGGAGTGCCAAGTTTGGAGTGGAAGTACTCAAGAGTCCTGACTCAACCCCACTAAACACATTTGGGATGAACTGGACTACCAAATCTTTGCTCATGGGGGTGAATGGGTAATTCCTCACTGCCATTATTAGAGTAGAAGCTATAAGAGTAGAAGTAGAACAATGAGGGAACCATTGGTTTTGGAATGGGATGTTTAAGACAGGTGCCTGCCTTCTTTTGGCCATACAGTATAAGCGTGTAGGTAGCTTTCTTAAGCTGATTGAGCATTATGCCATTTTTATTCTTCCCACTTGAGAGCTACAAGCCTGTGCTTCATTGTTGCACATCAATGGCCTTAAGAGAACATTAGTTCTATCATTAGAGGATTGTACTTTAACATGGAGAACACAATCTGCTTTGAAATTGAGAAATTGGTGGTGAGCGTGTACAGTGAATATTGGAATCATGATACTATCCTATTGTTTGTTGCCGTTGTGGTTACGGCCGACATTGTAGAACAACGTAAGAGGAATAGCATTGGATTGTTATTCAACTTTGTGTCTTATAAGGTGAACCCAGTCATCCAGCAAGGAATTACATGAAATATATGATTGCTATCTCAGTGCTGGAACACTTTTATATCCTTCCATTCCTTGTAGCCTGCTTTGCAGTATAATTCTGGGCCTGTTTAACATGATATTGTAAAAGTATCCATTCGCAACCTTGAGAGTCTTGAATGGTTTTAAGACTTAAACAGATTTATGAGGCCATAGATGTGTTTTTGGTTGATAAAGCCTTTTGGAGAGAGCAGGCATGAAATTCATGGGCACACTACAAATATCTGTGTGAATTTTGGTCCCTTTGGAAAATCGTGGTCACAGCATAATAAGGCAATCATTTACAGTCATACATTTAATGATTCAGGTTTATAACACAGTAAATCACAACATGTTCCTCGAGGTGGTTGTTACAGCTCTGTTTCTTTTTTCCCTGATGGTTTTGACACCCTTGAAAACCAAAGGTCATCGGGTAATGTCCCCCCCACCCCCGGCCCACACACAAACTTTTTTTAAACTCATCTAAACATCCCAACCTTGTCAAAACACATTGTTCACAGAGTCTTACTCAGGAAGCACTGCTCTGACCCGAGACAAGGAGCACAACTTCAAAGCTATTTGCTCTGGGATGTTCTGTCTTAGACATGGCGAACGCTATCAGCCCTCCTGCTGGCTTCAAAGGGAAAAGGTTACGTGTGCAACAAATGGCATTTCTTCCCCTACTGTTTTTTTTATTTTTTATATTTAACTTTTTTTTCATGTAGCATTAGAAAGCCAGATTCTATGTTGTACCTGGGCTATAAAACTAGAGGCGTCATTGTGGCAGTATACTTGATCCGTATACTTTTCACCCAAAGCTTTTTTTTAGAAATATGAATAAAGAAAGGGACATTTTAGAATTCTTGCTCCCATTATTTATATATATATATATATATATATATATATATATATATATATATATATATATATATATTTAGGGCTGTCAATCGATTACAGATTAATCACATGCTTGTCATGGGTTCACATTAGTCAGAATATTAGCAAGATAAAAAAATAAATATTTCCCTTCTCTATCATACTGGTTCCAATTATTGATGGGCTGTATCAGGTGAGGCAGAAAAAGAAAAGACAAATCTTTTCGGGAAGAAATTAAAAAACATCCCAGATTTATTTAATTAAAAAAAAAAAAAAAAAAAAGATTTATTTTTCTTTTTTTTTCTTTTTGGTAGACCCAAATATGTTTGAGATTTTTGTCTTGATTCTACACCAAATGTTAATTATCATAATTTTTGTTCACTGCAGCAAAAATAAATGGTGGTACAGGAAGTCTCAGGACTCAGGAGTGTGTTTTGATAATTCTTGTTAATTTGTTGATTAATGAAAGACTTAAGGTTTGTGGCCACCTGACCGCTACTGGAATTTAAGAGGTTTCAGCATGAAAGACATGGTTTGTGAACGTTGGTGTAGTATAACTCAAGTGTCCTGCACAAAGCCGTGACATAAAGCCCACGTAACAACTTTGCGATTAACACTAATAATAAAAGTCTTCTTTCACATTAGCGATCAACCCATTGTGCTTTTGAGGCTGAATGAACAGCCACCAGCTAATGTCAAATGGAACACCAAACAGTGGAACAACTTTATATTAATGCTCATGTTTTTGGAATGGGATGTTCAGTGGTCCGGTATCCACATACTATCCACATATCCAGTGAGTAGACTGAGCTACATGGACAGGCCATTGATTTTACACAACCGAATTTGTTTTCCAGAATTTTTTAATGGGAATTTTTCTTTTCCAGTTAAGCCAGAATTGTATTTATCATTTAGATTGCCATTAAAATACCTTATGACTTGTAATTCCCGATGAAGTAAACAAAACTAAGTTTTTTTTCCCTTTAAAACACAATGTCAAACACTCAAAACACTTAATTTACTTTGGACAGAACAATCATCTTTATTGAATTGAATCATCTTTGTCATTCTTGCTACATAAAACTATTGTAAATGGATCATGTGAAATACACCATTTACCCTTTCTTTTTGTTTGTAGGTGGACCAGCAGTAACGTTCAGGGAAGATGTGCCAGCAGTTGTGGCTCTTTCAATGGCTGAGGATCGGCATCGGTGTCCTCTTAGTCACAGCTTCCAGCTGGTCTCAGGACTCAGATGGTAAGTGCTGCTCTGCAAAATATTCACTTAGCATTACAATCAGTTCCCTGTGACCACTGACGAATTTAGTCATTCAACAAACAAATTGAATTTGAAAAGTTTTTTTGCTATGTAGCAATGTTTAAACGTGATACACTTAACAGTAATGCGGCACATCTAAATGCTTTAAGTACAGCAAGCAATCTAGAATCCTGCTGCACTAAACATATCAGACCATCTTAACAAGAAATTAGCATACACAAACATCAAACTTTTTCTACTCAGCAGCATGCACTGCACTTAGAAATCTTGCAGAACAAAACCACCATAATACCCTCTTAAAAAAACATTGTGCCATAAATGACCTCCTACAAACTAATTATTTAAACTGTGATAAAGCAATCTTGAGTCTACCATGTAAGTATAAAGATTAGAAAGAAAGCATGGAACAATACTGTCAGTGCTCTTGATAGTTGCACAATGGAATGTGGTGGGAGTTGGGTTTTCCTGCACTTTCTCATAAATAAAAGGCTCTTCTGGGTTTTTATTGGCTATAGGGCTGGTGTTGAAGGACCAGGTGACTAATGAATTTGGTGCTTTTCACAGTCTTCACAGGTGAAACTGTAAAGGTTCTTGGAAGTGTGGTCATTCTGTCATTCTATAATCAACAATTTTGAATTTGCCAAATATTACTTTTCGTGCACATGACTACACCATTATTTTGAGGCATCATTGTCTCCGTAGCACATAAGCAAAGCTGTCATCATCATTGAGTCCTAGTATTCCTCACATCATTTTATTTTTTTTTTTTCAGTTCAATCAAAGTACTTAGAAGTAACTGCTTCTTGTTAAAATGTTCAGTGTAAACTCTCTAATTACATGACAAAATGTCATAGAAGAGTGCTGTCAGCCTGCGGCGTGCGCATTTCCGGTTCTACCGCTTCCGCACCTCCCGCTTCTGCTTCCGGGGTAGCGCGAAATTGCAACCCTCCTGGCCGCCATCTTTCCCCTGCATAAATGGACGAGGGTTCTTCGCGTTCTCTGCCAGATCGTCTCATTGGCTTCCTGATCCTTTTGAGACTTTCCTGCCCCCTCGTTTTGCTTCCCGGATCCTTTGGTTACGGTTTTGGATCTTCCGGTTTCCTCGGATTCGCTTTTGCCGCCGGTCGCGGTTTGTTTTTGATTTTTCTTCGTTAGTTTTTTTTTAACTCTTCCTGGTTCCCTCTCTCGGCCATTCCCCGCTCTGCGCCGTGGTCATAAGTTTTCTGACACTTTGTTTTTGTGCGTGTTTTTCTTATGTGAACTATCCAGCATGTGGTCGTAAGTTTTCGGACACTTTGTTTTTGTGTTTTTCTCATGTGAACTATCCAGCATGTGGTCATAAGTTTTCGGACACTTTGTTTTTGTTGTTTTTTTTACGTGGACTACTCAGCTTGTGGTTGACTCTGGGTTTTGCTGAAATAGTTTTTTGTGAATAAAGGCGTTGATTATATACCTCGCTGGCATCCTGCATTTGGGTCCAACTACCTGCACCCTGACAGTACGATCTGGCCAGACATGGACCCAGCGGACGACCTCCAGACTCAACTCTCATCTCTGGTGCAGATCACCACCTCCCATCACCAACAGATACAGGAACTGGCAAATGCAATTCGTGAATTGGCCCTTCAGCACAACCAAACCCCTGTTGCTCAGGCCTCCATTTCAGAAAACCCCACTGCTCATGCCCCTACGTCAGCAACCCCGGCACCCATCCCGCCACCGACGCCTCGGTGTGAGGTTCATCTACCAACCCCTGAGTGATTTGCGGGACAACTGGGGGAGTGCAGGCCGTTCCTCTTGAACTGTGAGATAACTTTTCAGCTTCGGCCATCGTCTTTCCCGGATGAACTTGCGCCACAGACTTTCACAGCGCCGGGGCAGAGTGTGGGTGGGATTCCACTACTCTCTACGACGCTTTCATCCGGGAACTTAACGCTGAGATCAAGAATGAGGGCCTGGACACCCTGATCAGCCTAGCCACCCGAATCGACCTGCGGATGAGGGAGTTCTGCGCTGAGGGGGGGTGCCTTAGACCCTGGCAGCCCGGTCCATCTCCCGACCCGCCTCGCTTCCATACTTCACCAACCCTGCCTCCACAGCCCAAGGAGATTGGCCGACCCCACGAGAAGGAGAGGTGTCGCTCTCACAGACTCTGCCTGTATTGTGGAAAGCCAGGGCACATGGCCGCCACCTGTCCAGCAAAATAGAGGGCTCGGCATTAAAAATGGAGCCAGCACCGGGCCAAGGACTCCCGGCCCCCTCTAGACCGCTGCTCAAGGTTCGGATCGACGTCAGGGGCCACAGCCATGAATTAGCTGTGTTTGTTGACTCCGGGGCAGATGCTGAATTTTTGGATAAGGAGCTTGCTCGCCAACTAGGCATCGAGACCGAACTACTCCCTGCACCACTCCTGGTCCGTGCCTTCGACGGCTACGTTCTTCATTGGGTCACCCCTCGTACCAAGCCCCTCCTCGTCTCCACTGCTGAACAACATCGTCAATGGTTTCGTTCCTCATCATCCCATCACTGCGAGCACCTGCCATGTCAGGGTTCTTGTGGTTGCAGAGGCATAACCCTCGCTTGGACTGGACCAGTGGCTGGGTGTTGGAATGGGGAATTTCGTGTCAAGCCAGCTGTCTCCCCTCAACCTCTCGGATCCCTACTCATTCAAAATTGGAATCTCCCTCCGATCTCAGTTCTGTTCCTGCAGAGTATCATGATCTGGGCACCATCTTCAGTAAAGCCAGGGCCTTATCACTACCTCCCCACCGTCCGTATGATTGCTCTATTGACCTATTGCCAGGAACTACACCTCCTCGGGGTCGCCTCTACAACCTGACTGG
This sequence comes from Silurus glanis, assembly GCA_014706435.1. Lineage (NCBI taxonomy): Eukaryota > Metazoa > Chordata > Actinopteri > Siluriformes > Siluridae > Silurus > Silurus glanis. The sequence goes on along the minus strand of JAAIIK010000048.1, from coordinate 811,938 downwards.
TCCTGAAAGAGAGACTATGACTGATTACATCCGGGAATCCCTCACATCTGGTACTATCTTCCCTTCCTCCTCCCCGGATGGGGCACGTTTCTTTTTTGTGGAAAAGAAGGACAAGAGCCTCTGCCCTTGCATTGACTACCAGGGACTTAACTTCATCACCATTAAGAATCGGTACCCCTTGCCCTTGATGTCTTCAGCCTATGAGCTCCTCCAGGGGGCCACCATCTTTACCAAGCTGGACCTTCGCAATGCTTACCACTTCGTACGCATCCGGGAGGGGGACGAATGGAAGACAGCCTTTAACACCCCAGCAGGCCACTATGAGTATTTGGTTATGCCATTTGGCCTCACTAATTCCCCAGCAGTCTTCCAAGCCCTGGTCAACGACGTCCTTCGGGACATGCTCAATCGTTTTGTGTTCATCTACCTAGACGACATTTTAATCTACTCCTGCTCCCTGGATGAACACCACTGCCATGTACGCACTGTTCAGAGCCAGTTGTATGTGAAGGCTGAGAAATGTGAGTTTCATGTGTCCAGCACGTCTTTTCTCGGCTTCATCTTGTCTGCGGGAAATGTGCAAATGGATCCTGCGCGGATCCACGCCGTGGAGGAGTGGCCCAAACCTGAGAGCCGCAAACAACTGCAGAGGTTCCTCGGCTTTGTGAACTTCGACTGCAAGTTTATCTGCGGTTTTAGCACCATCGCTGTCCCCCTACACCGACTCACCTCCACTCATCAGCCATTCTCTTGGAACCCTGAGGCGGAACAGGCCTTTCTGGATCTCAAGACCCGGTTCACCTCTGCACCTATCCTTACTCTACCCAACTCTTCCCGGCAGTTTATTATTGAGGTGGATGCCTTTGACAAAGGCGTGGGGGCCATCCTGTCTCAGAGAGGAGTGACTGACAACCGTCTCCATCCATGTGCCTTTTTCTCACGCTGACTAAATCTCGCGGAACAGAACTACTCCATCGTGGACTGTGAGCTACTGGCAGTCAAGCTGGCGCTTGAGGAATGGCGGCATTGGTTGGAGGGTGCCGAACACCCATTCATTGTGTGGACGGACCACCGCAACCTGGAGTATCTACGAGCAGCCAAGCGTCTCAACCACCGGCAGGCCAGGTGGGGGCTATTTTTTGGAAGATTTTGCTTTACCCTGTCCTACCGACCGGGCTCCAAAAATGGCAAACCGGCTGCCCTGTCCTGGCTGGGTTCCTGCGATGAGGAGGGAGGGAAAGAACCGAGCCACATCCTTCATCCGTCAGTGTCCGTCCGAGCCCTTCGCTTGGACATTGAACGCAAGGTGCACAGGACTGCTTCGTGGCACCCCACCACGGATGGCTGAAGACTCTATGTGCCGGACCAGCTCCGTTCTCAGCTCCTCCAATGGTACCACAGTTCTCGACTTTTTTCTTACCCGGGTACCCCTTCGCACTTTGGCCCTCCTGCAGGAACGTTTTTGGTAGCCCACTATTAAGGAAGATGTTCGCCAGTGTGTGGCCTCCTGTCCTATTTGCGCCCTGCACAAGAACCCTAGAAACTCACCGGTGGGTCTCATTCGTCCACTTCCCATTCCTCATGGACCATGGTCTTATATAGCCTTAGATTTTGTTACCGGTCTACCTGCCTCAGCTGGCCATACCACCATTCTCTCAGTAATAGATCTGTTTTCCAAGATGGCCCATTTTATACCTCTTCCAAAATTGCCCTCGGCCAAGGAAACTGCCCAGCTCCTGCTACAGCATGTCTTCCGGCTCCATGGTCTCCCAAGTAATATAGTCTCAGATTGGGGCCCACAGTTTACTGCCAATTTTTGGAGGGAATTCTGCTGCCTCCTGGGTATCTTGGTCAGCTTGTCTTCCGGGTCTCACCCACAGACCAATGGGCAAGCAGAAAGGCTAAACCAAGACCTGGAGACAGCCCTTCGCATCCTTTACACCGATGACAACGCTTTGTGGGCTTCTCAATTGATATCGGCTGAATACGCACATAATACTCTGCTGTCCTCAGCCACCGGCCTCTCCCCTTTTCAGGCCGCTTATGGTTACCACCCACCCATTTTTTCCTCCCAAGAAGTTGAGGCCTCGGTACCATCAGCTGGTGCCTTGGTCAGGCGCTGGAAGAAGATCCGGGCTGCTCTCCTCAGGTCTTCCCATTCCTATGCCCGCTGGGCCAACCGCAGGCGCTGACCAGCACCCGTTTACCGCCCTGGCCAGAGAATCTGGCTCTCTACCAAGGACCTGCCCATGAAGGTAGCATGCAGGAAGCTAGCCCCCTGCTTTATTGGTCCTTTTCCTATATCCAAGGTGCTCAACCCTGTGGCACTCTGCCCCCACCTTCCCAGAGTTTTTTGTGTCCACCCTACCTTCCATGTTTCACGCCTCAAACCGGTCCAAGCTTTCTCCCTGGTGAAGGCTGCTGAAAAATAGGTTTAAAGGCAACCAAAACAATGCACTGGATTACAACACTAGGGATTTTACTTGCCCAGTCAGCTAGTTAATTAATTTGTCTACTCATGATTTATAGCACTCATAGATTTAAACTTTAGCACTAAACAAATTTGTTTAACTATGAATTCTGGATTTCACAAGTACATTATATGGAAAAAAGTTTGTAAGGACCTGTGTAGGTGAACATCTCATTAAATATTTAATCTCCGTTTGCTGCTTTGTGAGCCTCCACATTTCTCGGAAAAATGCTGCACTAGATGTATGTGTATAGGGTGTTAGAAATTTCAGGTACTGATGTAGAATGAGAAGGCCTGCATCCCAATTGATCCTCTAAGTGTTCAATAGGGTTGAGGTTAGAACTCTGTACTAGGCCACTCAAGATCTTCCACTCCAATCTATGTAAACGCATATCTTCATGGAGCTGGAGCTTTGTGTTGCGGGTGATTGTCATGTCAGGTTTGGGTCTCCTAGTTCAAGTGAAGGGAAAGTTTTATGCTACCGCATCCAAAAACATTCTATACAATTGTTACTTTGTGGTGACAGTTTGGGGAAAAAAACACATATATCGGGAAAAGCCCTTTACATTTTCAAATAAATAAACAGACACATTTTTTCCTATGTCCTCTAATAACTATTGCCTGTCAGAAAAATGCTGATTTTATACACCTTTAATCTCGCATTGTGGCCATGCACCAGGTTGATTCAGTATTCAGTTCAGGTATCCATTCTCGCCCTGTTTTTGTCGGGCTTATGGCAGATCAGGGAAAGCACCATTTTGCACTTCCCTTTTGTTGCATGTCTGCCCACTTCCCCACATTTTAATCTCCCAGGTACATAGACCCAAAGTTGTGTTTAAAAAGTAACAAAGAAACTGTTCTTACTATAAATGAGCTTTTTAACTCACTGTTTTAATCTGGTGGTGTCCTTTTTACCCTGACATTTAATTTAGGTGTACAATTGATTAATGGATGCTTTTTATCCACGAAATGTCAAAACACTCTTTAAACAAGGCAAGTAAATGAAAAATCATTTGTTTATGATTTATTTTCATTAAGAAGTGGTCCATATTGGTACACTGAACTCAACCCTATTGAACAGCTAATTGTACTTCTATAGTGTTCTTGTTTCAATTTATCGAATGCACTATTGATAAAGGTTAGTTTATTGGCTAATATTAAATACCATATTAAGTGAATGTGGTTTTTTCAAAGTTTTGTTGTGGTAATACATCTCTTGGGTAGCATAATGCCTGTTTGAAGATAATCTAATATATAATCTAATAAGATTTTATAATGCTATATATGATATTATTTAGATGCACTTAATTAACAACCCTCTGACTCTTGTATTAAAGCTTTTCGGGTTCTCTTATAAACCAAGGAAACAGGACACTGTCCAACACGCTAGCACTAATTTCTTACAAAGTGATAACAAGTGGGAACAAGTAAAATGTTAATAATAATTTTTTATTTATTAGATATAATCCTAAGGGTAGATAAATGGTGTGCCATGTATACTGTTTTTAGTATTCTTATTTTTAAAAGATTGTTAAAAATAAATAAATTGTTTAGTAAATAAATTTGTTAACACTATATGGACAAATGTATTGGGACACCTGACTTTTCCAGTCTTATGTGGCCCTTCCCAAACTGTTACCACAAAGTGGGAGGAAACACAACTGTATAGGATGTTATGGGATGCAGTAGCATTACATTTGGAGACCCAAACACATGAGCATTTTCCTGTGTACAAAGCCAGCTCCATGAAGATATGGTATGCATGGGCTCGAGTTGAAGCTCTTGAGCTGCCCTTCATCATTATGTGACTTTACAAATGCCTTTGTGGCTGATTGAGCACAAATCTACACAACCAAACTTTAAAATCTAGTGGAACATCTTCCAGAAAAATGGGGGTTATTATAACAGCAAATAGGGATTAAATGTAGAATGGAGTGTTCAAAAAGCACATACCAATCTTACGATCAGGTGTCAACAAACTTGTGTCTGTATCATGTATATAATACAATAACAATGTTTATTTTAGTATTAAAAAAATCCTATTTTCAGTTGAGATAAAATGGTAAGACTATGGTAAATGGTAAAAAAACTAACTGGATAAATAACTAATAATCGTTTCATTTAGCAAACTGATCACGAACATATCACTAGTCGAGGTGTTTTTTAAATAGGTATTTTTGTCTTTTTATCGTATCATCGAAACCATTTCAGACCACATTTAATTGCACTTTTATGAGAATTTGAATGACATTTAAATAAAATTTTAAATTAAATATCACATTCAATGATCTTAAACCCTAAATCAAATACAGCACTATTCAGTGTGGTGAATACACACTCGTAAGTTCATCAGTTTATCTGAATAAAGCTGCAGTCTAATAAAAAGTGCCTGATTCCAATGACGGCGCTTGTGTTCTGAGTAAGATGGAGTACATTTAGTGCCAGATTTAGAGTCTGCAAATGAAGTTGCATCATTGTTTATAATGAGAAAGCTTAATATAAAGCTTATTCATAGATAAGCAACGTATATTACAAAAAAAATTATAATTTCCTATAAATAAACCACATTGAAGAATAAATATTGTCACAGTGTAACTTTTCACAGAAGTCTTAATAAAGATTCGGAATGACAAAGACTGAGGTGACATTGAGAAAAACACCCTGAGAGATGTTTTCCATCAAATATATTTATTTTGAGTAGAAACAAACGTATATATATATATATATATATATATATATATATATATATATATATATACACACATATGTGTTAAGCAAAACAAAATTCAGATATAATCACAATAGATTATTAGTACGATACTGTAGGTCTGTATATATCTTTAGATTTACCATACATTTACCATATGTTTATGAATCGCGTCATAGTTTTACGCGTTACCATTTTAGAAATGTTGCGATAACGCACCTCTATTTTAATTTCATCTTGCCTAGTTAAGTGTGAGATCTGAATATTGGGATTGTGCACAGTGAACTCTCCAGAATACTACTCAAGTCTTTCCTATTGTCAGTCGCTCTCAATTTCCTCACTCATTCATGTGTTTCCATTGTGCTATTCTTCTTCTCCTCCTTTGGGAGCTGCTAAGGTTCAAATTGAGCATGATTTGAAGGAATTGAGCTCGGATTCTGTTACATTTATATAATTCCACAGTAAGAGGAAGTGCAGAGGGACTTTGAAATGCAGCCTTTAAACTCTCCGCCTTATTAAGAGGAGTGAAGGTTTCACCCGAGTAATAAGGCGGATTGTGTCTCGGGAGAGGCCTCGCAGTACAGTTAAATCCGACCGCTGGTGCGCTCTCATCTCTGAAAAATTGTACTATGCCTGCTATAGCGAGGGACATGAATCAGCCAAGGGTCAGTCTGGACATGTCTACATGGCTTGCTAAGGACAAGGGTGAAATCCGCACTATGAAATGCAATCACATGCTTTTTTTTTTTGTGCTGTTCAAGGGTTCCATCTGACACCGGCTGATGTTGGTGATTGCATAAGAGCCACTACACCTTATTAGAATCAGAATGCTTAAATTTAAAAGCCCTAATACCCTTCAATTATTTGATTTTGTAGTATAAATACAAGCCTATTCTAATTTTTTTATTTTCTTCTTTATGGTCACATTAAAATAATGGAATCTATAAGTCGCGTAAAACATCGACAGTGTTGCGTCATTCATTAATGTTTTGTTCTTCTTGAACAAATCTTTCTTATGACAATGGATTAACAAGTTGTTTTAAAGTGTGCAAGATCATTTGTCTGTAAATTGACAACTGTAGACGTTCTGTACAGTAAATAGAAATGATTTGTTTAAGGCCTGGGCTTTTATTCTTGTATCTCGTTACAGCAGCATACAGTAGATTATATACAGGATAAAGAATAGTTAGTTCACCTCCCCAGTCTTTTGGTCAGAGTCATTCATTTTTATGTCATGTGACAGCAGCAGAGGTTATGTACAGAATACTGTAGTTAGTTCACCTCCCCAGCCTTTTCGTATGAGTCATTCATTTCTTTATTACAGAATAGCCGAATCATTCATTTCTTTTTCCTGTACAGAGTTATTATGGTTTCCGTGTTACAAATTAAGGATGTTGTAATGATGCACTGAACAAATCACTTAGCTGAGTGGTAAATAAATAATTTTTCTTTCTCATAATATATCCTTGAATGCATTTATATATATATATATATATATATATATATATATATATATATATATATTTTTGTACCTTTTTGGAATACAATCCAAAGAATTTAACTTTTATTCTGCTGAAATGAATGAAATGTCTTAAATAAAGATTTTTCCTGAATGAGATTCAATGATCCAAGTCAGTAAAATGATCCGATCTTCCCATCAGTGCAGCAGATTATTCATGATAAGCCCTCGAGGACACGTCGCAGTAGAGAGTCAAAGATTTTCTGTTGTGCCTGCAATGCAATGCTCCATCTTCACCCTGCCAATACTGTGTTCCTACATCACAGGAAAAAGAAAGGTGCTGTGATTGTGGTCTGAGGTGCTGCTTTAAAAGCTGCATACAAACCCTAAAAACGCATAGCCGAGTCTGATTGCACAATTTCGAATTCATCATGTGGCTTCCTTTTTCCATTTTTCCCCTTCCGACTCTGTTACATTCAGAAACGCGGCAGCTTTTAAAATTGCTATAAAATGAGCAATCATGAATATCGAAATCTGGTGAAAAAGCACTTCAAGACGCAGCAGTTTTTGTTTAAATATCTTATTTTTATGCGGAAAATATGTCGAATGCGGGGGGAAAGAAGTGACCGAGGAAAGCTGTGTGAAAAAGTGTGTTATGGTCTGGGCTGCTTGTTTGTGTTCAGATTTGCTTCCTGTCAGTCATTTTATAAACACTTCAACAATATCCTTTCACCCTGAGCCCATCTCAGTCTATTTGTAGAGGGGGGAAAAAAAGAATGGTTATAATCAACATGCGCCCAGCACAGCCAGATAATTATCCATTGAGGGGAAAAACAGACATATGTAACAACCAAAAACAAGGTAAAGTTTTTTACGTACTTATCCATGATGCCATTTATTTCTGATGAAGGGGATAAAGCTGGAAGAAGAATTCACTATTGAATTGTTTAAGTAAAGAATAAAGGGCATATTTATCATTTCAGAGTGCCAGGTAGGGAAGTGTATCGTGTGACCAACTAATCAGTTAGCTAATGAGGCTAATACCAGAGCTAAACGAGAGTCATGGGTGCTCATTGCGAAGAAAAATGGCTCTCCTGATCATTCTTCGAAAGCAGCATAAGCTGAATTTTTTAGTGTTTTGTAGTGTTATAGTTTATAAAGCTTCAGTAAATTTTTACACAGAACATCAGGAGGAGGAGAAATTGTGATCCCGGTAACATTGACCTTGTTGGAAACAAGTTGGATTTGATCTTTTTCCAATCATCAGCAGTCCAGTTTTAGTGTAGACTGAGATTCCTGTTGGAATGGAAAAGTAATATTAATCTTGGCTTGGTTGTTGGCACCAGATTAGCTGATTTGAGCATTTCAGAAATTGCTGATTTCCTCGGATTTTTTACACACAACAGTCGAGATGGTGCAGAAAAATAAATAGTGAAGAATCTGAAGGCTGATAGAAAACTGTTGATGATAGAGATCAGAGGCTGGCAGGTCCATGGTAACTCAACTATACACTTTTTACAACCTTTGTGAGCAAAAAAAGCATCTCGGAATAACAACATGAGAAAGTTACATTATGTTTCACTTCTGTCAGACACACTGAAAATGGACAGTTGAACACTGGAAGCAGATTAGAGTCAATCTTTAGCTGTCCAGTTTGGGTAAGTCTGTGCCTACGATAGACTCAGATTCTTGTTCTTGGTTGACAGGAGTGGAACCTGATGTGGTCTTTTGCAAGTATAACATCAAGGTTCATTGTCTTTCGCTTTTTGTGATGCTTTTCTAATCACTATGGTTGCAAAGAGCAGTTATTCCAGCTACCATAGACTTTCTATCAGTGTGCACCAATCTGGATATTCACTGCGGATTTTTTTTTGCACCTCATGTTATGAATCTGATTTGCTAATAGGTATTTGTGTGGTGGCTATTGGTTAATTATATTAGCTATAATTGTTAGCTAGCTGGATTTTTTAAATAGTATTAAATCAGGCTATGCTCATGATGGTATCATGCCATCTAGAGGTATGGGCATGAAATTCAGGGCCAGGTAACCTTACACGTTAAAAAGCCTCTCAGAGAGAATTTCCAGCATCATCTTTCTTTCTGTAATGGGGATACATGATATTGGCATCCACCTACTTGACTTAACAGGTAGTTCTTTGACTTCGTAGCATCGAACTATTGAATTCACAAATCTTTAAGTAGCAACAAACCAAACAAAAACAACCAAATGTAACTTTAAACATAAAAAAAATTACTGCCTGGCATGGGATAAGAGGATTAAGCACATGGGACATAGTGTTATTAAAAAATAATTCATTATTTGTTTTGTCGCCCCAGCCAATTATTGATTATTTTCCTTTTAATGGCGTACAATGCATTTTATCTATTAAAAAGATGGATGAAAAAGATATTTGTTCCCTGCTCTGTGATTATGTAAGAGCAAGAGCCTGCCCCAATTACGGCTTTCACTGGTTATTATTCATCCACATCATCAAAAGCTACCATCCCATTAAAGAAAACTTAATTATATCTGACTTTATTACATCACACCAAATTTGCTCTTTGATATTTGACCTCTTTTCATGAAAGTGCTATGGTCTATAGTATAGATCCATCTTCACTGAGATGAATCTACACAGCTGGGGCAATTTATTCTAAGAAACCATCAATTTGAAAGAGGTCTTTGAATCTGTTCTGATTGACGCCTGCTGTAAGATCAGGACCCGTAATGGGGCATCATTAAACATTCGGAAGCTTTAAACTCATAAAATCTATTCCTGGTTAACGGACGTTTATTCTATTAGAAAGATGGTTGGAATGATCGTCAAGAATCCTCAAGAGGAGCCAAAGGAAGGGAAGGAAGCCCATCCTGTTCTGAGTGCCAAACAGCTTAGCATGTGGTGAAAAGACATGGTCACTGCAGAACTTCTTCGCATAGATTAACCCTCTATAGTGTCTAGGTGAAAATATTCACCACAGCAGGAACGTGAGTCATCCTTTTAAGAAGGAGATATAGATGAAATATTACTACAATTATATATTTTTTTAGGAACAGCTGCTGAATCATGTAATCATGTAGCAACAGTGCCTGGATACAGCGCTTCAGTTAACCTTTATATAAAGCATCAGAATCATATCAAAGACCTTGTCCTCAAGTTCCAGTTCTTGGCGGACAAAAGTGGCTTTAATATCCTGAACATTCTGAGCTGCTTTTCTCTTTGAGCTACTATAGTTTTTTTGTCAACTCGAACAAATCCAGCTATTTTCCTCTGATCTGATTATGTACCAGTGTTTGTTTTTAATCAGACTGTATTAAATCCTAAGAGTTTATAAGTTTCTGTCCGGTACTTTCACGACGTGAGATAAAGCATCAGTCCTGATGTTTATTTTGCATTATTTTATATATTGTGGTGCTGCTATTTGATCGACTGATCAGGCAGTTGCATACATTAGCAGCTGTTCCTATTAAAAGGGTTGCTGTACATACAAGCTAAGGAAGAACAGTCAGGCCATGAATATGCATTTTTTTTTAACCAATTGAAAACTAATTATTCAAGAACGGCACCTTTTTCAGGCTTCTGCTCTGGGACTTTGCTTCACGTCAACTCTGTACCATGTTACATGATCTCTGCACCTGTTTCACATTAGCCCTTGTATTTTAGTCTGACGGTGCACCTCACTCATTGTCTTATGCGCGACACCTTTGGCACTTAAGTTACATGTAAAGTTAAAAAACAAACTAATTCCTGTTGTCACGGATGATTTCAGATAACGGTCCAGATACTGGATGGATGTTATTGATCGAATGCGTTAGTAGGATTGGTGGTTAGCAAAAAACAACAACAGCAACAACAACAACAACAAAAACCAATAATTAAATTGCAGGTCAACAATGGCACTGGAATATCTTGGGACACAATGGAGTATGTTGAGAACCTTTAAGCTGACATCTGTGATCGAAAACTAAAAAAACACAGCTCCTCATTTGCACACCTGTTGAAACTTGGCCCACTTCAGTTTGTTTAAGTAAATATGGTCGCTGAAAACACTGCATCCAAACAATGGCCTGGTTGCTAAGAACCCTGATCTGCTCAAATTTACCATGTTGCTGCATTCAAGCCTTGTAACTTGAGATACGCATTATTAATCTCTAATTCATGAGCAGCAGACTGAAGGCAACAGATAGTAGCTTTGTATGTGAATAGTTTGAGGATTCTGCTGGCAGACACAACAAACAGCTGTGTTATGCTTCATAGGATTGACGTGCCTAACAGAATGGTTTATTCCAGTACTGCGGTGATTGTCTTGTACCTGTTGACCCCAAAGAAAAGTGGTAGAGAGAGAGAGAGAGAGAGAGAGAGAGAGAGAGAGAGAGAGAGAGAGAGAGAAGCAGCGGAGGACGAAAGTGACCTGAAACTAAATTTCTTTATGCTCTCAAATGCAGCTCTATGCAATTATACATCTCTCTCTCTCTCTCTCTCTCTCTCTCTCTCTCTCTCTCTGTTATATAAAGGTGAGCAGTTTTCTCAAATCATTAAATGGTGGACATGGTGCACCATTGCGCTGCCTCATTTCCTCATCTGTTTACCAATCTGTCTATTAATTCATCCATCCATCAAGCCATCCATCCAGCTACTCATTTAGTGTTCCAGCTGACTACTCTACAGTATATAGGTGCATTCTCTGCTATATGTTGGAGTCCGAAAAGTCTAAGACCACTATTCGTCAAACTAAATCATAAAAAAGGAAAAAGATGTCAGCAATAACCTGAAAGAAATTAGAATCTTAGGAATATTTAAAGAAAGTTCAGAAATGTAAGCCTACACCACATCATACATATCTAACATTCTTCTTCTTCTTTTGGCTTCTCCCATTAGGGGTCGCCACAGCGGATCATCCGTCTCCATACCCCCCTGTCCTCTACATCTGTCTCTTTCAAACCAACTACCTGCATGTCTTCCCTCACCACATCCATAAACCTCCTCCTTGGTCTTCCTCTTTTCCTCCTTCCTGGTGGCTCCATCCTCAGCATTCTCCTACCGATATACCCCATGTCCCTCCTCTGCACATGTCCAAACCATCTCAATCGCGCCTCTCTCACTTTGTCCCCAAAATGTCCTACATGCGCTGTCCCTCTAATAAACTTGTTTCTTATCCTGTCCATCGTCGTCACTCCCAACGAAAACCTCAGCATCTTCAGCTCTGCTACCTCCAACTCCGCCTCCTGTCATTTAGTCAAATAAACATAACCAATATACACAATGGAATCAATAACTTGATGCATTTTTATTAGTGCAGAAATGCAATGCATAAATAAATATTGATCCTTGATTTATTTTACAGAACATACATGTCTTTCCTCGCTTGGGGGGGGGGAGACAGAAAGAGAGAGAGATTCTCTTTCTGTCTCTCCCCCCCCCCAATTCCACATCATTGGCTTGATCCGCCATTACAAGTTCTAATATGACTAATTCTGTTTTTGGAATCAGGAACGAAGACTTGAGATAGAATGCATAAGGAAATCATAGAAATACTCAACAGAATTTCAGACCATGTTAGTATGCAGCACGTCCCCCCCTGTGCTTTAAGCACTTGAGCTTGCACGGATTAAACATGTTTGTGTACAACCTGACGACCCGTGTTGGATCAAAAGCCATCAGAGACTTGTCTGAACGTGCTCTTTAACGGAAGGAATCAGCCTCAGTAAAAAACCTTAACAATATGATTTCTTTTGCATACAGAAAACAGTTCTGAATGTTGATCTGCATTATATGGTAAAAGTATTGGGACACCTGAGTGTTCCAGTTATATGTAGTTCTTCTCCAAACTGTTACCACAACGTTAGAGGCAGACAATTGTATAGTAGGTTTTTAGATATTGTAGCATTTAGGAAGTAAGGAAATGTGCTTTATATTTGTCATAGGTACTTTACAGCATAGTGAAATTCTTTCTTCGCATATCTCAGTGATGTTAGGAAGCTGGGTATCAGAGTGCAGGGTCAGCCATGATACAAGCTCCCCTGGAGCACAGAGGTTTATGGGCCTTGCTTAAGGGCCCCAAGCGTAGCAGCTTAACAATGCCGGGGCCTGAACCCTGATCTTCTGATCAGTTTCCCGGAGCCATTTTCCCTTCACTTGAACTAGGAGACCTGAACCTGTGCACAAAGCCAGCTCCATGAAGATATGCTTTACATGGGTTGGAGTGAATGTTCTTGGGTGGCCTGTTATAGAGCTCTGACCTCAACCCTAGTGAACACCTTGAATTAAATGAATTGGACCAATGACCCTACATGAGTACCTGATTTTACACCCTTTTGGCTGAATGAACACAAATCTTTACAAACACTCCAAAATCTAGTGGAACAACTTCACTTGAAAAGTGGAGGTTATTAAAATGGCAAATGTATTAATATAAAAATAAATAAAAAATAAGAGGTTCAAAGAGCATATGAATCTTAAGGCCATTGTCCCACACGGATCAAGAGTCGGAAACTGATCCGGAACTGACGCTTTATTAGCCTTAGAACACAATGCAGATACTTCCAGAGAAGCAAACACCGGAGAACAGGTGGAATGCTTAGAATAGGTAGTCCAAAGATGATCTGTAGTGTAACCTGTAGATCGGACGGTGAGCGAGTGGGAACTGGGGGGGGCTTATAAAGGGGAGTGTAGATTGGAGACAGGTGTGGGTGATTAGTAGGAGGGAGAGGCTGAGCGAGTGTGCTGAGTGCAGGAGGGAGGCATGGCTGGTGGTTCTCTGACAGCCATGTGTCCACAAACTTTTGTTTAAATAGCGTACAGTCATGATTTTTGAACAATTTTAATTGCCTCCATTTTTATTTTCAATTTTTAAAAAAAAAAAAAAAAAAGAAAAAAAGAATAATAAATACAACATATTAATAATTACCCCAAGAAACTCATTTGCATTGAAACAAGAAACAGGTGCTTGTGTGTGTGTGTGTGTGTGTGTGTGTGTGTGTGTGTGTGTGTGTGTGAGATCAGTGATATGTGATCCCGAGATGGAAGGGCAGTGGCTGCTGGGAAATGTAGTCTATGGTCAATACTCCTGAAAGTTTGCTACTTGAGGTCCGATTCTTGACAGTTTGCTACTTGAGGTCCGGATCTTCATGTTCTGATTTGGGTTTGTTAGTATTTATTTATTTATTTTCCAAAATATGAAAAG
>JAAIIK010000048.1:784676-797288 GCA_014706435.1 Silurus glanis | reverse complement strand
TAGATAGATAGATAGATAGATAGATAGATAGATAGATAGATAGATAGATAGATAGATAGATAGATAGATAGATAGATAGATAACCCTAACCCTCTAGTATGCTTTTTCATTTTTCTTACATCTTACTCTCTCTCTCTCTCTCTCTCTCTCTCTCTCTCTCTCTTTCTCAAGTAGCTGTATATTAATGGCTTAAGCCTTCACTGCTAGTTCTAAAATGACATTGGGACTAGCAAGTCAGGCTTGAGATTGAATGCGTAAGAAATTAGTTCTACACAAAAGAGCAATTTAAAGAAAAATGTCTGACAAATGTCTTGAACTGAAACATCTGAGCAATGTCTCGCAGTGTGGTAATTGTGGTATAAGCAGAATAATTGACTACGGCCTTTGAGTTATGAGAAAATGAATGCACAGTGGAGGTGGAACAGCCTCTCCGCTTCACAACATGGCTGCATTACCACCTCGAGTGTGCATTATTTTTCTAATAATTCATAATAATCTTAACACCATGGCATTTCATGCATCCAATCATCAGGTCAATCTGTGTGCAAAGACGCTCACGATAAAATAAAAACTTTTGAATCGGATGTGGATTTGGTTCGTACACCATTCTGTGTTATGAGTGCAGAATGATGTGATAGTGTATGAGGAATCAGTAAATGAAATCAGTTATATGTCAAGGACACTTTAGATCACGTTTATGTTTCATTTAACGCCTCAAATACCATTGAGTCTAATTTCTCAGTTTGTTAACATTGCAGGACTTAATAAATAAACCAAAGCTGTTGATTAATAGAGAAAGGTCACTCTGTTTTCTTTCTCTTTCCCCCTGTTCCTGTGATGGCCCTGTTTCCATTTACAGACTGGCAGTATGAGGGTAAGTCTGTTATTCTTTCTTCTTTTCTTCTTGTGCATCTCCTGTCTTACCTGTTCTAAGAAAAGTACTTCTACCAATAGAACCTATGTCCATGTGACGGCCATTCTGCTTTAGCAATTTGAAATGCTAGCCAAAAGTAGCCAAATACTAGCTGTATTAAGAAATGTATTATCTGTTTCTCTTCCACACCAGAGTGCAAGCTCTCCAGAAGTGGTCCACCAGCCACCATAGTAGCCATAGATGAAGAGAGTCCGAATGGTAAGCCCTTTGTTTTCATGATTTTTAACAATTAAAACACATCAGTTTGCCATATTAACTCCATTACTGCATTGCTGAAGAGTTTGGTTTTAAAGTAGAGACCTTTGCAACTGGGCAAGATGGCAAGTTCTACCAGCCTTGAAAGAGATCATGTGATTTAGAATTTATTGTATAAATGTAAGAAATGTTTGTCATTGTTATTCACAGCTTTCCATCTAATCACTTATTTATTTCTGAAAAAAAAAAAAAAGCTGAATAAATTCCCTTGGATCCTTTTCATGTTCATTGCAAGGAACTCTCAGCTTAAGCTTTACCCAGACTCATGTAATTTATATTTAACAATTTTTTTTATAAATGATATATGCTGCACGAATGACAAATGTTCCAGTTGTGGCGAACCTCGTTCCTCGCCTTTTTTTATATTATTTTTTATTTTTAAGTCTCTACTGAACATCACAAAGGCTGCCGCATGAGATGTAAAACTAAAAATCCAGAGCCCTTTATGAAACACTTCTTTTTCCCCTCTCTTTCTCTTCCTAGCACTGTAATTGGGCATGGGTATTACCAAACTGCTCTATGACTATGCTTAGAGAGCTGGGTTTTAGCATTAGCCAAGGCACGTACAATGTTTTTTAAAGCATTCAAGACAAGGT
Organism: Silurus glanis; assembly: GCA_014706435.1. Lineage (NCBI taxonomy): Eukaryota > Metazoa > Chordata > Actinopteri > Siluriformes > Siluridae > Silurus > Silurus glanis. The sequence continues at coordinate 795,503 of JAAIIK010000048.1, read as the reverse complement.
TTGGGGTCAGAGCTCAAGGTTAGCCATGATACAGCACATTCTGGACCAGAGAGATTTAAAAGCATTGCTCAGGGGTCCAACAGTGCTGGAGTCTAAACCTCAGACATTCTGATCAGTCTTAAACATGCTCTGATACAAGCTGTATAATGTAGTGGATGCCCAAATTCATGAGCTATATTTCAGCCTGTAGCCCTGCTGCAGCAGTGAAAATCTCTTTGGATTATCAGATTTTATGTGGTCAGTTACAAGGGTCACTGATTTTATCTATTATGTATTCTGTTCTAGAAACCATTCTGCCATTTAAACAGAAACACCACACAAGCTAAATAACCGTGCAGCTGATCCATCCCTGCCATTAGCTGGCTAGTTTAGCATTTAGCAATTATCATGGTTGCTAAGCTAACAGTTATTTGTAATTGGTAATGATTCTGGCTGGAAGAAGGGATGCATCTTTTTTGACATACATTCCAGTAAGAGATTTCAAAACATTTCACAGGTATCCATTAGACTAACTGACTGTGTGAGCTAACACTTGGCAGGATTAAGACCTGACAGGCAATAATTCACAAATTCTCTTACGTTTTCCTGTAAACCCTGCCTTGGAAATCACCGAAAAAATAAAATAAAATACAATACTCTTTTCACTGAAGACACAATATTACAACACGGCAGTTTTCTTTGACTGAGGTTCATGAACATAGTGACAAAGTGGAAAATTATTCAGTGAAAATAGGAAATGTCTTTGGGGCTACAGCACTAAATGTCCAGGCCAGGTTTCACCCCTCGTTTTAACTAGAAATACATAGTACATTATGTTTTATCAGAAATATGCAGTAATTCTTAAGTTCTATTTTCCAAAATGGATTCAATCCAGTAGCTTTATTTAAACCACCATGAATATAACCACTCATTTCTAACAAGCCACTGGTAACCACTGGAAAATAAACACCTGCTGCTTGCACCCCTGGGATCCCAGTCCTAGTTTATACCTAGTTTATGAAAATGTGTCACTGGACACAAAAAGATTTTCTGGATTCTCATTTCATTCAGAATAATATATTTATATTTGGTTCCTCAGACCGGAAATTTGCATTTTGTTTACTAAACCACTGCAGAAAGCATGGAAATTCATGTGAATGCTTCACTCCCAGTATTCCTCAATACAATGGATTGTGGCTGCTTTTTGTGCCACATTTTGAAAATCTCCACTCCAATGCATATTGTTGTTGAATAGAAGCTCTACACTCTTGGGCTAAACCCAAAATGGCAAAAATATGACACTTTTGATGGTTTTAATAACAAATCATTCTTCCAAAAATGAAACTAATGCTTTATTGAAACTTTGTTGGCCTGCATCAAGCAAAGAAAACAACTGAGGAGATAAAAAAAAAAACTGGGTTAAGAACTGTTCAATGCATTATTATACATTAAAACCTGGAAAGACAGTGGTGAAGCATCATCTTCGAGGGAGAAATGTGTTCGGGAAAAAAAAAATCTTGTATGATTGTGAATGGAGATCATTTAAATATTTGGTGAAATCAAATTGTGGAAAATAAAAAAAGGAACTGTAGAATTCACAGCTATGTTTAATAGTGAAAGTAACAGCATTTCCATGTAACAATGTGAAGAGAACTCAAGGTATTTGGACTAAACAGCGGTGTAGCCTTAAGAAAACCACCTATTAGTGAAAAGGTTTGCTTAGAAGAAATATCTGATAAGATACATAAAGAAAAGGACAAATAGAAAAAGGTCATGTGGTCTAAAGAGTCAAAATTTACCCTGGTACAGAGTGATGGGCACATCTGGGTAAGAAGAGAGGAGGAGGAAGTGATGCACCTATCATGTCTATTGTCAACTGTACATGTTTGTGGGGAAAATGTTATGATCTGGGGTTGCTTTTAGTTGATCAAGTCTAGGTTCAGCAACCGTTATGTGCCCCAAAAAATGACCAAATTTACCATCAATGGATTTCATTTTCCCTGATGGCACAGACATATTCCAAGTTGACAATGCCAGGCATATTCCAAAATGACAATGCATTTATCTGGCTCAAATTGTGAAAGAGAGTTTCATGAGGCATAATTTTCACACATGGATTGGCCACCACAGAGTCCAGATAACTCCATTGAGAATCTTTGGAATGGGATGAAGAAGACTTTATGCACTGTTCTGACTCTTCCAGCTTCAATGCAAGATCTTGGAAAGAAATGAATGCAACTGTGGATTGAAATAAATGTTGTGGCCTTGCAAAAGCTTATTGAAACGACAGCCCAATGTAATATTAGTGTGCTTATTTTGGCCAGCCAGTGTGTCACATGTTCTACACCAACAAGCTGATTAGAAGTGCAAAAGGTTCTAAATTTAGAGTTGTAAATTTGTAAGAATCTGCTTGGATCCGATTGATTCCCAATATGCATCGTCTTAACTTTGTGTTTGACTTGCTGTAATTAACAAAGTAGACACAACTTCTTTGGTGTGGGAAATTCATTAAGCACTTCACACAAGACCAACTGTGGATCAGCTAATATATCATAATACTCAGAGGTTTAACACACCATTTCTGTTGTTTGTTTTTTTTTACTTGAGGGAGATGTTAAAAAGCACTTAATTCAGAGAACTTTGCTGCCAGCCAGACCATCAATTCACCATAATTTAGTCAGTCTACTGATGACATCAGATGCCTAAGGGGTTCCAACACAAAGTAAAGGGCACCTTGTCACATCCGATAACTTCATGCAAGTTGTATTAGATTTTTTTATTATAAAGTATTTACAGGATTGTGGTTATTAGAAGGATTGACAAAAGAATCATTGCTTCACAATTTTCAGTGAAAGAAGCATTAAAATGAGAAGACCATTGTGTGTTACCTATTTAGCAGTTTTATGCTTATTAATCATGTTATAATCCATAGGATGGAAACCTGGTATAAAACTGAAAAAGACTCTTGAGGAGCAGTAGTATTTTTAAACCATTGCATTAACTCATATCTTTTGATTCCATTTACCGAAATGATTTGGCTTTAAATACAAATTCGAATGTTCCCGATTCCAAACAGCGTTCAACAAGGATTATTTCCATAAGTTACATCAGTGCAGGGTAGTTTTCATAGAGTGGTCTCGAATGAGAAAACGAATGTAATAGGAAAAAAAATGCTACAAAGAGCCATTAGTCATTTTTACACATTCTTGTATAGCAGATTGGTATGAAGATCATAACACACAATATCAAAGTCTTGTTTTTGACTTTGTCTTACACACATTTCAAAAGTACTGCCCCAAAAATATATAATTTCTTGCTAAAAGAGGGGAGATTTGAACAAACCACATGCAAATATTAGCCGAGATGACATCAGTAAGTCAGCAGATCCTATAGGTTTATTCACCTTGCCTGTTTCTTTCATTTACGAATGACAATTACCAGTGTGTGATTTTAGACCAATACTGTTTAGTAACTTATTCCACCTCAATTGACAATAACCGAGTCACTTTTTTCCTGTTTTGAGTTTGGAAGAAAAAAACAGCTCACACTTGGATCAACAGTCAATTGACATTATGTTTATTATGTAAAGTCGTCAAAGATCATTACATATGCAAAGCCTATTACGCTCCGTGCTTCTTGCTACTCATAGCATGGCTTCACCAGTTTTTCCTCATGTTGGACCAGTGAGATTCACATTAAAGTCAGGTACTGATGAAGGTGAGGTGAGGAGGCCTGGGATGCAGGCATTGTTCCAATTCATCCCATATATGTTCACCAGGGTTGAAGAAAGAGCTCTATAACAGGCCATTTAAGATCTTCCACTCCAACCTATGTAAAGCATATCTTCATAGAGCTGGCATTGTGCACAGGGGCATTGTCATGCTGGAACAGATTTGGGTCTCCTAGTTCAAGTGAAGGGAAAATGTAAGGCTAGTGCATCCAAAAACACCCTATACAATTGTGTGGCTCTAATTTTGTGATCTGGGAAAGAACCAGTTTCTAATGAATGAATTACTCATTTGTTTGCTTTATTCACAACCAACAAGTACTAGTTTGTTTAAATTGTTCACACAACTAGTTCCTGCTGTTTTTACAGAATCAGTAACATCTCATTTAGATTTATCAGCAAGTCATGTTCAGTAAGCATTTTGTCAGTAGTTTCAGCCAATCACAGCTCCAATACAGCTCCCAAAGGCATCACATTTTTAACACAGACTTCAGTGAATACAAACATGAAATAAAGCATGAACAAGAAAGATTCCTTTGTCTAAAAGGTTTGTTTAAAATCCCGATTTGTTTACGAACTTGTCTAATGCCTGTTTTATTTTGAGATTTCTGTTTAGCATCTACATTATTTCCCCCATTATTCTCCTCCAATTCTACATTTAGTCTCCATCTGCTCTTCTGGGAAGATGTTCCACTAGATTTTGGATTGTGCTTTTAGAGATTTTTGCTCATTCATCTCCATGGGTGTTGGTAAAATCAGGTAATGATTTAAGATGAGGAGTCATGGGGTGTAGTCAGCGTTTCAGTTCATCCAAAAGGTGTTGAAGAGAGTTGAGGACAGAGCTCTATAGCAGGCCACTCAAAAGTTTCCACTAGAAACCCGGGTTAATGCTGGAATAGGTTTGAGTCTCCTAGTTGAAGTGAAGGGAAACTTTTATGCTTTGTTTGCTACCATTTAAGGCAGTTTTGAGGACGAACAGTAGTACTTTGTATATGCTGTGTCATATCATAGTCTGCAATAAATGCCAAATGATTTGACTATAATTATATAATACATTTGAAATTCTTTCAAATATTCATCTACTTCTGGCTGTTGGGAAAAACGGCAATTCAACGTTGAATAAAATCCAAGAAAGAAAACTAATCATTTGGAAAGAAGTGTTTTATTTAATCTCATTAAAAAAAATTGAAAGCTTCTGGATGTAAGATTTGAGAATATAAGTGCACCACACTTGTGGAAAAATGCTGCTGCACGACGCATCAATTTCATGTCATTTCAAGTCTACGAGTGAACAGTAAAAGAGAATAAGAGCTCCAAGCAACCCCAAGGCCTGACCGAGTGAGCTAGCTATAATACAGCATTAAGACTAAAACTCTCATGTCCAGTCACCAATAAATGCATGTTTGGTACTCAATCTGTGTTAATCCATGTAATCGTATTTTATTGTTCAATCTGTGTATATTTTGTTTTCTAGCCTGGCAAAAAAATATTCATGAACTTGATAGTGTTAGCATTCTAGCTAAATCTCAGAGCAATAAATTGAGCTAGCAGAGAACCTGGATGACTTTCTCATTCTCACTTTTTTAATTGAATTTTTTATTAATACTTTTTTTTACATTGTTTTTTTTAGTTATTTATTTGCACAGTCTAAGAAGGAGTAGGCCAGGTTTTCAATTCACTGCAAGTAATATACTGTGTAAATGAGAAATTATAATTTCTATGGTATAAATGATTAAATAATTGCAATTATTAATCTATTAAATGATTACAAAATTATAACTGCATATGTGACGAATAAAAAAAATAAATAATGTACAATCTATAACAAGAATAAATCAGTGAGAATCATTATTATCTTTGTCTTCCCATGAAATCAGAGAACATCATAATATCTTTAAATTTTATAGTAATAAAAGTGAAAATTTAAAGATTGACAGTGGCTCTTCAATAAGTCTAACGTTGGGATGTGACCTTTTTTTTTTTTTTTTATAACTGTCATGCGGACATGGAGGCGGAAGCCGAAGTAGCAGCAAAACAAAGCTTTATTGAAAACCGAAACACAAGCAAGGCGGAGCCAACACAAATACCTGCTGCAAAAAGGGATAATCCGGTGGTGCGCTCACAGCGCGGCCCACAACAGTTCAGAGTCTGCGGGATAATCCGAATACCGGAATCCAGGGAAAAAGGACAGTATAATCCCAGGTGCGTCTGGAAAGAGACGCGGCCCACTATGTCTGGGTCGGAACCCGAGTCGTGAGGGAATAATCCATGGCGCGCCTGGAAAGAGGCGCGGTTCGCAACGTCCGAGTCGGGACTCGAGTCGGGAAAGCGAGATCCAAGATGCGCCTGGAAAGAGGCGCGGTCCACGCGAAGCGAGAGAGCGAGAGTCCGAGTCGAACGGTACGTGGAGGAAAAAGCATACGCGAACACAGTGGGATATCTGCATACACACCTACACGAACACGCAGGACAATACACCCATGAACATGCAATAAAGGACGGCGTGTGTGTGTGCCGTGAGTGCTGATATAGGCGGCGTGATTAGCGTGCCGATGAGAGTCCGGTGTGTGAGATGAGAGTCAGGTGTGTGTGGTTGGTGCGACGGCGAGAAGCTCCTTGTGGGCTGAGCGCGCACGAGAGAAGGAGCGGAGCGTTCCCCGAAGCCCCGAGGTTTGACAGCCACTGAAGGGGGCGTGGCAGGGGGGTTCCCCGAAGCACCGTGGCTTGACAGCCACTGAAGGGGGCGTGGCAGGGGAATCCCTGACAATAACACAACCTTTTTTTTTTTTTTACATTTTTTAAAGGAATTTTCCAGATTTATTTCCTAATTTAGTCCTAATCAATTCCGACCCACAAGTTAACTCTCCCGTCTTTATTATCAGAGCGGAGGGTCAGCCAGGATACAGCACTCCTGGAGCACAGAGGGTTAAGTGCTTTGCTGTGTGGAAGTGTTGAAGCTTTGCAATGCCGGGGCTTAAACCATCAGTATCCCAGCGCGTTAACAACTGCGCTACCAACCCCCCTAATGATCCAGAAGAAATAAGGCTTTCTCCGAGACTCATGAATCCGCCCAACTTTATCAGATTGCTAGCCCTGCTGTGTCACACTGAAAAAACGTGCTATCCTCCCCCTTCCGCATACACGAACTTACATGCGCAAACAACTGACCAGTGTTGCTATGATTAACAGGGAAGTGAGAGCATGCCACTCAGGAGCTTTTAAAGCAAACCATTTCAGCTTTAATGAGGATGTCATACTTTTTTGTCTGGAGCTTTAGAATTTTTGACAGTTGTGTCTAGACTAACATGTTTAAAAACCTTTTTCTTTAAGCAAAACGAAACTGAAGTTTTAGCTTTAGTTTTATCCAAACTGAACCTACAGATTGCAATTTGTTGCATATTTGCTTTCAAATTGATGTAGGATTAAAGCAATGGATGATGAAAAAAAACAATGAAGAAGATGAATAATGTTAACATGTGCATGACAAGCAGTTATGTAGTCAAAGAATCTGTGTCTCAGAGGAAGCACATTTAACCTTTCAACCCCCATGTGCGATCGAACAAGAAAAAAATTGGGAAGAAAATGGTGGTAAAAAAGGCCCTCATTCGGAGTTTCTTATTTTGTAATAAACATTTCAAAATAATGTCCTATGAAATGCTGTTATTATAACTTTCACTCTTCTAGATTGACGTTCTACTACATTCTAGATTTCTTGTGGAGATTTGTGTTCGTTCATTCACAAGGACTATAGTAAAGTCTGATACTGATGAAGGTGAGGTGATGATGCCTGGGGTGCAGTCAATTAATCCCAAAGGTGTTCAATAAGAAAGAACTTCATAACAGGCCACATAAGATCTTCCACTCCAACCCATGTAAAGTATATCTTCATGGCGCTGGCTTTGTGCACAGGGGCATTGTCATGCTGGAACAGATTTGGGTCTCTTAGTTGAAGTGAAGGGAAAATTTAATGCTGCTGCATCCAAAACCAATACAATACTATACCATTGTGTACCTCTAACTTTGAAGCACATATGACTGCAAAAGTCAGGTGTCCCAATACTTTTGTCTATATAATATATTAGATATATGCCCTTATTTTACAATTTCAATTCAGTTTTCTTTTCTTCCATATCATTTTTTTTTACAAGGTTTGTAGTGAGGTGTGAGCTAGTACACAGGTTTATATTTTTACGAAAGAGCTAGGGAAATGTCGGAGAACTTTACCAGGACAAATTGTCTTTTTCAAAGACAGCACAGCAGTGTGTTGAAGGAAATTGAAAAAAAAAAAGTTAATAGGAGTTTATTTTTTTTTTGTATACAAAGCATTGAGGCATTTTCTTTTGCAAATGCACAGCTAACTAAGCATCTCTAAATGCATGCTGTGCATAGTTTTCATACATCATAAATGATAAATATTGCTGTTTCTGCATCCCATCTCGGATTTTTAGCTCAGCGGTAACAGATATGGACTCGATAGGAAGGCAAAATTGAAGCGGTAAGGACAACAGCTTGGACCTGAAATGACGCGTTTCGCCGCAGCCATCTGATTAACGCTATGCCGGAAATATGTTTAAAGGGCAAAAAACATGGTTTGTGTCGAGCCTCTGAGAGAAGTGGAAAATTGGTTTGTTCAGTCAGCGGAGCTAATATGCAGAGCAGGTTCTCTTCGCCGTCAGAGAGATAAAGGCACAAATGACCTGCGCGTTTGCCTGTTGCATAAGTAATTTCCGTGGAAGGATACTATATCTCGTAGAAGCTTGCTTTCTGCTCTACAGCAAGGAAACTGCAGGTTGAGGAGTGTTGATTATTATGCATTAGGGCACATATTTTAGGTCTGCACATACGGTAGGTCTGTTTGCAAACTCTATCTCCGTTGTGATGGTTCTCAGTGGTTCTCGAACAATGGGTTCCACAGAATGATGAAGATTCCTTATCGCTTCTCTTTTTCTGTTTTTAGGTTTATACAGGAAATCCTAGTTCAACCTTTATATGAGAATTGTTCTATAGGTAACGCATCTTTCAAAGGGCAGAGTTTCAGTACTCCATTTATGACTGCTAAGTGCTTACTTTGCCGCAGCAGTTTTAGCATTCTGTCTCATGCCTTGTCCCTTTTCCCCTCGAAAATAGCCAGAGTTAGGGCTGCTGAAAGGCTTTTATTAAAAACGGAACAATTTCATATCAATTGGCGAGGCGCATTAAAGTGTCACCGGATGAGGAGGCCCCAATAAAAACCCTGTGGAATCAAATCTCATTCCTGCTGCCTGGCTTCTCATCTAAGCACTTTCGCTTAGCACCTGGGACAGTGACAGAATTATTACGTTCAACCCCGTAGTACGTTTCTCATCAGCGGGGTTCTCATTTGTGTCATTTGTGCCCTGTGTGAGGCTATGAATGTCAAGGGGGAGGATGGAATAGCAGGATTGACTTAAAGATGGAGGTCAGATCTGTTTGGGGAATAGATTAACTGCCAGACTGCACTAAAGTATATCCCTTAACCAGCCTGGAGAATGTCCAGTGGTCAGCAGAGCAGGTCTGGCCAGCACAAGGGGTCTTTTTGAGCGCTCACAACGAAATGATGGCGATGAAGAGCGATGTGTAATGAATATTTCGACTGACTCGCCTAAGAGACATTAGCTCTGACATTAGGACAGAAGAAGTCAGCTATTGATTCTCTTTTGCTAGAAGAGTGCGTAGAGAGCGAAGGCCTTGAATCGATTGGCAAATGCTTGAAGGTTGTTGAGAATACTTTGAGTCATGTTCCGAGTGGCACGGGTTTAGCGTGTCATAGGAGTCATGCAGATCAGTATATTCCTTTTTGCTTTCTTGTTGTTCTGTTGTCTTGTTTAGTCTTCATCATCCTGGGCTGTTTTCCCAAATCCCATAAAATTTTGGCTACTCATCCTAGCTTCTGATCCTCTTCACTTCACTCATTTTGAGGCAGAGCACTGACTAAATATGCCTACAAACCAAAAAATTATAAATGTTAAATGTGCCAACACTCGAAATATTTTGTTGCGTGTTCAAAAAAAAGTTCAACAATAGTAAATGGGTCATTTTAATAAGTTTTTTATTTTAACTCATTAAATAGAAACACATACATATAGCAACTTAATTTATTGTATAACCATTGACATTATATCCATTATTGAAAAAGCTATATATTTTAATTCAGTTGAAATTATTTATTTATTTATTTATTTAATTGTCTATTCATTTATTTATTTATTTATTTTCCAGAAAAATAGAAAGGATGAAATGTATCCAATCCCATTCTTTGATCTTATTTTTTTAATTTTATTTATGTGAATAACTTTTCTATAAAATACTGTAGCTTGGATTTTCTGTAATTTCAGTAGAGTCCAAGGGCTCCCTCTTTTTTTTCCTGCATCAATCAGGGACATTTTTTTTATGCCTTTTAATCATGGTCACAACCATACTATACCTCTTCCTTCTTCTCTCTGTCTCTCTATCTCTATTTTTGTTATTTATTTTTGTTATCGTCTGTAATCATTGTTAATCTTCTGTAATAAATTATACGGCAGTTGGAACTCGAGGCTTCAGTGTAGAAGCAAAAGTTTTGGAATTGTATCCAATCAAAGACTATAAGTCAATAGAATATAATGTGTTGTACAAATAAAAATCTAATCAAGTCGCATTTTAATCAATTCTTTAATGTTTTGAATCTTGTTTATAGACATACAATCACATGTCTGTGTGCTTGACTCCACCCAAGCCACCTTTTTTTTTTTTATCTCATTCATATGAAAACAATAGCTGATGAATGAGTTAAGAAGAAAAGAAATTGGTCCAACTATTTCGCATTTAATATTAAATAAAAAATTAAGAAACATTTTATATAACTAGATGTGGTATTTTTGGTGTTAATTTTCCATCATGCTTATGATTTTACCTGTGCATAAAAGAAGACTAGAGTGTAAAAGTTTGGAAACACCAAGTCTTTCATGGTGAGGAGACATATGTTTCTTGTGTTTATGTGCAACAAAGGATGTAATTTAATGCTATGAAGCTATACCTTGACCAGTATATAGTATACTACTGGCCATTATACATTACATATATATATATATATATATATATATATATATATATATATATATATA
>JAAIIK010000048.1:760235-784666 GCA_014706435.1 Silurus glanis | reverse complement strand
ATATATATATATATATATATATATATATATATATATATATATATATATATATATATACATATATACACACACACGCACACTATATTGCCACACACCTGACCTTTCCTGCTATATGTGGTTCTTTTCCTAACTATTACCACAAGGACGTCTTTAGAATCACTACAATAAAATTTTGCATTCACTTGAACTTGGAGACCCAAACCTGTTCCAGCATGGCAATGCCCCTGTGCACAAAATGAGCTCATTGAGGATCTGGTGAAAAAGATCTTGAGTGGCCTGCCATAGAGCTCTGATCTCATCCCTACACAACACCTTTAAAATGGAACGCTGACTGCACCCCAGGCCTCCTCACCTACATCAGTACCTGCCTTTCGTAATACCCATGTGGCTCATGAACATAAAATCATAAATCCATAAGCACACTCCAAAATCTCGTGGAACATCTTCCCAGAAGAGTGGAGGGAATTATTAGAGCAAATTGGGACTAAATGTGGAATGCAATGCTCAAAAGTCATACCATACCATATTTATAACCAGGTGACCAAATATTTTTGGCAATATAGTGTATATATAGTATATACATGATCATGTATATATAACAAACACAATGAAAAATAAATAATATATTTTCTAAAGTAAGGTATTATGAGTAAGGTGTATTATGAATAAAAATATGAAGTAGTAAATATAAGTCTTTTAATGGTCGTAACAAATCACTGGTCAGGAATTGGGCAAGAAAAACCAAACGCAGTCCTGTGTCACTATTTGCTCATTTAAATTTGAGCTGGAAGGAAGAAACACCCAGACATAATTTATTATTATTATTTTTATTTTTTTTTTACTGTAAGCCAGTGGTACCGCTCGTATTCACTGGTCTGGAAGTGGTGAACAAACCTTTTCCCGGGCTGAGACAAGCTAGCTAGCTTCGGGGTTGGCCAACCTCCTTACGATGTCTAGCTTTTCTTCAAAATGTATTTTTAAATATGTCCGAGACCAAACCAATTTCTCTTCCTCCGTAGGCAAAAAAAAGTCTTACTCAGATGTATAAATGTGTGCAGCGCTACACAACTCTTTTGCCAGTCAAACTTGGCTGTCACAGTTTCTATCTGACCAACCAATCAGAGGATGCAAAAAAATGCTGACGCTATTCTGGGCCAGCTACCTGGCTTGAAATCTGATTAGTTAAAGAAACAGACCCATTCATAATATTCTCTATGGTAAAAGGGCCCGCAGTATTGACTTCGAAGGCCCTGAGCAGATTAGATTGACGTGGCAGCACATAGAGGCTGAAATCTGATAGGACAACAAATCTAACATCCACATACACGTACTGGCAGCAGTGCAGCCACGAGAAACGCTACGAAAAGAAGAAAATAAACTGTTGGGAATAAATTAATACAATTCCATGTAACAAATATTAGAATTTAGGTTGTAAATGTCGGCCAGTGCTTCTGATAGTGTTTAGGCCAGCAGAGAAGGCTGTGTTGGCCCTGCCCGCCCGCCACTGCAGCACTCACAAAAGAAATGCTATGAAATGAATAGACTATTGGAAATAATTTAATATATTTAGTATGTTCATGGACAAAAAATATATTAAAATGTAATTTAGTGATTCTGATCGAGTTTAGACCAGCAGAGAAGTCTTTGGTGGCCCTGACAACTCGCCACTGTACATATTTATTACTTCATAATATATTTATCATTTCATATTTATTCATATCCGTTTTGAGGTTTTGCCCAAGAGTGCTTTTTAATTGTATTTGAGTACCCCATTATTGTCACCGTGGTCAAGCTGATTGATTAGGCTAGCTTTCCTTGAAAGCATTTATCTTTTTCTGCATTATAACAGGTCTCTAATGCATATTGGGCATAGCTTTCTACTCTCTCTACTCTCTCAAGTAAGAATGATTGGCCAATATGAAATAACATTAAATGTTAAAAAACAGTGCACAAAGGCTTGAGCTTGGACTGGAGGTTATTTCACATTGAGCAGTTTAATGAAGTTTTCCTGTGCAAGCAAGAAATCTCTTGCTTGTACTTTCCCATTGTTTCACAGTCATAAATGTAATCTCATCACTAGGGCTGAAACGATTCCTCCAGTAACTCGAGTAATTCTAATACAAAAGTTAATCGTTGTGTTTAGTCCATTTAACTACATACAGAGCATTTTGTTTCTCAAGGACCATTATTAATGACACACCACCTGCTAAACTCTGGAGCGCTCTGAACAGGTAAACACTGACGACGATGCAGAATTTAAAAAAATGGAGGAACTGGAAGAAAACAGCGAGGGGCAAGGAGAAGATTCAGACCAAAGGAAATTTTAAACTAAAACATGAAGAAAACACTATACAGTGCGGTTACTGTTTTTAAAGTAATTTGAAACTGAGTTTTTATATTTTTGTTTATATATTGTGCGTTCAAAAAGTACTTAAACAGTAGAGTAGGGAGTGGAGCCCGTTTTTAAAGCTGGTGATAAATACATGGATTTATTTCGTGGAAAATTTCAAGCAGCTTTTCTGGAGGCAAGAAAAGCACAACGCGATACTGTGCGAGATTTATTTATTAAATAAATACATGAGCAAGAATAATTGAGTTTCATTAAATGAATAATTTTTAATAACCTACTCCACGTGGCCACTGCGGAGGGACGTTTGTGAACTCCCTCATTTGCATTTTGATGTAATATGGTAATTAAATGCTCTAAATGGGTTTAGTTTTCACCGATATTCTTTTTGCAATTTCAGCAATAAAAATTTACCTTTTTCTCAAAGCGAAACAAGTTGCTTGTTCATTTTAAGAGACCCGTCTTATTTTCTCTCACTTATTCAGTGTTGCTGTTTAATAAAAAAAAAAAAAAAGTACTTTATATCCAATTACTCGATTACTAAAATAATCAATAGCAGCACTATTGACTACTCATCACACTTATTTATCTCTGCTTATGTTTTAGACCAGCCAGAATTGTAGATCCGATGACCATGGTCATAACTAATCCATAACTAATTAAATAGTTTTTTTTTCTATTCAGTCCGTTTTGCACTAAAATGATCCATGACTGCTTTATTTTGTCAGTGCTGACAAGTGACAATGGATTAAACAGGATAATCCATGACTGGGTATGCATTACAACATTTTAATGTTTCATGCCGGGTGGTTGTTCACCTCCGCATCATGCCTTTAAATGGTGTAAAGCACACCTTGTCATGGATTGATTATACATTTGCACATTTTGTACTTCTTTCCAGCACAGAAATTCTAATGTATATATGCTCCACTGTTATTATGCAAATTTTATAGACGCATACAATAGAATAGCCACATATACATTACAGCATAGTGAAATTCTTTCTACGCATATCCCCGCTTGCTCTGAAGCAGAGCGCAGGGTCAGCCATGACATGGCGCCCCCTGGAGCACAGAGGGTTAAGGGCCTTGCACAAGGGCCCAAGAGGGCCCTTCCGATCAGTAACCAAGCACCTTAACCACTGAGCTACTACTCCCCGCTTCGAATTCTTTGAAAAATTCTATTTCATTCTACATTAATTTTCTTGGCCAATTAGCAAAAGTATCTCACTGCTAATTGTATTGTGTTTATGACCAGTTTGATCTCGAATCAGTGGTGTAAGGAACGTGGAGAAAAAAACTATTTTTAATAGTTTAAGAAATCTCATCTTTGTTGGCATCTTCCTTACTCAAACAGGTAAGATTAGCAGTATAGAAAGTCATTCCCCATGGTTTGAGCTGATTTAGTCACTCTATTTCTGTGGGGGAGCAATTCCATACACATAGACTGAGCTGAGCGCTACTATTTAGATGATGTACAATTAGTGTTCAGATGAAAGCAACATCAATCATCTGGTATGCAATTAAAAAAAATTATTAAAAAAAAATTAAATAAAGCCCAATTGTTAATAGGATATCCTTCAAAACAGGCTTGTGTACTAGGTGCTTGGTAAGAGCTCTGAAAATCAAGTGTCATGAATCAAGTCTATGATGAACACGCTTTGATATGCTCACAAATGACCCAGGCTGTTTCATGCAGATTTATTTCTGCTTTATTAAATTCTCGAGTACGTCTGAAATCAGTCAGGATATACAAATATTTATTTATTATCATAAGAATTTGGGGAATATTGCAATCTATTAAAACAGCATTCGTTCAGTCTTCTCATAACTACAAACGATGTGCATACACATTTTTTTTTTTTTACTCATCTTACTGCTCATAAGAGATCAACCCAAATCTTCTCCAGCCCTTGATTCTAATTGCAATTTTGTTGTTGTTTGTGTGTCTTCCACATCTCTGTTATTCATTTTCGTAGGCACACGTCATTAATAACACATAAGACTTGACAGTTTTTTCTGGTCAGAAACTCTCAGGAGAATTACACCGGGTTACAACTTGGCAGTATGTTTAAAGGTGTTTCTGTTGCCTTCAGGCACCTCATAACTGTGAGCTTTTATTTGTTTTAGTAATCACAATTTTAAGGTAAAAAAACAAACAAAATATACTGCATATAATTAAATTTCAAGTGCTATAGTATAATTTGTGTAAATAAAGTAAACTAAACACGCCTTTTCCAGCCATATGTGGCGCAATTGCAGTATATCCCTCACCAAGGGATTCCACGAAGTGACAACCTAACGTGTACAGTACAGTATACAGAATACATGTATTTCTTAAGGCTTTATAAACTGTCCCGACACTCATAAACCTTTCTTCTGATCTTAAACACTTTCAATATTCTTAAACCTACGTAATTTCACATAAAATTCTATATGGGTACTTACCAGTGAAGATACAACTTGAAAAGAAGATGATGAATTAAGTGTGCAGTACTAATGATGATGAAGGTGATGAGGAGGAAATGAATGTACTGCATACCCAGGAAGAGCTTTATAGCTCTTCTAAAAGCTTTATTTTTTACTCTAGGGAATACTAGAAATAATCGCAAAAATAATAAAATTAACTCTTAACAATACATCTAATATACCGCAAAATTCCTGCGATACAGCGGAAATAAATTCTTTATATGTTCCATGTAAAAATGTGTGTTACAGTGAGACCACGAAAGCTGAACCGCAACGTGGCAAGGGATTACTGTACAGTATATGACAATTCCCCTATTGCAACTAAGTAGGCTACAGAACATAAAGATATGCTTTGCATGGGTTGGAGTGAAGGATCTGACCTCAACTCTATCTATCTATAAGTACCTGAGACCATGTCCACACTTGTTTGAATTTAAAAACGCATATTTCTCTCGCCATTTTGGCCTTCCGTCCACACTGAGATGGCATCTTCAGTCAACGAAAATGAGTACAAATCTCCACAGCCATACTCCAAACTCTACTGGAAAGCTTTCCCAGAAGAGTGGAGGTTATTATAACAGCAAACATGAGAATAGATTTGGAGTAGGATGTTCAGCAAGCATATACGAGTTTCATGATCACAGTTGTAGTGTATGTTTGTTCCATGTATACAGCGATGTTTTCACTGATGCAATAACTGCAACTATAGATTTATTTGTATGTTATTTTTGCTAGAAACACACACCATTAGAAGAGCATTTTTTTTTCCAGCAGCTCATTTAAAATGCCGTTTCATTTTTTTTTTTTTTTTAAAGTGTTGCTGCTGCTGCTCCAAATGCAAATCCCATCTGAGCAAAACTTTGATCAAAGCCCTTTAAAGGACATTCCATTTTGTCCCACTGTTATCTTCCTTTTTCCTGAGCAACATTTAATTATTTTTCGCAGCCACCTGACGCTTTTTCCGCATCGATCCAGGTGCCGCCACGAGTGGGCTAAACCCTCTCATCGATAAGATGGCATGCTAAGTCCTGCTTCTGAATCATCACCCAGCCTCGTTTGAACTTCTAAAATGTTAATCTGACTGTCAAATTTCTTGGTATTTATTTCTGTCTGCTTTCATATGAGTCACAAGTTTACACAGAAACAGCAACATATTCATAGTAAGTAAGGATGAAAAACTCAATGAGGTTGAGGTGTGATGCCTTTGTCACCACAAAAACTAACAACTTTCCAATCAGAAGACTAATGTTTCAAACACTGAGCTACCGATTAACATTCGACTTACAACTAAGTAGTTAAGGGCCTTGCTCAAGGGCCCAGCAGTGGTGTTTGGGATTAAAACCCTAGATTTTTACTATCAGAAGTCCAAAGTCTTAACCACTGAACTACCACTTATCAGTTCTGGTTCCTTACCTTTAGCAAAGTCTCTACTCTTGGAGATGAGAATGCGTGTCATGAAGAGTGTCGTGCTTCTAAGAAAGCACAAGAACCCCTGTCTTGGATATAATTTATCACATTGTTTTTAAATTCCAGATAACCACAACTTTATAGTGTAATTCACCATGTCAACAATTCCAGTTTATGTGGAGGTTCTGCTAAACAGTTATTACTCCCCTGAGAGCACAACATAGTAGAACAAACACATTAATATCAAATTGTCTGTTCTTCCTATATTATTCATACATTTAATTAATGGATAGATTCCTGGTGGTGCTAAGTAGTGAAGAAAAAAACATGCATCATTTGTAAACTGTTATTACATGGTAATGTTTGTTCTTTTGTGCTGTAAGTATTCTGTGCTCAGATATTCTAAATAAGTTTTTCTGTTGATATAGCCTGAAAAAAAGCAAAAACTATTATTTGATCAAGTGATCATATTGAAAGTCGAAATGCATGTAAGTTACATCTTGTTGTGATCATCAACCTACACCATTCCAATTTGTTTAAAACTCCCAAAAACTACGTATTCATGGAGAATAGTATACTTAACATAGACAAGGTGTGTTATTTGCAAGGAAGCCCTACTCCCTGTAAGCAATCTCAGTGTAAAGAAGCTTATAAGGGAAACTGTAATACTCTGGGCCTGATAAACCCATTAACGGGAACAGGTACATCCCAGATCAGGGCTTCTAGAAAAGTAGGCAATAAGGGAGGTGGTAAGTCAAACAGAGAAGATGAAGTGAAGACTTTTGGGAAGGAACGACTCTGCAGGCTTGGCTAAGCTTTGTCCTTCTGGCACATGTGTAGTGCCAGCTTGCAGAGGCATGATCTGCCACGAGGCAGCTGCCAGGGGACCTCCCAGAGGGCTGGGCACTGGTTCAGCAACAAAGTCCAGCTGTTTTGAATTGCTGAGGGACGAGGGCTTGGAACTTCTGAGTTCATGCTGTGTGTGTATGGCTGTTGGAATGAATTATAACCACAAAAGTGGCGTTCTTAATCAAGTTATTAGCTGGAACTTTTTTTTTTCTATCCTATATGATTTTACTATATTGTTAATTGAATTTCAAAGATTTTAATTTAATTTTATTGCCTCTTATATAAAGCAGTGGAGGAATTCTTTTTTCCTGTTGCCCATCTGTTAATCAGTCTCAAAGTCTCGTTATGGAGTTATCACTGTAACCAGCAGATTAGATCCACACAGGATCAAGGTCACCAACATTAAAGTAGTGAAGTAAAGTAGAGGTTAAACATTTGAAGTAGTCTTCTTCTTTCAGTTTGTCATACAGAGATGGTACACAGTAATCAATCATGTTCAGCAGCTGATGATTTTCTGGCATCTAACAATCAATTCCTTCAGTTTAAGGTTGAATGACAGATAATAATCCTATATAATTTGTAGGATTATTGAGTTAAAATGCATCCAACCAAGGTCAAGCACATATCAAGGTCAAACGTCTGCAAAAGTTTTCCTTCTAAATATATTCCTGTTTGAACTGTATTTTAATAGTATTTGTGGTATACAATTTTTAAACAATAGGTAATAGACATTTTTTGGTGGTGGAATCAGAATTCTGATTGATCCCAAAGGTGTTCAGTAGGGTCGAAGTCAGAGCTCTACAGCAGGCCACTCCAGATCTTCCACTCCATCTCACATCTTCATGCAGCCTGCTTTGTACACAGAAGCATTGTCATTCTGAAACAATGACATTGACAATTCTGTTTTGGGGCTTCTCGTTGAAATAAAATGAAAATTGAATGCTACCACATCCATAGTAGTCAAAATGTTGTGTGTCTTCAACTATGCGGTTACAGTTTATTGAAGAAGCATAAATGGTTGGAAAAATCAGGTGTCCCAATATTTTTGTCCATATATATATTCCATAATAAAGCAATGTTGAAACTTGAAACTTTTCGAGAACGACAGGCTGGACATCCAGTGGACTGTGAGTATCGCCGTAATACCTGTTATAGCTATTATGATAATAAGTGCAGGTCTAATGGACCAGTCACCTGTACTAATGTAGCAAGGATTTGACTGGTATGCATGAGCAGCAAATAATTGCAGGTGTAGAACTGTTGTCTTGCTTGTCATAGCTAAAGAATGAGTTCTAAACTATTCTCACTATTGCTGTGCAAGTATGTGCATCAGGATCCACCATTCTGATGGAGGAATTCATATGAACAATGATCAGCCATAAGCCAAGAGCAGGAATTTGAGTCTACATGGACCTAAGCACAACTGAAAACTAAAAAAAGTTATCTTTTCCAAAGCTTTACCTGTCCAGTTTTGATGAGAACTTTTCCATCAGATTAGTTTTCTTGGATGATAAGTTTTTTTGTCATTGAAGTCTGGAGATGCCTTTCTGCTTATTTGAGTTACCCTAGCTCAGGGATCTCCAATATTTCTGCACAATATAGACCAGTTTTATTTTCAATATTTTGTTTCAAACATATGGTTGTGTGTGTCCTTATATATGTTTGTATATATGTGTGTGTGTGTGTGTGTGTGTGTGTGTGTGTGTGTGTGTGTGTGTGTGTGTGTGTGTATATACTGTATGTATGTGGTGATGGACAGGTTGACGGATGAGGTCAGACAGGAGTCTCCCTGGACTATGATGTTTGTGGCTGATATTGCGATATTGCGATTATTGTGATATTGAGTAGGAGTAAGACAGAGTACATGTGTGTGAATGAGAGGGAGGGCAGTGGAGTGGTGCGGTTGCAGGGAGAAGAGGTGGAGAAGGTGGAGGAGTTCAGGTACCTGGGGTCAAAGTAATGTAATGCAAAGTAATGGAGAGTGTGTTAGAGAAGTAAAGAAAAGAGTGCAGGCAGGGTGGAGTGGGTGGAGAAGAGTGGCAGGAGTGATTTGTGATAGTAGGGTATCTGCAAGAATAAAAGGGAAGGTTTATAGGACTGTGGTGAGACCTGCGATGTTGTATGGATTAGAGACAGTGGCATTGAGTAAAAGACAGGAGGTGAAGCTGAAGGTAGCAGAGCTGAAGATGTTAAGGTTTTTGTTGGGAGTGACGAGGATGGACAGGATTAGAAATGAGTTTATTAGAGGGACAGCCCATGTAGGATGTTTTGGTGACAAGGTGAGGGAGGCTAGCTAGCTAGCTAGCTAGATAGATAGATAGATAGATAGATAGATAGATAGATTGTATAGCAGTATAGATGTACTGTCCTCTAAAAATAACTCAATATACAGCCACTGTTGCAAAAATAGCTGGCAACAAAAGTGAGTACACCCTAACTGATAACAGCTGTACGTCATTTAACCATGCAAAATAACATGTCCTAGTCATCGTGTTCATGTTTTTGTCTGCTTGGCAGCTGCTTTAAGGTGAATTCTCTCATACTGACCACTGGATGGTCAGTACATGGCACCTCATGGTAAAGACTGAAGATTTCAGAATAAGAATTATTGATCTCCACAAAGATGGCCTAGGCTATAAGAAGATAATTAAGACTCTGAAACTGAGTTACAGTACAGTGGCCAGGGTCATACAGAGGTTTTCCAAGACGGGTTCCACTCGGAACAGACCTCACAAGGGTCCATCATAGAATTTGACTCCTCATCAGGTGCATAATCGGGTTCCAAAAAAAGAAAACCTGATGCATGAGTGCTGGTACACTGTAACAAGTCGGTTGCATGCCCGTCATACCCGAATGAAGCCTCTTCTGAAGCTGGCTCTTAAGTAAACCCGCAAACAATTTGCTAAACCTGTCCAAGAGCATGAATTACTGGAACCATGTCCTGTGGTCTGATGAGTCTACAATAAACTTGTTTTGCTCAGATTGTGTCCAGCATGTGTGGCGACACCCTGGTGAGAAGTAACAAGAAAATTGTGTGTTGCCTACAGTCAAGAATGGTGGTGGTAGCATCATGACCTGGCGCTGCATGAGTGCTGCTGGTACTGGGGAGCTGCAGTTCATTGAGGGAAACATGGTTTTCAACATGTACTGTGACATTCTGAAGCAGAACATGATGCCCTCTTCTCAGAAACTGGGCCGAACCGCAGTTTTCCAACATGAAAATGACTCCAAACACAATGCCTTGATGACAACTGCCTTGCTGAATGTGAAGGTGATGGAGTGCCAAGTATGTCTCCAGACCTAAACCCTATTGAGCACCTTTGAGGCATCCTCATGTGGAAGGTGGAGAAGCACCATACAGTATGTCTAGCATTTAGCAGCTCTGTGATGTCATTATGGAGAACTGAAAGACGATCCCAGCAACAACCTGTGCAGCTCTGTTGAATTCCATGCTCAGGAGGATTGAGGCAGTGCTGGATAACAATGATGTTCACACAAAATATTGACACTTTGGGCACAGTTCACTTAGGGTGTACTCATTTTGGTTGCCAGCTGTTTAGACAAAGATGGCTGTATGTTTAGTTAATTTCAGAGGACAGTAATATCTGTACTGCTAAAATACATGCACATTGACTAAAATATATCCAAGTTTAATTTTTATAGTATTGACTCTTAAGAATATGTAGTAAATGGTTGCTCAAATGTGAGTGGTATACTCACTTTTGTGTGTATGTGTGTATACATATGTTAAAATTTTTCAGGAGAGAGCAATGTAGTAAACAGCATAGTGAAAGTGCTCCTGATTTCACAAAAGGCACAGTGATTTCGGTTTCAATCATCATTCTTAACCAAGAGTTAAGAGTTTTAATTATTTATTTCTTTATGTATTTCTTTTTTTTTTTTTTTTAAGTTTGAAGACGATATCTAAAAGCATACTTAAAGCATCCCGGAGCAGGGTCCAATTAATCAAAGAAAATCAAGGCCACAGATTAAAGCTTATATTAACACTGGAAGTTATTCGGTTATCAAGATTGTTGGCTTTTGACCAGTTCTAGTAGCTGTAGCAAGCAAATTGTCACTGTTGTCTAGTGTTCCGCCGAACGTGCTGCTCCGCTCCAGTGTTTCTCAAAGCACACCGCTCCACTTCTGAGTTCCGCCGAGGGTGCTGCTCCGCCCCAGTGTTCCACCGAGCGCGCCGCTCTGCTCCAGTGTTCCGCCAAGCGCACCGCTTCACTCCTGTGCTCCGCCGAGGGGGCCACTACGCTCCAGTGTTCTGCCGAGGGCGCCGCTCCGCTCCAGTGTTCCGCCGAGGGCACCGCTCCACTCCAGTGTTCCGCCGAGTGCACTGCTCCACTCCAGGGCCGTGAAAGGGACGTTGAACCGCTGCCTGGCCGCGAAAGGGACGTTGTAGTGCCGCCTGGCCGCTAAAGGAACGTTTTATCGCCGCCAAGCCGCGGTTCAAGGTCCCTCTACCGGAAGTGCCGTCGCAGTCCCTCTGAGGACGACGTCGCGAGTCCAAGTCCCTACGAAGGTGACACCGTGCCTCCAAGATCCCCCGAAAACGATGTCGTGGCCCCAAGTTCCTCTGTGGGTGACGGCACAGTCCCAAGCCCCTTCGGAAGCACCATCGCTCTCGTAAGACGACGTCACAGTCCTAAACTCCTCCCAGGAGTCTGTCACGCTTCAAGACCACTCCAGAAGCAACGTCGAGTCTCAAAGCTTCCCCAAAAGCGCTGTCGCACTCCAAAGTCTCTCTGAAGGCGACGTCGAGGTTCAAAGTTCTCCAGAAGGTGACGCCACCGTCCTAAGTTTCTCTGAGGGCGTCGTCACACACCAGAGTACTGCCACGGGCACCACTGCGCTCCTGAGTTCTGCCGAGGGTGCTATCGTACCCCAGAGCCGGCGCCAAACCTCCACAGAGGACATCTCTCCGCCCCTAATCTCAGCAGAGGGCGTCTTCCAGCCTCTGATCTCCACCGGGAGCGTCGCTCAGCCTCAGACCTCTGCCGAGGGCGTCTCTAAATCTCTGACCTCGGCTCAGCCCCCTGATCTTTGCCGGGGGCGTCACTCAGCCCCTGATCTCCGCCGAGGGCGTTGCTCAGCCCCTGATCTCCGCCGAGGGCGTCGCTCAGCCCCTGATCTCGGCTGAGGGCGTCACTCAGCCCCTGATCTCGGCTGAGGGTGTCACTACATTCCTAATCCCTGCCAAGGGCATCGTTCAGCCTCTGATCTCCGCCGAGGGCGTTGCTCTGCTCCAGACCTCCATAGTGGGAGTCACTCAGCCTCTGATCTCTGCCGAGAGTGTCACTCGGCCTCTGATCTCCGCCGAGGGCGTTGCTCCATTCCAGACCTCTGCCGAGGGCGTCGTTCCATTCCAGACTCTGTTTCAGACCTCCGTAGTGGGCGTTGCTCCGTTCCTGATCCCCACCGAGGGCTTCGCTCAGCCTTTGATTTCCGCCGAGGGCATCGCTCCGTTCCTATCCTCCGCCAAGGGCGTCGCTCCGTTCCAGACCTCTGTGTTGGGCGTCGCTCCGTTCCAGCCCTTTGCAGAAGGCGTCGCTTCGCCGCAGATCTCTGCAGGGAGCATCACTCCACCTCTGGTCCTTACCTACCTTGCCCTGTTCCTTAACGATGTTCCTTCTTCGACCCTGGATGGATGGCAAAGTCTTTCTTGGAGTGCCCTGGCCCACCTGGTGTAGGTGGGTTTGGGGCGTCAGGTGCCGCCCCTGGAGTGGGGGTAATGTCAGGGATTCACCTGCCACACCCCCCTTGGAGGTTCTCACGCTGCCTTTCTCTGCCGCGCTAAGCGCTAAATGCCGACGCTTGTCCCTTGTTACCGTTCCCCTTTATAAGTTCGAGTTTCCACCTCACCCGCCGTCGGCTCTACTAAGCCATTCAAGTGATCTCCCGGATTCGTGACTGCCAGCATTCCCCGCTGGTTCCTGCCACCTGTTCCATTCAGACGGATTACATTCACCGTACAGATTACATTCGCCGTACGGATTACCTTGCATACTCGTGGAGCGGATTCATACCTGCTTTACGGACTGCACTCGCTGTGCGGATTTTTCCGTGCTCACAGATCATACCTGCTTTCCGGATTCTACCCGCATTTGGATTTCTCCCCGCGTCATGGCGCATAACGCTCCCGGACTCTGGTTTCGTTTCTTAACATCAATAAAGGATGACTGATTTACTCCCGCTTCCATTGCATGGTCACTACCCTGACACAAATAATTGTAAGGAACCATTGTATTAAATACCACATATTAATTAAATATAAATATCAGTTTTTCTACCTTCATGTACCTAAATGTTCTAACTAATCGAGCCATAAAGCCATAGAATAGCATGTTGAATAAGTATTCACCCCCCCAGTAAATCATTCTATGTATGTAGTGTTAAGAGTAGCAACTGAAATGGAATTATATATCATGACTCGATACACTCCATAATGTATTTTATTCATTATATAATTATTTTGATTCTTTCTATTTTGTGCAATGTGTTTAGAAACTGACTCATGCGTCTCCAGATATTTGTTTAGCAGTAGTTTCAACTCCTGATCATTTCCCAGAGCAGGTGTATTTCTACTCTGATGGCAATTTAATTGCACACACTCTCCCTCTCTCTCTCTCGCTCTCTCACACACACACACACACACACACACACACACACACACACACACACACATTTAACTAATTACTAGCTGTCACATGAGGACAAATACTTCTACAATAATACATTTGATGGTTTTAAATAAATATATTTGTAGATTTAGATTACAATAGCATGAGGTGATATTCCATTAGTGTTCAGGTTCTTCACAAAAATTATATAAAAAAAAAAACCAAAATAAATAAATAAACAAATTAATAAATTAATGTTTTTGAATATGAAACAAAGAACAAATATACACATTACACATAGGCATCTTTTTAATCAAATATTTCTTATAGTTAACACTTATATTGATCATTTTATTAATTTCACGTTTTACATTTTCCAAAAATACATGTTGTTATAAAAAAGCAAAAGATATTACAATTTTAAAACGAATACAAATATCTAGAAATAGGTTTATTAATCACATTATAATATCTGTTTATTTTGCAGCAGGGAGGTGAAACTGATATTGCTCCAACATGATTATATCATTACTGTACATTCTTAAGCCCAAAAGATGAGAATAAGCTACATGAAGTAATGAGCTACATGAAGACTCTGTGTACTCATTGTCCGTTTCTGATTGGTCCAGGGACTGTCCTGATAGACAACATGCAAATCAACGGCCAGGTGGAAGGCCCGCACCGGACCATCTCCTTATCCCTGAGAGACAACTATGACCACTGGGTAATTTTGGACCCTGTCAAACAACGGCTATACCTCAACAGCACCGGGAGAGTTCTGGATCGTGATGTAAGTCGACATAATGTTTGATCATTCCGGAAAATGTGTAGTTTGTTGTCTACAGTCCCATTTATTTATAAGAAGTGTGTCTCATGTGCCATCATACACACAATAATACTCTCTCTTACCTCTTTCATAACTCTTACACTATGAAGCTGACATTTTGATTTAATAGTGTGTGTGCGCGTGTGAATTACTGTGTTTAAGTGCTTAATTAAAGCTCTCCAAACAGTAGAGCAGTGATAAAGGTCATACACACATACACGCTGTATAATCAAATTTCTTCATCATGATTTATTTTTGCACAAAATGCCTTTACATTCTGCACAAGAACATGCTACTCTGAAAACTGAAAAGGGTACTGATTCTGAATATTCTGAATTAAAATTGTAACTCAGATAATAGGTATTATTATAATTATAATTATTATTATTATATTATTATTATATTGTTATAAATATTACTACAAATTGTAGTAATAATCCTCCTGTTTCATCATCATAATAATTACTGTGTTGTATTGTTAATATTATTAAATAATGTATAGTATCATAAATGCATAAATATTTTGCTTGATGTCACAAAATTAGACAGATTTTTATTTATATATATATATATATATATATATATATATATATATATATATATATGCAATTTTCTGGAATATTGAAAATGAATTTTATATTTGGCATTTGATACTGTAAATATCATTTAATAAGAGTAATGTCTTTTTAATTCTGCTGTGTCAAAAAAAAAAATGCAGCGCTTTATTAAAAGTGACTTCATTCCCATTTAGATTGCAACATGATTACCGGATTTAGATGTAAATGGTGCTGTTGGTTTGCAGATTTATAGAAATGTCTTTTCTTCTCTTTCAGCCTCCTTCCTACATTCACTCCATTGTGGTGCAGGTCCAGTGCACCAACGAGCTGGTTGGTACAGTGATTCTTCACGAGGTGCGGATCGTGGTGAGGGATCGTAACGACAACATGCCTCGTTTCCAGCAGCCGCGGTACTACGTGGCTGTTAATGAGGTACGTTCTATCTTAAACAGTCCGATGTTCACATATTTGCCGTCATCCCCAGTAACCTCCTCCTTGTCAGTTAGGAATGAGTTAGAGAAAAGATATACTGGCAGTGAATTCTAAACAAACTTGGCAGTAGCTTAGCAACCTAGATAAATGTGGAGAGTTTAATGGTTGAGCATCAACAGCACCAATGGCGACAGATCACTTGCAGGCATCTAATGGAAGATGAAGCTACATGATCAGCGTTGATGCAGATTCTCGAGTCATGCATCACATTCGTATCAAAAGAAAGACTATTTATTTTCAACCAAAGAGACACAGACCGATCCGCAGGGGTGGAACCTAAACATTGTAGAAAGCATTTCTTTAGATAAACAAAAAATCTAAAACATCAACTTTGATTTCAGGGACACTTCATGTAACCATTTCAGTGGTGAAGAGATTACAGGCATTTCTGCTGGGTTCAATCCATTGTCCATCATGACTACTACCCTTCGTCTGTTTGAGCACACTTGTAGACGTTGCTGTTTTATTAGCAAGACCAAGGAATGTTGCTTGATGGGGGTTGCGGTCCGCTGAGCCCGGCTCGTGCCGGGTGGGTGGCTGGAGATGGTTACATGGGCTCTCTGAGCCTTTTGCCTAATTGAAAGTGGCTCCCAGGGGAACTGTCAGCACAGATTTCCCTCATTAGGAGACATCTGCAGAGAGTGGCAGACTGCCTACCCACAAGCTGTTGCAGCGGGGAAAAGCCGCCGGCCGCCGTTCCTCGCTATCGATTTTGGCCCAGAGTCAGGAGCCTCGGACTGACAGGGAGACGAGGTGTTCAGCAGACCACAGTCCATCAGTCAACAATGATGGTGGACAGTAGAGTTTAACTCCATAGAGAAAGGTGGATATTGGCAATAAGCAGGCAAAAAATGGTGAGTTCTATGGACTCGCTGCTGTAGATGTAGCAAGTTCATTGTTATAAAAGGTACAGATTAAAATAAATAAATAAAGCTTTACTAATTTGTAACTTTGCATATCATGAAATTAGTCTAACGTGGTTGTAGAACGATGTTGTAGCGTGTATAAGGTCCACACAGAGCACCTGGAACTCCAGACTGTGGCTTGATTGTAGTCTCACAGCTCAGATGGCAGAAATACGGTATGACAGCGAGGCAAGACAAACTTATTTATCATTTACAGACTGGCCCAGTGCTGCTTCCCAACATAATGCATGTGTCTATGTATGTGCCTTCTTTTGATACTGATCGATGACATCCAGGCACTGCACCAGAAAGGCAATCTTTGGTCCCATCTGATTTTTTTTCTTCTTTTTAAATTTAATAGGTGAAATCAGCATTGACCTTTTTTCATATCATATAATTCAACATGAATATACCTGTAAAAATGACACCTAATTCCCTATTTATGATGAATGGGATTCAAATGGAAGCTTCAATTCTGGCCATATTTAAATTTATTTATTTATTTACTTTTTACATTTCAAAAGTGTTCAACAAAGGATTGAACTAATACCCAGTGCCCCAGGTGCTGCTTTTTACTTCCTTGCACAGCTCATAGCTATTACCTCATATTTTATTTCCTCTGTTCACTTCTGAGAAGGTCTCAGCAGCCAGGCAGCAGACCTGAGTACAAGCAAATGCTTTCTTTCTTCTCAGCCTTGTCCGTCAGCCTCCTGTCTCGGAAGGAGAATAGAGTTTAGAATCAGCGGGGAAGACGCTGACACCACAGGGGAGACTGGCTTCCTGATAGCATCGGGAAACATGCAGGATATGATGAAATGCTAGGACTAGGAATAGTCAGGACTTGACAAGATCACAGAGCAAACTGAGTGACTGATTGTGAGTCTTAAAAAAAAAAAAAAAAAAAAAAAAAGATGATTTTTTTTGGGGTGTTTTTATCTTTCAGCTGACTCCTGTTGGGACCACCATCTTTTCAGGCTTCACAGGAAATAATGGTGCTGTTGACATCGACGACGGACCAAACGGACAAATCGAGTACACCATTCAGTACAATCCTAATGACCCGGTAGGGAAAGAAAAACAAAGACATGCTGTTTTAATTAATATTGTCCTCTTTCTTTTTGAATTTTCTCAAAAGTGCATGTTCTAATAAAGGAGATTACTTAGCATTCTAATACGATTGTGTTTTTTTATTTTTTTTTTGTACAGACTGCTAACAGAACCTTTGACCTCCCTCTCACTTTGTCTGGCTCTGTGGTGCTAAGACAGAGACTGAACTATGAGGAGATCACACGCTACCTGGTCATCATCCAGGCCAATGTGAGTCTGAGAAGGAAAAAAGGCAGCACAAAAGTAAAAAGATTATGACGTGCCAAAATAGTAATGAATATTTTTTTTCGTTCCTGGTAGATCATGTATCATTCTTGACCATGTCAGAATTTAGATTCCATATTTGCATCTGCTTCATTTTTACCATTTGCTTGGCATTCATTTAGAATTATTCTGGAGAGATGTAATTGATACATTCTTAACAGCATTTTTTCACACCTTTAAAAGAAATCAAGTCAAAGAGAATATAGACTTTTAAAGACCTAACTCAGATATCATTAATTACTATTTGACACTTAATAACAAAACGTGGGTAGAAATGTGACAAAATATATATCGCAAACAATGTTTCCATTTGCTCTTCATTTTTTAGGGCAGTGTGAAAAAAATTGAGGCAGATGACCACACTCAGAGTGGTCATCTGCGATGACCTGCGATGCCCTTGCGAGGTGTGTTCCGAGTGGAACACGTCTTGGAAACCTCTGTATGACCCCAGTCACTGTACTGTAACTCAGTTTCGGGTTTCCGTTCTACTTATAGCCTCTGCCTTCTTTGTGGAGGGCAACAATTCTAATTCTCAAATCCTCAGAGAGTTTTTTGCCATGTGATTTCATGTTGAAAATCCAGTGGTCAGTATGAGGGAATTGTACTCAAAGCCCCAAATTTTAACTGCTCTAATACATTTGTATGGTCCTCTCAAGCAGACAAAAACATGAACATGATGAATAGGACATGTGGCTTTGCACGGTTACACGACATACAGCTGTTATCACTTAGGATGTACTCACTTTTGGTAGCAGCTATTTTGACTAATGGCCTTGAGAACATATAATAAAAGGGTTGCTGAAACGTGAGGGGTGTATGCACTCTTGTGAGACTGTACTGTATATATCACTCTGCTCATCTTCACTATTTCATAATAGTTACTACAGTATAGTTAGTCAATATCAGCAAATATGGAAAATAAAAACTAAATATACAGTGCCTGTCAAAAGTTTGGAAACACCTAGTCATTTATCGTTTTTAATTTAACAGTACATACAGTTTCTTTTAGCTGATAATTATATAAATGTGCAGATGTTACAATTTATTTTCATTGAAAAATCCTTTCTTCAATGCACACTCTTGTCATCCAGACAGTTAGTTTCTCTAAGCATTCAGCTGAAATGCTTCAGGTCATTGTCTTATTGTAAGAGGAAGCTGTAGTCCAGACTAAATTGCATGGCATTGAAGTATTGAATGGTAGCCATGTTGATTCAGGATTCCTTTCACCCGGAATAAGTCTCCAATGGTTGACTGTGGGTGTGAGGCAGTCTGCTAACATCTTCTCTCTGGTTCTCTCTGTGTTATCTGTGTTACAGAACATTTTTCTGTTAGAGACAAAAAAGTCACATTTGGACACATCTGTCCACAGAACTTCTTTGCAGTCATTCACTGTGCAATTCTTGTGTTTTTGCTTTTTACCCAGTTTGTTACATATAAACAAATGGAAAATGCATTTGTCTCAAAACCATAAAAGACAGCTAGGTATTTCCAAACTTTTGACAATCACTATTACTTTTGAATTTAAACACAAAAACTATTTCTGCTCACATATTTTGCCTTAGTGTCCAAAATGTCACTCAATATACATTAGTCAATTGTTTGAACTACAAAAGCAATATAGCACTCGTAGTTGTTACAGTGAACATGGTAACAACCTTGTGATTAGCTATGGTGCTCGTGCTTGTGTGATATGAATGAAGGTAATTCCATCACAACCAGTGCTTTGTGGAAAGATGTTCAACCAGAAGCTTTGCTACTGATTGAACATCATTATCCATTTTAAAGTGCTTTTAATGAAATGGATGTTTCTTACTTTTTGTATTTTAACTCAAAAGTTATATCCATGAAAACTGATTTGTTGGTCAGGTTTGCTAATGATGACACAGACATGCAGTTTCAGATCATCTGTCTCTAGCTGATTGAGGCAGAATGTAAAAAATATATCACATTGTTTATATCATTTCTTTATAAGGAGCCTGGCCATCGCTCTACCAGATGCACAATTAACAATTTAAATTGAGCTGCCAGTTTGTGCACATGAGTGCGTTTTAACAATTGGGACTGGATAGTCTAATATGATGCACAGGTTTATTGCCTTGCACATTCATTGCATTCATTCTATTAATTTCAGTCCCCCCCCCAAAAAAAAACCACTGAAGCTGGAAATTTCATTTGTGTGGATTGAGGCATGCTGTGCTAACCCAAAAAGAAAAAAAAAACAGTATTATTGAAGCTATTGAATAGAACTGTCTTTTTTTATGAATTCCTGGGCCATTAGGAAAAATTAATAGTTGCACTATGTATTAGCCAACTACATAATGTATGCTTGACAGGTGTATATTTAGCTAGCTAGATAGTAAATTTGTTGTTGTAGATTTTATTTGTCACATACACAACCATACACATTAGAACATGCGGTAAAATATTTTTAACAACAGGTCTATGGCATGATAGAAAATAAAAAGGATAAGAGTTAGAGTTACAAATGTAAATAATAAAAAATAGAATAAAATAAAATTATTAAAATTTGCAGTATAGTAAATAATTAATCAATATATTATTAAGCTAATTCAACTGTATGCTTATGCACTCTTTCCCTCACCCCTGCAAATAACCATCTGTATGAGTTGTACATGTGGGACTCCTAAAAAAAAACATATCACAAACAGCACTAATAAAGTGTTTATTGCTCTCTTTAGGACCGAGCTCCTGACCCTAAAGATCGACTGACTGCCACCACAACACTTACGGTGGACGTGCTGGATGGAGATGACCTTGGCCCAATGTTCCTGCCCTGCAGCCTGGTTGAAAACACGCGTGACTGCAAGCCGTTAACCTACAGAGCCACTGTCCTGGAGCTGGAAGACCCAGTGAGCCTCTTCCATTCCTCTTGTTCCCTTTATTTACAGAGAACATGGTTACTTCACTTCTATTTGCAAAGTTCTGGCTCCAGCACTGTTTTAAGATTTTAGTAGCCCTAGAGGTATTTCTGTCTCTTTTTCACAAATTCTTTGGAAAATTACACAAACTCACTGCAAAAATGTCTTAAAGTAGTCAAATATATTTAGTAAAACATTACAAGAAACCAAATATGAGATTATTTTGATCTATTTCAAGCCACTTAAACAGACGTTTTCTATTAGCAGGTACAGCAATTTTGCTCATTTAAGCATTTATTTAAAAAAAAAAAAAAAATCAAACTTGTCTGCCCAGAGAATCAGAAATTAGCTTCAAAGTTTGCAAAGAAGGTTATACTGTATATTTGGCAGATACCACAGCACTCCTTCAGATGCCGTTATCCATGCCTTGATGGGTCAGAGCTGTTTTGCTAGCACAAGGGGAACCCGCAGAATATTATGCAGATGGATTTAATGAGTATATAATGCACATAATGATTGGGTGTCCCAGACTGGCAATTTATAAGAATCTGTACTGTATTTATTTTTGTAAGAAATCCACCCAGCTTAAACTTAAAATTTATATTAATGGCAGTGTTGCTAGTATATTACTGAGAAAAAAAGCAAAACAATGCTCTAATTATGTATTGTAGAAATCATGATACAGTTCAAAGATGTGATAAAGCCATATCGTATACCTTTTACATTATATTATATTTGGCTTACTTCATTTAACCTTTAATACATGTGCTGTATAAGGTATAATAAAGCAGTTTAATAACCTCAGCAAAAGGACACATATTCCCTCCATTGACTTCCTGTAGCTACCTGTATCAGCACTTATCCGCACTTATCACCTCCAAACTCTTCTCTGTTCTGCACCGCGGTGTTGGAACAAACTTGACGTTTGAACAGCTTGATGTTTGTGCAACTTTTACCTCTTCCAGTGGTTTTTAAATTAGCACTTTTGGGGGAAAGCTAAATTCTTTCTAATTAATTTCTCTCCAAACAGAGTTTTTAGAATACAGCAATCCCTCGGCTATCACAGGGGTTACATTCCAGACTCCCCCACGATCGGTGAAAATCCAAGAAGTGGCAACCTAATATGTGTACAGTACAGTATACAGAATACCTGTATATCTTAAGGCTTTTTAAACCATCCTCACACTCTTATAAACCTTTCCTCTGCTCTTAAACACTTTCAATATTCTTAAACCTACATAATTTTAACATAAAATTCTATATGGGTACTTACCAATGGATATTTTTTATATTTTTTTATATTGGTTTTAATTTAAACTAGAAAATGCTTATTTTACCGCAAAAATAATTAAAATAACTCTTAACAATACTACCTATATACTGCAAAATCCCATGATACAGCAAAGAATTACATATGTTTCATGTAAAAACCCGCGTTACAGTGAGACCACGAAAGCTGAACGGCGATGTGGTGAGGAATTACTTTAATGGTATTGATAGTCTGTGTCCTAATGACTGTGTATTTATTGATTGAAAAATATCAATGCACTTTATAAGTCACTCTGGATAAGAAAGCATCTGCCAAATACCATAAATGCAAATGTAATGTAAATTTGTATTCCTACTACAAACATTACTATTCAGGTAATGGCAGTCATAATGGCTCTTTTTAATACACAAGGAAATAGATTTATTATAGCGAATAATATGCTGGTTTCACAAAGTAACTCATCTTAACACTCAGAGCTTGCCCAAGTGGCACTAAAAGTCCACATTCAAGAGTGTCTTGTTAAGACATATTTAAAAAAATTGCTTTAAATTTCAATAATAGAAATACTAATATCCACCCTGGTTGTGTAGATGACCGACTAAATATTGCCAGTGACAGTGATGCAGTAGCAGTCTGCTTAATACTGAATATTATTGAATACTGCATTCTTAATCCCACCTAATAAATAAAATTAAGAGTCAGTGATTCCACCAATGAATGAAATTCTAGGGCTCCCAGAATATTCATTATATGTTAAAGAGATGAAAGTGTATGAAAACCTGAAGACAGCCAAATGTGAATCTTTCCATATTCATATATATATATATATATAAACAAAACAGTGTGATTCTTATATGATTTTTTAACATCTCATTCCACGTTTACTCCCCATTTGCTTTTATAATAGCCTCCAAGCTTTCATGGAGATGTTCCACTAGATTTTAGAGTGTGCTTGTGGAGATTTGTGCATATTTATCCACAAGTGTGTTAGTAAAGGCAGGTACTGATGTAGTGTGAGGAGGCCTGGGATGCAGTCCACATTCCAACTCATCCCAAAGTTGTTCAGTAAGGTTGAGGTCAGTGCTCTAAAGCAGGCCACTCAAGATTTTCCACTCCAAATCATGCAAACACTATCATGTGGAGATGGCTTTTGTTCAATGGGGGAATTTTGTGTCTGGAACAGGTTTGGATCTTTTAGTTCAAGTGAAGGTAAATTGTAATGCTACCACATCCAAAGACATCTTATACAATTATGTGCCTCCAACTTTGTGGTAAAAGTTTGTGGAACAACTAGATATGTTTGGAAAAATTAGGTGTAAAACTAACACTAAGTTTTAACTGGTTTAGAAGGTACTGTTTTTACTGAAAAAACAAACATTAATATAGGATACAGTGTTGCTCTAAATCTGCCAGTCAAGGGCTACATATAGCCTTAATGTGTTTTGTGATTATGCTTGAGATAGATTTCTTCTCCTTTATATAGCCTTTGAAGTTCAGCCTTGCTTCTGACTTTATCCCAAGCAGTGACCCACCAGATTAGATGTGACCTACCAGTGGAAAATGTTCTGATAAAAGATGTCATTTATACACAACACAAAAGAAGGAATATGTAGAAGCTGGCAGGTGGAAACTAATGTGTTTTAAAGCAGCCTTGAGAAAAGGTATTACAGTGCTATTGATCGGCAGGCGATCTCGCTAATGTTCTCAGCCCTTTGTTTTTAGCTTGTAAAACAGCCAAACTTTGCATAGAAGCCATTTTGCACAATATTAATGTAATGAGTGTGTGTGTGTGTCATGTTGTTTCCAGTTCTGACTAATGACACCGTCTTAAATATAAAAATTATTAATTTTTTTTATGTGAAATCTTCAGCCTTTTACTCTATGCCACTACTGCTCTCCTGTGCAGGATTGTTTGAGGAAACGGGGGGAAGAAATCTCTCAGGTTTATCTTTACTCTTTACTGCAAATGCCATGGTGACCAAAAGATCGTTGATTTTTCTATGGCAGTTTTCTAACTTTATCGAAGCACTTAACACATTTTATATTTATTAGCAAAGGAGTAAAAGCATTTAGATTATTTTTTTAAAGATTTATTTAAATTGCTCCTAGACATGGAAGAAAATGAATGCTCTAAAAGTGTTTACATGTCCAGTGAGATATGGTTAAAGTTTTATTAGTGAGTGCATGGTAAGCCTTTACTGTAAAATATCAGGTAGTTTCTACAGTGCTTTATTATATTTTAATAGAATAGTAAGATTCTGAATGTTTTATAGAGAGGCTGGAAATATACAGTAGCTTTTTGTTTTCAATCTGCTTTATCACTAATACAGTATCATACTGTAGAACACATTGCATTCTGGGATTGATTTTTCTTTTGGGTGTCTAATAATTTTTTTTTTAAGTTTCTATGTTCGTTAAATTTTTTTAATAT
>JAAIIK010000048.1:701795-719279 GCA_014706435.1 Silurus glanis | reverse complement strand
ATATATATATATATATATATATATATATATATATATATATATATATAAATTATATTGATATACTGTATACGCAAATCTGTAGCACTTGTAGAGTGGCGTGATTTTTAGATTAATACGACATGAGACAAGACCATTAAACAAACAAACACATTCTGGGATATGCTAAATTTCTTTTATGGTCTTTTGTGTCATCTGAAAAAGAAATCCCTTTAATTAAGGCCATTGCTCATAGGGATACATGACATCTGAATAAGCCTTTCATGAAAACTTAATATAGACCCACATACTGTAAATCTTTATAACGACCTATTCCAATAGGTGTCAGCTGTTTTTTGTTATGTTTGATGTCAGATTGCTGTAAAGACCAAGGTCAAGTGGCTATCATTTGAAAATTGCGACTGCTTATAGTACTGCTACAAGGTCAACAAATGAAAACTCGGACTAACGAGCCAGCTTAAAAACATACTTTGGCAGTGTCATACATTTATGGCACAATTATGTTTTCCTATATACTTTATGTTGTAAAAAACATATAACTCCTTTTACAAAAAAATAATTAAATTCATCTGGTGTAATAACGACATTTACATAGATTGTTCCCAATGGTATTTTTTATTTGCAAAGTAGTATGGCAACATTTGCTAAGACAAATTTTTTTTCTTTATAAACATTTCAAAAATTACAACTAAAAATACTGCTTGCAAAAGTGTTAAACTTGATTCATAATCCTAATTATTAAAACTGACTATTTGAACCCATTATTTAGGGGGTTTTACTCTAGGTTCAATCAGTGTTACCAATTTTATTTGGGATTTTTTAGGTTCAGATTTGGATTCAATGGTCAACTTTTCTCTCGCATTGCTTCGGCCTTTTGTTTTAGACCAATGTCCTGCTGAAAGGTGAAGTTTTTCCCAAGCTTTAGTTTGTTTCTAGCTGACTTAATTCTTTTGCAATATCCCCCCTTCAATTTTGATAAGAAGCCCAGGTTTTGCCAGCACCGTATTCCACTGTCGGAATGGGGTTAATTGAGGTAGACCTGTGTTGGACTCCAATACAGTCCTCATTTATGTACAGCTCTTCAAATGGCTGAATTGTGTCTCGAATAGTCTTAGCCAATAAACTCTGTACACTCCTTCAAAGGTACCGTTCGCCTCACAAAGTCTTCCCCAACTAGTCTCTGTCTTGTTTCGGAATTGAGGTTTAATGGAGATGGCCTTGGCAGTGCTTACTGTAGGTGATGTGATGCAACTTCTACTTTCTTGTTATTGATCTAGCAGTGCTTACTGGGATGTCCAATATCTTTTAGTTTTACACCCTATAATTAAACTATGCTTTGAATACTCATGCAGGCAGTAATCTTCTTCATTTTTTTTTTTTAAATATACTTGCAGAGTAATAATGGCAGAAGGAATAAATGCATTCATCACCTAAGGGTATTGCACTGCATCCAGTGGTCCGTATGAGAAATCATACGGACCACTGGATGCAGTGCAATTCCCTTAGGTAGTGTTACCAAATCTATTGATATATAAAATTACTTCCAAAGAATGACAGAGAATTAAATGAGCAGTAGCTCAACAGGCATAAAGCCGTTTCAGATAAGAGAAGAATGCAGCATGTGTGTAATTATTTGGCTTGAACAGAAGTCGATAAATTAGATAGAGCATGATCGAATGGTGAGTGCCACTGTTTTAATAGATTTGTCTCAACTCTGTCTGTATAGCACTGTACCGTAGCATCTAATAAAGTCACACTTACTGCGCAGCAGACTGCATTACCTACACTGCTGCATGCTGGTTCAGCTGTACTTCATTCTCCACTCTATTTGCACCCTATGTTTAGTCCACAGTTAATAACAAAAAATGTTTGTTGTAATTTGGTTTCTGTTTGAATTGTTGTTTGGATTCACTTTTGCAAGTTTTTATGTTTCAAGGTCTTTTAAAATCACATGCTAATATAATTATAAACCTTCAATAGCAAACAGCATTAATATATGTCATGTCTGATTATTATAGCAGATGGTAGTGAATAAACAATTATCAATATGAATATTTATATGTATCAAACTCAATAAATAAAAAAATAGTCCTGTTTTATGTGTCTGTGCTCTTCAGGAGCTCCATTAGCACTGTGTATATTGAGGTGTTGCCCCCAAACAACCAGAGCCCCCCACGCTTTCCCCAGCTCATCTACAGCCATGAGATCAGTGAGGCCATGAGGAGTGGAGCCATAATCCTCGACCTGCAGGTCAGATGCACTAGCCAAATCTACTTCTTTCTGAATAATGCTTTTTGTGGATGTACTTTTACATTGTTTTACTTTTACGTTTACTTTTTACAAGTAATTGTGTCAGTGATCTACGTTTTAGATTGCATCACAATATACGATGGCTCTAGTTTTTCAATGCATAAGACTGATCTTCAATACTTTTTTAACCAGTGATATGATGGTCTGTCCACCTGAAGTTCATGATTAAAAATTTTGTACCAAAGGCACGGCATAGTTTTATGTTCAAACTGATTGGTCAGAAGGTGTGCATTTTTTCCATATGATACAGCATGTATTTCCTGTCTACAAACATAAACAATAGCTTGATTTTGATGCACCGATTCAAATAAATTGTAAAATCTGCAAAATTATTGTAGTCAAAGGAACAGTTCCTAATAAACTAATCCTCATAATATGTGGCTTAAAAGAAATTGAGATGTTTAAGTAGGTAATTCTTGTATTTGTTGATGTGCTGGAGTTATCTGATTTATATCTAATATTCATGGAAGAATTCTTGATTATAAGTGATCTCATAAGAGAGGGAGAGAGAGAAGGCTAATAAAGACTGATTATCACAGCAGGAACTAACTTCTGATTTGGATATAAAATGAGCGAATAAAATCGGTAATGTTTTGCTGATGATAACGGCACAATTGGTCATGTGATTACATTATTACATGCGATACCGTAAAGCACATCCCAAAATTTTTATTCCTACACAGCAAATAGAGGATACCATTTTACAGCAAATTTATTAAAGAATGGAACCTCTTACTTTCTATTTATTAACAGTTTGCTTTAACATTTTGAATTAACCATAAAACAAGTGTCTAGCACTTTATAGCAGCTATAAATGGCCAGCCCATTGCCAATCTCCATTTTTTCTTTTTCATGAAGTAAATAAGAAAAAATGCACTTATGTTACCAGGAAACCACAAATCTAGGCCTTTCAGTGTCAGCTTTATTTTGGAATGTTACAAAACCCTGACACTGGAGACTACTTCCAAAAGATCTTAAATACATGTCACCATATCAGCACTTGCACACAATTTCTACTACACAAGTCTCTGCGTCTTTTGTTACCACACAATTTATAATGCATTAGATCGAGTAGATTAATAATACTCTGTGATTTGCACTAGGTTTGAGAAAAATTATTCATCTTCTGGCACAATAGGGACAATAATTTAGGGATAGACGAAGTTTAAAATTTGTATTTGTAATTAGCTTTTCTGTGAAGCTCCTCTGTGACATAATCCATTGTTAAAAGCATTAAACAAATACATTTGAATTGAAGTGAATTATTTCAACACCTAACCCACCAAGATTCAGCAGTGATGTAGCGATCATTTTTTTGTTTATTAATATTTGTAATACATTACAAACCCACATTACCCAGTTACTCACAGATTGTAGATTCTTTATAGAGGTTCTTGCAAGTCTTAGGAGTATGCGATTATGAACAGCTTTTGTTTAGATGCTGCAGCTGTAATGTGTAACGTCCAGCAGCATTGATCTTACAGAAAGCCTGTCGCAGCCCTTTTTCAAAAGAATGATTCTCGCCTGTGGCTCTCTGCCTCAAACTCTAAAATCCTTCATCAGTTAGAGTAACTAACAAGGGAATCCATGATACATTTGGAGTTTTCATTTGATATGCTGGCACTTGACTTGGTAACCTAAAGATTTTTGCTTTTATATCAGCAAATAAGAAAAACACCAGCATAGGCAAAAGTAATATTATTTAAGAAACATATCCAGTGTGACCAGTATGTCTGAAAAACCAATGCTTTGTCCACAAAGAAATTGAATAATTAGATTGTGAATGAATAAGATGAACCTGACTCAGAAAGCTTAGTTTGACTTGATTCCAAAACACTGTAATAATCTGAGCTCCATTCGGACTTATGGTGTTTTTCTTAAATGATGTTGTAGACTTTTCTCAAGCTGTTCACGTTCACCCACTGGCACACAGCCATGTTGAATCTCTTGAAAAGTAATTGATTTATTGTTACATGAAAGTGCTGTGTGTCTTTTTGCAGGCAACAGACCGAGAAAAAGATCCCATTATGTACAGCATTCTCAGCGGAGATCCTGATAACGTCTTTGAACTCAATCAAACGTAAGCTCTTACTAAAGGGGATACACACACCAAAAAAAAAAAAAGTTTTGCTCCAACAGCTGAGTTTTATTTCATTTGTCAGGAAAACGCAGATGTTCTCATTTTACATTGTTTTTAACTTTAAGACCTTGTGGAAATAGTTGAGGGGCTCAAAGCGTTTTTAATTTTTTAGGTTGCCACTTACTATTTGTTTTTGTCACGAATTAAATACAGAAGGAGCTTGTGGCCATAGAGATTATTCACTGATATTAGCTGTTCAATGAAACACTAGCCATAACTAGCCAATCCTAATAACCCTGGGTCCCCTCAATAACTGTTTTCACAAAAACAACTGTTTTACCTGACAAACAGTAAACAACCCCAAGTATATGCACTCATCCAGTCTCAATTACATTGTACTTTGTGAAGAAGTCCATTTGATTTATTTTCTAAGTAAAGAATCCTCAACCAGGCGTGTACTGTAATAAAAGGCTATGTGGCATTTTGTTATTTCCTCAGCAACATGTCTCAGATATTCTGGGATGATACCAGAGGCTGCCTCATCTCCCTGGCTTTCCACCATATTTACTGTATATATCTGTGCTTTTCAAATTCTTGTTAAGGAACAAATAAGCAACATGGAGATCGCTAGCTGATGTTCTTACATGTACAATCTCACCACCCACTTCTAAGTCAGTACATCTGAATCTCTGTACACATTTATATCGTGCCTAGACAGCTAGCACTGACCCAACGAAGGGTAACGCTTTTAAAGTTAAAGTCCGCATAGCATACCAAACCAGAATTAAACCGAACGTTGGCATGGGCATTGGGTGGCGTCTGGAAACTCTGAGCTGTCCGCCTACTTCCAGATTCACACACAAACCAAATTACACCACCATGACCCCATCTCATCATTGGAGTGGTCTTAAGAGAAGATTAAAAGAGATAACTACTTGTTTTAATCATATTAGTCCTACATATTACACAGTTATTGAGTTTAGTCCTTTTATTTTTCTCTACGGTTCTACCATGAACAACCACTTCAGGAACCTAACATTTTATTCCTCTTCAAAGTTTTGAGTACCCTTTCATTTTGCTGTATCAGCTTTGCTTTAATAGCCCTTAATTTGCTCAGAAAAAATACTGAAACTATACCCACTGATCAAACACATCTAACTGGTCAATGGTTATTGTAATATAAGTTTTCTCGAGGATATAATTTGATGTCGCTCTCGTCAGTGAAGCACAGGGCTGGTTAAGAGTGTTACAAATGGCTTGACACATTCCCATGCTGCTTTATTTAGGAACAAATTAACCTGTTAGTGCAACTTTCAACAAAAGTAATGACTCAATATGTCTCTATTTGGGATGCGTGTTCTTTCTACATTTTTAACCTTACACTCCATTTTATTTTTCCACACACTGTGCAAACAAGCAAGAGGTGTGTAGTTCACCATGAAAGGACTCTCATAAACTTGTGTAAAACCTATTTGTCTGCTACTCTGGTTTTCATACGTATTGATGCCTTGCAGGTCGGGTCTCTTGCTGCTGGGAAAGATGCTGGATAGAGAGCGCACAGACCGCTACACACTGATCGTTTCTGCCTCTGATGGCAGGCCGGACGGGGTAAGAACATGGCCAAGACATTAAATCAAACAGCGCTGCAGATGAGAGTCACACCTCCTCGAATCCAATCCTCTTTCCACTAAGAAGTCACTCATCCAAATCCCTGTACAGCATGAACAGAATGAACCTTAGTGCTGTTTTCCAAGATGCTACGGACCCCTAGATTCATGTTAGCAGTTAGAAAAATGGATATGGCAGCTGGCACTATTTGTTGGTCATTGAAAAATTTTTTCCAGGACATAAATTTGAAAAGATTGTACTTTTTTTCAGTTCAAAGATATTTGAACTGAGAAGATACTTGTCTTTCTCAGTTCATGGTCCCTGCTGTGCCTTTTTTAAGTGCATCTCACCACAGGCCTGCTGTGACTGATCTGAATAGAGTATCTTACCATGAAGTGATCATGCTGTGTTGATGGAGGTAAAGGAGCAGAGTGGGGTTTTGGGCTATTTTTTGTTCTTTAATCACAGAGCTTACTCTGTTCATTTCAAGTGTAATGTGAGCTGGCATCATTTGTCAGCAGATGTACAGATTTGTTGATGCCATGCCATAGCTGGCAGTGTAGAATCAAGAAATCGAGTTTAACTAACACTAGTCTCAAGCCAGAATTCTAATATTTACTCAAATATCTAGTATTAATAAATGTGCCCAAAAAGTGCTTAAAATGTGATTATTTAATTCAACATTATGCCATCCTTTTAGTTTTTAGTATTTTCTTGTGTATATTTTAGTGTCTAAAGTCTAATACAGGTAGTCCCCAATTTGATTTTACGATATCGATACGACAAAATTGTAAAAAAAAAAATACAAAATTGCGTGGCAAGCAAAACGTGGCAGCGTATATGCGGGCTTGTCTCTTTCCTTTTTATTGGCCTCACCAGACACTGAAATGGAGCACACTGATCAGTCTCATCAGCTACAGGTGTGCTTCTTACTGATTGTTTTGCTCGGCTCCGCTCTCCACTTTTGACCCGGCACTCATTCACGTGCCCACTTCCACATACATACAGTATTGTATATATTGTATAGTTTGTGCATTACGGTACTGTAAATTGCTCTGTTTGCTAAATGATGTACTGTCGTGTTAAACTATTAACAAATTACAGTATACAACCCCATGCTGATCACCATTCTTAAGACTCCTGGGTAGGCTAGGCCATGAAAGTCAGGGGCTAGCTGTATATGGAAAAAGTTTTGGTATTTATAAATGTGTATGCATAACATATTGTCCCATTCGAAAGTTTCCAGAAGTACACACAGGCAGCCTTAGTCTAATTATAAGACTAACAGTAAGTTTCCAACTCAAGAAACTTTGGTGGTGATCTACTGGTTGAAATGCAAGTTCCAATCCTGCCATGGCAGTGCTGCCACTGTTTTGCCCTTGCACAAACACTTTAACCTTCATCTGCTCGGCTCAACTGTAAATCGCTCTGTATAAAAGCATCTGCCAAAATGAGCGAATGTAATCGGAAGCCTTGATAAGCAGTTTTCCAAATAATTCTCCGCTTACCTCAGGCTA
This sequence comes from Silurus glanis, assembly GCA_014706435.1. Taxonomy (NCBI): domain Eukaryota; kingdom Metazoa; phylum Chordata; class Actinopteri; order Siluriformes; family Siluridae; genus Silurus; species Silurus glanis. The sequence continues at coordinate 711,767 of JAAIIK010000048.1, read as the reverse complement.
GTTGAGCAGATTCCTGACAGCACATTTATCACATCAGAGCCATGAAATGCATGCCCACACCTTTTAAGGTTGCTTTACCATTAAACGGTGCAAGCTTAATGGAAAACGAATACAAATGGTCTCCCATGTGCCCGATGCACATCCAGAATGATTTAATCAGATTCATCTTTAATTGGCGGGGAAATTTTTCCCTATGCTCTGTGGGGGAAATAATTATGCGTTGCCAACTTTTAAATAATAAAAAAAAGTGTGGGAAAGCTTTCTTTCCATCAAATGCTCACCTCTTTCTCCTTGGCAGCTCATGCAGCTGTCCCTGTTCTTGCTGCATCCAATTACAGTGTAGAAAAGTTTAGACAGGCACGAAGAACAATCCAGAAGTCCAAAGCAATATTTGATATGCAGTGACCTTTCTTCAAGTATATGATCATTAGGCATTTTTTTTTTTAATCATACCTTCTTCAGGTGCTGTCTAGGGCAGAGTTGTGTAGCAAACAGACCCCAGAGTAAAGCTGACCTACTTGACCTTCACTTCAGGAGAGGTGTTTCTGCTTGCTCCGCTCAATAAGAGGCAGAGTTATCGCATCAGCGTTCTAAGCCATACTTGTCTGATTTCTGTCTAAATTCTTGCCCAAAGCTGCTTTCTTTTATGCTGTGTGTATACCCTAGTGCTTTTAGAGTCTGTTTTTGAATTAGCAAATTTCCTGCTTGATTAGCGTAATTCAGTTAGCACAGATAATCTGGTGACATGGGTTATCAAACAAGTCGATCATGATCCTTCTGATTTTTAAAGCGTTTGTAGAAGGCATTGAGGCACTGAAGGGTAAGATTCATAGTGATAGAACTTAGAGACTAAAACCTGTTCTAGCATGGCAAGGCCCCTGTGCACAGTGTGAGCTCCATGAAAATATGGTTTGCAGAGTTGGAATGGAAGATCTTCAGTGAGCTATGATCCCAACCCATTGAGCATCTTCGGGAATGGTGGGGGATTGGAACTCTGATTGCACCCCAGGCCTCCTCACTCTACATCAGTACCTGACTTTCCTAACGACCTTATGGCTGAATGAGCACAAATCCCCACAAACACAATCCAAAATCTAGTGGAACATCTTCCCAGAATAGTGGAGGATATTATAACAAGCAAGCGGGGACTAAATGGGATGTTCAGAAAGCACATACAAATCTTACGGTCATTTTGTCCATTTAGTATATAAAAACATGGAGAACAACCCTGTAAAAATACCAGACTTCACTTTGATTGGCAAGGAAAATTAGAATTTTTTTAAAATCACAAAAATCTCCAAAATACAGTGTTCACCGTGACAAGAGAAAGAAATTGTGAAAAAAAATCAAAAGCAGCTAGATTCTTTTTGGAAATGTGTTGTGTAGCGTATTCTTAGCTTAATGTCATTTTATGGAAATGTGTGAAAATTTCCCCTATTATGAGAGACATTGAGTGATTCCATGCTGCTGTATAAACATTACTGACAAACCAAAAAATGAGTGCGTTTGTGTTTTTCCTCAAAGCGTTGTCACACCTGGCTCACGGTAAGCGTTACACCGGCTTAATTTAAACTCAGCAGGCTTTATAACCACTGCATGAAAAATTTACAACCGCAATCTGTCAAACGCAGCACCTTTTAAAACTGTTAACCAAGAACTTCCCAGAAGAGCTTTCTATAATTTACTGCACTTTCCATCACCCCTGGTACTTAACCTGGGTAGATATTAGAGACCTGGGTGTCAGTGTGGGGGTGATAGAGCTCTATCATCAGTTGGGCGTGGAGGGATGATAATAGACTGAGCTGATAGACGAGAAGGTAGAGATGGAAATACTGTAGCTCTTGTATTCCTTAAAACTCTCTCCAGTTTCTCAAAAACAGTTCAAGTTTCATTTAAGTTCAATGCATTAAATATAAGTTCTACAGCTTAAGGTTTTATCATGCACCTGGGCATCTGAATAGAAATATTAAACTTTGCAGTTTACCTCCTTTAAAACACTAACTAAAACAGCATTTATTCTAATACACCTACCTGAGTGTTTGACGGGAAATTATTTCTAGGAAATATACAATAGAGGAGGATTGATATTAATGAATCCAATGAAGCATTTCACAATCACAGCCGGCTTAGTCATAGAGCCTCATTGGTCTGGAAGAGAATCCAGGTACAATGTCAACTGTAATTTGAATAGCAGGTATTATCCATGCATCAGAGCATTTTTTCCCCCACTGCAAAATAAAACTATGATAAATGAAACGAACTAGTGCAAAAGGCTTTCAAAATATTATTGTAAACTGCAGACAAAATTTAAAGGAGGCAAATTTATATATTTGTATATATGAATTTATATATTTCATTTATACAGAGTGGGGTCCAAATGTCTGATAGTGCTTGTAAAAAAGACAACAATTTTCATTTACATTCATTATATTACTGACAACAGGTTGAGTGAGAAGTGAACTGTATGTATTTTTTTTTTTTGTGCATCCCCTTTACTTTAATTCCCATATGCACTTAAGCTGACAGAGACTCCAAAAGTGGTCATTTTACTTTAAATCCACATGCTTTAATAGACGAGATTAGACACAAAGGAAATGTACATAGTCCAATTCATATGTGTGCTTAGTATTGAATTTTGAAAAAAATAATTTTTCTTTCTGCTAAATATTGTATATAAGTTCTAAAATATTCAGTTCGATTTTTCAGTGAAAACAATGACTGATTTGTTGATTTATTGCTGCTGTTTCCAGCCTTTTAAAATGCTAATTTGCTTTGCTAAAGTCCACAGCAGTCCCTTCCTTCTCACACACTGTGTTTTTTGTTTTGTTTTGCTTTTAACTTTCCCACCATGCATTTAAAAGCTGAATGAAAACTTTAGATATGTCTTCGAAATACCTTTTCTCTGTTGTGAAATGTTCATCGTTGCCTTTCCCAGCGGTCGCCGTTTTGTTGCTGCCATTTCCAGCCTTTGAAAATGCTAATTTGCTCAGCAGCTGTGGAAATTTTTCATTAGGCTCCATTCACAGCTTGATGATGATTGCAAATATGTTATCAATTTTGTTGGATCTGTGTAAATTAATCAGTGGAAGGGGGGATTTTTGTTTATGAAAGCAAACAGTGGGCCCCTGCCAAGCATAGGCTAAATTAATCTCATTCAGCTGTATAAGGGCTAGATTTATTCACACACCATCACCTCTGCATAGGAATATACTGTACAGTGCCAGCATTATTCAAGAAATTCTAAAGAAATGTTCAGCAATACAATGAATGTGGAAAAAGACTGACACTGAGTCAAGTGCACAATGCAAAAAAATTGAATGAGATGAAATTGAATGCTTTGTATTTGAGTCATTTATCCAACCTTGTTAGACATTCCTGAAAAAGGCTCAGTGCTGTTATTCTTTCCAGAGGAGCTTTCACTGAATATTCCTCATAAGGCTACTGATAATGGTGAGGTGTTCTTGGAAAACCTGTTGTCTGCAGTGAAATTCTGGTGATTGGTCAGGAATCCTCAAACCTCTAGCAATTGCACGAATTTCATTAAAGCTGAAAAAAGAATTGTTTTTGCCAAGCAATGAGTTCTAACCTCATGTTTTCTTATTTCCAGACCTCAACTGCCAAGGTTAACATACTGGTGACCGACGTGAATGATAACGACCCCATATTTAACCTTACGCTGCCTCAAAGCCTCACCGTTCTAGAAGAGCGGGCAAACACATTTGTTGGTCAAGTAAAGGTAAGTGCACACCTCAAATGCATTTTCCTAAATCAGTTTATTCTCCCTTCTTTTTCAGACCAGAATTTACTTATATAGTGATTTTCCCAAAGGTCTCCCCAAATCAAACGTAAAGGCGCATGAGGGCATGTGTATTTAAGCATCCGCATGGTGTGACATCTTCACCGCATTATATTGTTCCTCACCATATCATCGCTGTCAGTGCTCATAAGATTGAGCAGCACACTCCTTCTCTGCAGGTGGCTTTAATGAATCCAGCCCTAATCAGCGCCCACTGGGCAGATGGGCAGAGTGCCAGTGGTTTCACCTCGCCCTTCTGTCACACAAGCATGCCTCTTCCAAGCCTCTGCACTCTTTATAATTTTCCCAATTAAATACATTTAATTTAAATAACGTGTCACCTTCGAGGACATGGCGCAATAAGCGGCTTTGTTAAGCTACAAGATGTAATTAGTGGTTGAGATGAATAGGTCTGCACTGTCAGTGCAGTAATCAGAACATCACACATAATGCAGATGTCTATTTATTGAATAAGTTCATTTGGTACATGTCTGAGCCATTGGAAAATTAGACTGGACTCATATAATAACCTTGTAAGAGGGTGTTTTTGTTGTTGTTTAGCCCTCCTCTCAAATACATTGTGCATTTTGTGTGGAAATATGCCATGGCCATACAACCCACTTTGTTTTTGTTACCTGAGCTACAACTCAAAATCCTGGAGAAAGTTGGGACACTGTGTAAAATGTAAATTAAAACAGAATGCAATGATTTGCAAATCTCATAAATACATATTCTATTTACAAGTAAAACAAACAACAACAAAAAAACCATATCAAATGTTTAAACTGAGAATATATACCATTTTAAGAGGAAAAAAAATAGTAATTTTGAATTTGATGGCTGCAAATGTTCTGGGTGTCCTTTGTATTTTTTCGTTTCATGATGCGCCAAATGGTGAAATGTCTAGACTGTAGGCAGTTCATCACTTAGACTCTTCAACTACAAAGTCATGCTATTGTTATAGATACAATAGGAAGTTAGCATTGTCTTTCTCAAATATGCAAGGTCTTCCCTGATAAAGATGTTTTCTGAATGAAAACATTCATTGCTTTCAAATCTGTTTATCTTATGCCATTCAGTATTGATGGAGTTTTTCCCTAATGTGCAAGCTGCCTATTCCACAGGCACTAATGCACTCCCATACCATTAGAGATGTGGCGTTTTGAACTGAGTGCTGATACCAAGCCAGATGGTCCCTCTCCTTTTTAGCCCAGAGGACATGGTGTCCATGAATTCCAAAAAAAAAAAAATCTAAATTTGGATTTAACTGACCACAGAACAGTTTTCCACTTTGCCTCAGTACATTTGAAATGAGTTTTGACCCAGAGAGACTGGCAGCATTTTTGGATCATGTTGCAGCCATTAATTTCAAAATTACCTCAATTATGTCCTCAGTTCAAACATTTTCTATGTACTGTTGTGAATAAAATATGGGTTTATCAGATTTGCAGGTCATTGCTTTCTTTTTTAATAACATTTTACACAGTGTCCCAACTTTTTTGGAATTGAGTTGTTGATTTGACAAACCAGCTGTGTCACATTTGTCTGAAATGCCATGCTGATTATGTATGTAGCAATCAGCAATAAAAATGCAAAAAAATCTATTAAAAACTAATGATATTTTTTGTTATTTTTAGCCATTGCAGATCAAGAATTAATGTTACTTAGCGTGCCAGATGAGAACAAGGAGTGCACTCCTAATAAGCCAGGCGTGTATTTCTGAAATAAAGAGAGTAACATTCTTGGCAGGTTGTGCAGTGCTCTTTTTGTATTTTTTTGTTCAAAAAGATATAGAGGCTTTGTGGTAGTGGTCATGTAATAAACGATAACTAGGTTAGTGTAGGGGAATTACAGAACAGAAAATGAACAAATAAGGAAAAAATAGGTTGAAAATCCAAAAATTTAAAGCAAATCCATTCAGTTCAGGCATTGCACCAGAACTTGAGATGGCCCTGCTGATATTAGAACCGGAACATCATTCTCATCAGAAAGTACTAATACAGTGGGGGAAATAATTATTTGATCCCCTGCTGACTTTGTAACTTTACCCCTTTACAATTAAATGAACGGTCTAGAATTATCAATAATAATAATATATGATGGTATGTTTATTTTAACAGAGAGAGACAAATATATATATATATATATATATATATATATATATATATATATATATATATATATATATATATATATATATATATAAATCTATTAAAAAACATTAAAGAAAGGTTATAAATTAATTTGTATTTGATTCGAGTGAAATTAATATTTGATCCCCTACCAACCAGCAAACATTCTGACTCCCACACACCCAAATTAGTCCTGTCCCTTTAAGAAAGAACTCCTATCAACTTATTATGTGTGTAAAAGACATTAGTCACAGAATCAACCTCTTCCATTCAAACATCTCCACCACAATGGGCAAGACCAAAGAGCTGTCAAAGAACATCAGGGACAAGATTGTAGACCTGCACAAGACTGGAATTGGCTACAAGACCATCAGCAAGAAGCTTGGTGAGAAGAAGACCACTGTTGGTGCGATAAATCAAAAGTTGAGTTAATCACCTTTGCTCTGGAGCTCCATGCAAAATCTCACCTCATGGGGTAAGGATGAGAAAAGTGAGGGATCCTCCAAGAATTACACAGGAGGAGCTTGTTAATGATCTTAAGTGAGCTGGGACCACCGTCACCAAGATAACAATTGGTAACACACCAATGTCTCTCTGCTCTGGAATGCACATGAACGGGCCTGTCAAAAGTTTGCCAGTGAACACATAAATAAACACATGAATGAACACGTGGTCAGAAAAGACCAAAATTGAGCTTTTTGGCATCAACTCGACTCGCCGTGTTTGGAGGCAGAGAAATGCTGAATATGACCCCAAAACACCATTCCCACTGTCAAACATAAAGAAGGAAACATTCTGCTAAGGGTACAGGAAGACTTCATCACGTGAACAGGGCCATGCACTGTAGAATCTTGGATGAGAACCTTCTGGACTCAGCAAGAACACTGAAGATGGGTCGTGGACGGTCTTCCAGCATAACAATGACCATAAACATTCAGCCAAGGCAACAATCTGATGGCCCATTCCAGCCTCGTGCAGGTCTACAAACTTGTCCCTGATGTCTTTTGACAGCTTTCTGGTCTTTCCCATGTTGGTGGAGAGGTTTGAATAGAAGAGGTTGATTCTGTGACTGGTGTCTTTTAAACACATAATGAGTGGTTATTAGGAGTACTTTCCTAAAGGGACAGGACTAATTTGGGTCAGCGAGAGTCAGAATTCTTTCTAATTTAGTACAGAATCAAATACTTAATAATTAATAATTTATAATATATCATTAATTTATAAACCTAACATAACAATTCTAGACTGTTCATTTCTTTGCAAGGGGTAAACTCTCAAAATCAGCAGGGGATCAAATAATTTCCCCCACTGTATATTGTCCAAGGCCACAACCTTAGGTATAAGCCATAACCCATATTTAAGGTAATAAACATAATCATTAGCATGTTTCACTTGGTTCGCTTTGTTAATTTGGCAATTTTATAAATTATTTTCTATCTCTATCTATATAATATTGCTAATACTGCAAATGACCAAAAGTCTGAACTTACTCGACCATCCCATCAATAAGCGTGCTTTTGGAAAATCTCATCACAGAATGACTCCCACCCTCTTTTTGCTGTTCTAATAGTGTAACATATTCCACTGGTTCCACGCTGGAAGAAAGAGAGACAGGAAAAAGTTCACCAAGCAAAGCTTAATTTACTTTTGTTTCACCCCGCTGCTTTCCTATCCAGAACTCATGCTAGGGCTCACCCACAGTCTCTCTGTTCGGGACGCCTTTGCAGCTTGACGTTTGCCGGCGCCCACTCACGGATCGGCCTGCCTTCCTCTGGCATTTGCGGACTTTCACTTTCTTGTGCCCGCCCGAGTTTTCCTTGCGGACCGGCACGTCTTTCCCCCCGGCGCCTGCCCCCGCTCAGTCACAGTTTGCTGACCCTTCCGCTCGTCTCTGCTTGGTGGCTCTCTCTCTCCGAGGCTGGTGTCTAGCTCCTCTTTATTGGCGTCGCCGGACTAAAACAGAGCGCACTGATAAGTCTCATCAGCTGCAGGTGTTACCACTCGTTCCATCCAGCTACGCTCTCCACTCGCTCACCGCTGGCACAAATAGCTTTTCAGCTTTTCAGTAGATTTTAGAGTGTGACTGTGAGGATTTGTGCTCATTAACCCACGAGAACATTAGTTAGGTCAGGTACTGATGTCAGGCAAAGAGGCCTGGAGTGCAGTCTTGGTTCCAGTTTATTACAAAAGTGTTTAGTGGGGTTAAGGTCAGGACTCTTGAATTCTTCCAGTCAGAACTTGACACACCATGTATTCAAGGTGCTTGCATTATGTACTGGGGCCCAGTTATGTTGGTGCATGATTGGAAGAAAACCTCTGAAATCATCTGTTGGCAATATCTTTTGGCACCTATTTCCACCTTGATTGACAGCATGGTAGCACTGTCTATATTATTGCTGCCTCAGTGCTTACAGTCTCTATAGAGTCTCTCTATATTTATGAAGGTTTCTGTAAAGTTCTCTAGCTTCCTCTTAGCCTCTTAGCCTCATACCAGTGGATTGGATACGTGGACGTGTATTTCCAGATGTAGCCACCATAAACCTGAGCAGAATAAGGCAGTTTTCTGTAATAATTAACTTTTGACGTTACTCACAATTGTCTAATTTCAACATGGCTCAATAGTTTATCTGTGTTTTTTAGACCTCCACTTTAAAGATATTTCAGGCTACTCATTTGTAGCCACTTGCTGCTACAAAATGTGGTTGGATTGCATGGCAAGGACAAATCAAAATTAGCATACATACATTTGGATTTTTTTCTTATGGTTACAGTGAATATTTATGCTTTTGTTACCTTTTAGATATATGTTAATTTTTCAAGAAAAGTAATGTGAAAAGAAAGGAATAAAGCTACTTACAAAGGAAGGTGGTGAACAGACTACATCATTAGTGGGATCCTATTGGTCAAACAGCAGAAACCCTGCTTATCAAGAAACAGTACAGGAGGTGATTCTTAACAACAATGATCACCCTGTACAACAATTCCCCCTCTGCATATTATTATGCATTATAGCCTATGCCTAGGATAAGCTCATTGGGCATATGATGAACAGTACACCAGTATTTCACATTCACGTTCACATTCATGTAGATGACTAGTTTATACAATTTTATTTTAACTTTATACCCTATATTAAATATATATTTTATAATTTCTAATGAATTGTTTGTTTATTCAGATTTTTCAAAATATTCTTACTTACGTACGATGTACTGTTTGGTTCGCTACTATGGTCTATCTTCTGAAAGCTTTATTTTGGACATTGTCATGCTTAAATTTAAATTACAACTTGGTTTATATCTTGTGAGAAGAAACTCATTAGGAAATATGGCAAAGAGATGCAACTACTGTGTGAGCGGGAGTGAGCATTTAAGTGGGTTTAAAAAAAAAAAAATAATAATAACCCAGAGCCCCAGGCAGCTTCTATTGAACCGCTCAACAAGGTCGAAGACGTGCTTTATGTGTTTTATACCCAAAAAGTGTTATTGGGAAGCACATTATGAAGCTTGCTTATAACTCCCTAATTCGCCCAGGTTAATCAGGATACTCACTCTTCTTTGGATTGGATTAGTTTTACATGGGGAGGATATGGGGGCTTTATAATAGCAAAATCTGTAATTATTTACAGCTTGTACGTTCATGCATCTGGAAAAATTAAGTATATTTTGTATATTTGTATTTTAAAATGAGAACAATAAAATATGATATTTAAAAGGAATTGTTATAAACAATGTGGCTCAGGAAAGCTATTGATTTCCAAGCATAGGTATAGATTGTAAAAACGTTATGGTCATGTGGCTTACTGATTTGTGCGACCATACAGGGTTATTCTAAAGCAATGAAATATTTAGCTGGCCTCCACATTATGGTTAATGTGCTCTAATTTATTTGCGCTAATCTCATTCAAATAATCTCATTCAGAGATTTTAATCACTATAGACATTGTTTAATTATAATAATTCATAAGTCTGTTAAGCTTTTCCTTTTTTAGTTGATTTAGATAGATAGATAGATAGATAGATAGATAGATAGATAGATAGATAG
>JAAIIK010000048.1:678829-693407 GCA_014706435.1 Silurus glanis | reverse complement strand
ACACACACACACACACACACACACACACACACACACACACACACACAAATACACACACAGTTTGCAATGCAGGTATGCCTGTGCCCACTGTAGCCTTAATATTCTTGGCTGACACAGTGATGCAGTTTTCTGCTGTTGTAGCCCATTCACCCTTATATGATATGCTTTTCTGTTCACCGTGAACATAAAGAATAGCGATCAGCACTTACAACAATACCAGTTCATATGACACAAACAAAACCATCAACCTTGCATCATTGTTGACCTGCATGTGTATGATTTTACACTTTAACCTTCTGCTGCATCATCATTTCTTGATCAAATATGTGCGCAGAGCAAATGGGTTAAGGTGTTCTTAATAAAGTGGTCAGTGGACGTATCGACAGAGTAAATCCTTTCCTCTTTAGCTTGCACACCGAGCTAGATCACTTGACTGCCGCTAACGATCACACACAGCTCTGTTTGAAAGACCCATTAAATTATGTCTGTTCTCAGATAGCAGATAGGAAACGTCAGATCTGTGAAAGTTGTAAGATCAAAGACTTCCTTGGGCAGACATTTTTGTGTGACCTGAGGGCTCAAGATAAGGTAATAAAATCAGAAAAAAAAGAAGGAAAAAAACGCTTTCCAGGATCAAATGTCAACAAGTCGATATTTGCAAGAAGCAGCGTAGGCGGCTGTCGATTTATGCTGTAAACCTTCAAATCAATTTTATTGTTCTTCCGTCTATAATTTATTTATTTATTTTTTCACTTTGCTCCATGCTCCATTTAGCAACTTCGAGGTTTAACCTCTTTTTTAAAAGCGACTATTTGGAGTATATTTTTTCTCTCGTGTATTTATTACATCTTGGGCATTTCTTGTATCGATGAACTCTGACATTTCTCAGGCTAATCACTTCTTTTTGATACGCATATTCAGTTATAACCTTTAAAAAGTTGCCAGAAAGAACCAGACCAATGCCATAAAAGAACCATTTTGGTTTCTCAAAAAACCTTTTAATATATGAACCACTTTTTAGTGACATAAAGAAACTTTTTTGATACTAAAACAAACCATTTTTAGGGTTAGGAGGTCAGGGTATGGGGTTCAGGTTGGAATTAGGGTTGGGGGTTAGAGTGGTAGGGTTTGGGGAATCCTTCGGAAATTCTTTTTTTTTTTTTAGACACAATCCTATTTATATTTTAGAGTTAGAACCTAAATATAATGAACATTTTAAATAAATGGAAAAATGTAATAACATTCAATGTTATTCGCAGTTAAAATATTATTTTTTTATTTATTTAATTACTAACAGTGGTGGGCCATGCATTTCACACCTAGGCCTTCAGTGGTGTCCTTCCTGAGGCAATCCACTTCTTAATACCATCATTATCACACCAAAGCTACAGATATTGCAATATTACAAATAAACACAGTATAACAGAGCGCTGCATCACAGACATGTATCCCATGAAGTGAGAATGAATGCTGTTACTAAAAGCAAGAAATCTAATGAAAATGAACACAATTCAAAAAGTCTCCTTTCACTGCAGCCACAGCTGCACCACTCCGCATACCTCATCTGTAGCAGAAGCATCAATATTAAACTCAGAAATTGAGTCAGATTTTTTTGTGTTTTTGTCAAATCTTTTTCACGCATTATGGTGGTTTCAGGAGGATTTTAAATTAAGGCAAATCATGAGTTTTTGCGCAAATTCTATGGGAAAAACACAAAAGTATGAATAGTTCATGGAAAAAGCTTAACTGTTAACTGTTTTGGCTGACCTTTTCTCACGTTGTCCAGCTTTTCTTGAAAAGGCAGTCTTGTAAATGTCCTTGTAAGAGTTTCTGCGACCAAATCAATTTCCTCACCTCCTTCAGCCACTGCGGAATCCAAAAAAACAGCCATTACATCCACATGAATGTATTTGAGCTTGTGCAGTTTGTAGCAAATGCAGTTTAATAGCTCTGATTAGTGTGCTCTATGACCATCAATCAAAGGACGTGGAAATGCAGACATGTTTGGACATCTTCAAGCTGTGCAAGTTGCGGAGTGAGCAAGTTGCAATCTGACTGGTTAAAACAACAGCTTCCAGCAACATCGATTTGAATCAATATGACACCTGCGGTGTTCACAGTCCTGGCCTTAGAGCAATTTCCTTTAACCCCCGCAATGTGTGACGACTGAAATCTGATTGGATGGAAACTTAAACCGAAATTTACTCAGATACAAGACGCAGCACCGCTGAGAGAAAAGCTATGAAATGAAGAGAATAGACTACTGGGAATAATTTAATACACATTCATGGACAAAAATATATTAAAACCTAAATCGGTGAATCTGATACAGTTTATGCCAGCAGAGAAGGCTTTGCTGGCCCTGACTGCCCGCTACTGATTATTAATTGATTAAACAGTCATATATTTATGACCTGTTCCAATGTATTCAGGCCAAGTGAGATAAAATATGATCAGCTTTAAGATTGAGTGTGAGGAACCTTTCTCTATTCCAAAGAACATTGATTTTCTCCAACTACATTTTTTCCAATCAAGAGTTTCTCAGCTGTTACAGATTCTTCACAAAACCATACATTTATGCAAAGCAGCATTTACAAACCATCATTTTCAAGAGTGTAGGTGAAAAATGAGCTGGTAAAAATCGTTTTGAAATGCTGTCTGACACCTATTTAACTTTTCAAGCTAGTAATATGATAAAGATACCTCCCTAGAAATGACTTTGTAATCAGAGCTTCCCAGTGCCCAGAGGATTTTGGCTATACTCTCCAACACTGTGTGGAATATCTGCCCTTGTTATCTCATTACCTGATCATCACATACCTGTTGTTCTCTAATGTTTTCTCTTCTGAGAGCATGTATTGGGTCTTATCACTGGTTTTCACACGTTTGTAATTTCTAGAATCTCCAGGTGCATATAGACTGTGTGTGTGTGTGTGTGTGTGTGTGTGTGTGTGTGTGGTGCAGCTTCATATAATGCACTGACAAAATTATCATTCCATCAGTGACAGACCTCCAATGACACGAGCTGGGAGGCTTTGCTGACAGCCTTATCTCTCTCAGAGATTAGTGGCCATTCTGTCTGTGTCATGTTCTCCTACACACACACACACACACACACACACACACACACACACACACACACACACACACAAATGAAAGGTTCCTGACTTCCTGGGCTCTTCTCTGAGCTGCAGCAGGACTCAGCACTGCACTTCCTATTGGAATATGAGATCAGCTTGTTCTCTTATTATTAGGTCAGGGTCAGGTGTTTTCAGGCATTTCTAGTAAGGACTTTAGTTCATTTTGAGTTTAGTTAGTTAGACTTTAGTTTAGTGTTAGCATGAAATTTTCCCCACCTCAGGCCTCCTCACCCTACATCAGTACTTGTCTTTACTAACACCCTTACAGCTGAATAAGCAAAAAATCTCCACAAGACAAGCACAATCCAAAATCTAGTAGAACAGCTTGACAGAAGAGTGAAGGTTATTCTAATAGTAAATAGAGACTAAATGTGAAACGGGATGTTTGATAATTCCATACGAAACTTTTGCTCAGGTCTCCACATACTTTAAACTAAATAGTGTATTTAGGACCAAAACACTCTTCTTCTTTTTTCGGCTGCTCCCATTAGGGGTCACCACAGTGGATCATCCGTCTCCATACCCCTCTACATCTGCCTCTTTCAAACCAACTACCTGCATGTCTTTACCACATCCATAAACATCATCCTTGGTCTTTCTCTTTTCCTTCTTCCTGGTGGCTCCATCCTCAGCATTCTCCTACCAATATACCCCATGTCCCTCCTCTGCACATGTCGAAACCATCTCAAACAGGTCTTTTCTCACTTTGTCCCCAAAACATCCTACATGCGCTGTCCCTCTAATAAACTAGTTTCTAATCTTGTCCATCCTCGTCACTTCCAATGAAAATCTCAACATCTCCAGCTCTGCTACCTCCAGCTTCACTTTCTGTCTTTTACTCAATGCCACTGTATCTAAACCATAAAACATCGCAGGTCTCACCACAGTCCTATAAACTTTTCCTTTCACTCTTGCAGATACTCTTCTATCACAAATCACTCCTGTCACTCTTAGGTACCTAAACTCCTCCACCGTCTCCATCTCTTCTCCCTGCAACCGAACCACTCCACTACCCTCCCTCTCATTCACACACATGTACTCTGTCTTACTCCCACTGACTTTCATTCCCCTTCTCTTTAGCGTGTACCTCCAGCTCTTTAGGCTCTTCTCAACCTGCTCCCTACTGTCACCACAAATCACAATATCATCCGCAAACACGATAGTCCACGGAGAATCCTGTCTGACCTCATCCGTCAACCTATCCATCAACACTGCAAACAAGAAAGGGCTCAGAGTTGATCTTTGATGTAGTCCAACCTCCACCTTAAACCAGTCTGTCATTCCTACTACACACTTCACTGCTGTCACAGGACCAAAACACTATTTACACTAAAAACTATGTACATGAATAGCATTTGCAATAAGAAGTAAATATGAACATGGGCAAATGAGACATTCATGACTTAGTAATGTGTGGGAATGAGAAGATTGAGAGTAGCCACACAGTAAAAAGCATAATCATTGTGCTGTGTGCCACAACTGTTGTGTGTACTTGCTCGCTCCCTCTCTTTATACAGTACATCACGAAACTCCAACAATAAACATGAGTTGTGACCGTAAGGCAACATCCACATACACACTACAATCAACATTAGCAAGCACATGAGAAAGAAACGCACAGAAAATAGATCTTCATTAGTGCAACACATTAGGTGACAGATTCATGTGATTTGTGCCACATTGCATGTGTAGCAGCCTGCAAAAACATTTTTTTTCACAATGTCTATTAAACTGGCTTCTTATCTACCTAATTGTTTTCTTTTCAGAAAGCCCAGACATGTTTAAAAAGATAATATCACGTCATTCATATTTATCATCAAGTTTAGGGACTTTGTTTAATTTGTAATATTTAATTAAATGTCAAAAACCCAGTATTTTTGCAAGACCTTGCTTTTATACATTTTTGCAAAAGAGACATTGACATTTGGCAGATTTTCCAATTCTCCACACATTTACCCAGCATTGCATGTTTAAAACTCCTGCTTTTAAGATTTCCCCGGTTTCAATAAGCTGCCACTATTGGGGCCCCTGAGCAAGGCCCTTAACCGTATGTGCTCCAGGTGAGCTGTATCATGACTGACCCTGCTTTCTGTCTTTCTTCATTTAGGCTCGAGATGCAGACATGAACTCAAACATCACCTACCGTATCAGAACGATAGAAGCCAGGAGGCTGTTTGAGCTCAACCCTGTTACAGGAGAGCTAAAGGTGTTGTACACACTGGACTTTGAGAAGCTTGCTCCTGAGGAGACCACACACACATTTATAATGGAGGCAGTGGACCACGATGGGAGTATGCCACCTGGTTTAGCCACTGTTACCGTCACGATAATGGTAAGCT
Source organism: Silurus glanis (assembly GCA_014706435.1). Taxonomy (NCBI): domain Eukaryota; kingdom Metazoa; phylum Chordata; class Actinopteri; order Siluriformes; family Siluridae; genus Silurus; species Silurus glanis. The sequence goes on along the minus strand of JAAIIK010000048.1, from coordinate 687,928 downwards.
TTCTTTGGCTTAGTACCACACAGTACTGGTATAATTGACTGCAAAACAGTGCAGTTTCACACTTGCTTTAGTAGATTATCTCACTAGATGTTGGATGATGTAACCGCTGTAGTCATAATGGCTCTCTCGCTTGAAAAAAATACACAAAAATCCTTCATAAAAGGGCTACAGTGGAATTGTATTAGTTTAATGGAACCTGTAATGGAGCCTGTGGGATCTACTGGTAATATGTTGCCTTTTATTGGTGGCATGCTAGAACAGTAAATTCCATCAAGACCGATAGAACTTGTAAATCACGTGTGTGTCTACTGAATACAGGAAGGAACCATTAGGACATCACTAAGCATTTAGTTTCCAGTTTCCATGTGTGGGAGAGCTGATGGTTCAGGGGAAGGAAAACCACTCAGGACAGGACCGGTTCCGAACAAATCGGTTTATTTAATCGATCAGTGCTTTATTCACACGCTCGCAGGCACACTCTCTCTCCAGCACACACTCTCTCCGGCACACACTCTCGCTCCTCTTTATGCACTCCCCCTGATCACTGCAAGAGAGAGAACATTCATTAGTCAAGATCTCCCTCATGTGTGTCATTTCTACGCCTTTCTGCTCCCGGCCTCGCCCTCCATTCACAAACCGGCACTCAGCCACGCCCCCGCTGCCACAGCATGCTTTGATTATAATGATTGAATGATGCGCACAAATGCAAAATGTAATGAAAGCTATATGATAACGGTTGTAATAGTTAGCAGTTAGCAGGAAAATCACCCTTTAGATGAATGCTTCATATTGAGTGCTGGCATGTCCCATGTTTTTTTTTTAATGTCTGTATGTAGACGTGATTTCTTTGCTTTCTTGTCATGTCTTCACCAATGTTCAGTTGGTTCTTGTTTTTTTCCCTTAAATTACCTTATTGCTCATAAATGCTTACATATTTAAGCTATTGATCAGTCTAAGCATTTATGCCCCACCTTTCAATTTTGTTTCTTGTGAAGTATTTGCTCCGTTTTTGTCTTTGTACTCTAGACAATACCAAGCCTGCTTATTTTGTGATTGCCTTTTTCAATATTGACATCTTTTGAAAATCATATTCCCAATTCAAGCAAAGTCCAGTGTTTCGGGATTAAAATTGCCTGAATCGCTTCTGTTTATCATTACTTTAATTCTGCCTTATGATTTAGAATCATTCATAGTTGTAAAGAGTACCTGAAAATCATACTTGATTAAAAGTATAGATACGTTACTGCAAAACTTGTTCCATTACAAGTTTAAGTCACCAATTCCAATATAACTTCTTAGAGTATTTGATTTAAACAGAACTTGAGAATTTTACTCATATTGAATGTAGGCTCAAAGATGCACTAGTTCTCAACACCAAGACACATGTGAAAAGCCAAAAACTGTTGAATTTGTAAGGTTTTATTTCTTAAAATACAAATCAAATTGTACACCTCGACATTGCATTACCCCAAGATCACAACAGCCTCTTCAACATGCCAGAATGTAACCAAGATCAAACAAGTCAGTCAAAAAAATAAGACAAAGGTTTAAAGCAACCTTTTAAAAAGGTAGCTGTCTTTAACAAATAAAATTACAGTATCACAAAGTAGAAGAGCCATAATATTTAATAGACAAATAAAATGTAAGTAAATAATTTTAGATTAAGTAAAACCAAATATTTAAAGTTGACTGTGAATGATGCACCTCTCAGTCTCAGAGAGGACTAAAATGTTTATTCATCTTCAACAAAAGCTGGTTCTTACATTTTTGGGAATTTATTTCGACTGAAAATGAAGCCAGCAGTGCTAAAAAATTGCTCACACTGGGTAGAGGAGTGTTGAGCCTTAATGGCATCTTTAACATAGGTGCAAAATGTAATTGTGACGTTATCGTCAATTGAAATACAGTGAAGTAAAAAAGTACAGTACATATTGAATCCTAAATGGAGTTGAGTAGAGTGTAATGTTGCTTATATCATTGATACTCCAGAAACTAGAAAGTAGCCAAATATTACTTAAGTAAAGTAATGTAACTCAAATACTTTACACCACTGGAATTATTTGCACTTTCTGCATTAAAGACAATGTTTCCTGCATTTGCATCTAATTGTGTCTTTCTTAAGTGACAGCTGATTGTTTGTAATGTTATTTGTATCGGAAACCATTAGGATTTCTGGTATGGTTTCAATATATATATATTTTTTTTCCAGTAGAGTGTTCTGTGTGTATACCATTGATATAACTATTGTTGTAGTATTATACAATAATACCATGATTATTTCCCTGAATTGCATATCTAACCCTATTGGCCATTAGCTGTAAAGCAGTAATATAAAAGCTCCATATGCTGCGAGTGCAAGTGGCCATTCATTCTCCCACATTTTTCTCAGCACCATAGTTTCCCGATACCGAAAGAATTCTGAAGATGAGACATCAGACCCATGATGAATGCCAATTAGTCCTCAGTGAAGGGCAGCTGCTGGGTTCAGTTCTAGCGACTGAAAGAGAACACTGTTGTGATATTTTTCACAAGTGGATTGATATTCCTAAGGCCTTCCCTGCTCATTTTTCTTACTCCTCAGACCATTTCTCAATTTCTTTTTTTAATCTTGATAAGGCTCGCTTCATCAGCCATAAACAAGATTAGCCATATTTTTTTTTTTTTTTTTTTACTTTTCAAAAGCTCCTGATTTTACCTCATGTGCAAAGGTTTTTTTTGTTTTTTTCTTTTCTTTTGGCTCCATTCTGTTTGGCTTCTGTTTGTGTCACAGGAGTTTCCCTCTTAGCTCATTTCATCACACTGACTAAGCCGAGCTGCTTGACGAGGCAGCGAACATATTATGTTCCCTTTTAGTCTCAAAAGAACAGCTAATTGTCTCTTGCAGATGAGTTCTGGGACTGTTTATTAATTTTCTCCTCCTTTCAGGCTGCAGTTAATTGATAATTAGTTGCTGCCGGAAAATGAGAAAGACCAAGTCTGGGCAGTCGATGAATGTGTTACCTGATGCATGGAGGCTGAGTAATATCAGAGTGATTAAGATGTGATAGTGCCCCTGGGGTGCAGGTCTTGATGAGCAAAGCTATAACCGGAAGACTAACACCACCGGAGCAGCTCGCTACGCTTTTTTTTTTCTGTCTAACACAATGAAAGGCCTATATGTTTTCTCATCTCTGACAGGAAATCACACCTGCAGATATGAGGATATGGAAAAAATAGAAGAAAAAAAAAACCTACAGCAGTTTCATTTCAAAGTGCACTCAAATACCCCATTACTTTCGACACACGAGTAAACAGCTCAGTTTTATTAGTCAAGAGCTCAGATCATCATCCCAAGGACATCTTGGAAAGGCTAACTCCTGCAGGAGGGGCCATGGTGTGTGTATGTGGGGGAGGGGTGTGTAATTTAGGTAGCTGAACTGTGCTGGCCTCTTCTTGGTCTGAGAGAAGTGTGTTGTATTGAAGGCGAGAGGACCGAGCCATCCGCCTCATCAGCATTCGTTTCACAATGCCGTGCTTCTCAGATCCTACACCAAGTCCTCCACAAATAAACTTCTCAGTGAAAAGTCACGTCCTCCACGCTTCCCCTTCAGAACAGATTCTTCTTCGTCTTCCTCTTCTGCTTTATCTTCTTCTTCTTTCTAGTGCCACTGACTTTTATGTTCTTTGCATTCTGAAAAGCTATAATTATCTCTCATCCAGGTAAAAAAAAAGAAGAAAAAAACATTTCCCAAGGCACACAAAACCATGTCACATCCTTAATGCTGTTCATGATCTGCTATTGAATAAATGCCATTTTTGTTTAGTGCAGCGGAGGCACGAGGTAATGGGGTCCTGCTCATACGAGGGTTTAGAGTTGCAATTGCCAGCTTGGCTGAGAGAGAAAGAGAGAAATAGAGCAGAGGAAAGGTGGTATAAAGGTGCCATAAATCAGGTTTTCATTCTGTTCTCTGTGTTTTTGCACAGGACATGAACGATTTTTCGCCCGTCTTCAGCCAGAGCCTGTATAAAGGCATGGTGGCACCCAATGCAGCCAAAGGGACCATCGTGACCACTGTGCATGCTGAGGACCAGGACACCACGGTAGGGGTGTGTGTGTGTGTGTGTGTGTGTGTGTGTGTGTGTGTGTGTCTGTATATGCCTTTTTCCCTATCCACACTGACTTTTGGGTGCGAAAGTGAGATCATGTTGTTTCCAGCAAGAAAACTCACGTGTGCGGAGAGCTCGGTGACAGGATGCGCATGTGGTAAGAATAGCAGCATTTGTACAGCTTGTGATGTACACAGGACCATGTCTTTTGGCACACCGATTTATAAAGGTCGGTGCTCCCTGTGACTGTGCGTGCAGCCTTGTCCAGCTGACTGTTGCCGTGTTACAAAACTGTTCTCGAAAACCTTTGAGATCACCTCATATTTATGAATTTCCAAGCATTTTTCTGAACACATTCATTAAGTGACATTTTACTAGTACTTTCTAATACTATTTTGACACACTTTTTAGAAACAGCATTATGTAACCTCGAGTGTTGAACAGAGTTTGGAATTTTCTTTTTGGATTTGCGGGAGAAAAAAAGAATTTTTTACATCATTCATACTAACAGACTTTCTCTACATGACACGAAACAGGTATTTAACCTGCTTAGTGTTCTTGACCGGGGCAACCAATCAAACCACTTACTATCTCTATCTTTACTACTCTATATCAATTACCTAGTGTGCGACACTATTGTCAAACACTATTCAGTATGCATATAATACTCTGAGGAGATGATACACACAGCTCTTTGGTTAGTGTGTAAACAGAAAGAGCAATGAATGCTACCATTCCTGCTACAAAGTGGCAAACAAATCTCTATAAACTAATCCCCCACCTCTTTAAACACACAGAACTGTACATGTCCCTCAGGTTAGTACAGTATGACTGTAAGCAACTGATTTAGCTTTTGGTTTCTCAACATTTCTTTAAAGCGAGTTTCTGTGCCTTTTTCCCAGCACTATTCGCAAGGCGTTGTCAAGATAATGAATATTAACGAGCATGCATGCACTTCTTTTATGAATATTGATCACTAGTACACAGGGTAGTACACAGGGTAGTACACTAGATGCCAGGAAAAGCAATACAGCAATCGAGCATAATATACACTCATCAGCCATTTTAATAGGAACACCTGCATGCTGCTTATTAGGCATTGTGATAGCAGTACGGCATTGTCACATTGGTGTTGGTGCAAGACAAGCTGTTTTTTCTGCATTCCAGAATCTGATAAACCTCTGGAATTTTTATAAAAAAAAAATCAATGAGCAGGAGTTGGAAATGCCTTGTTTTTGAAAAAAAAAAGGTTGCCTGGTTCAAAACTGACATGAAAGCTACAGAAATGTAGCAACTCTACACCCATACTGAGCAGAAAACCATCTCAGCTGTATGGGTGTCTTTATTACAGAGGCCTGAAAATGTATAAAAACATGATTTTTGGAGGACCACTTGAAATTTGCTTCAAATCAATTTTTTTAGGGGAATGAAACAAAAATATCGGAACATAAGAGACAGAATCATGAACTTACAGTGTGTGTGTGTGTGTGTGTGTGTGTGTGTGTGTGTGTGTGTAAGTGCAGTGTTACTTTTCCTTCTCTCCAGATAGCATTTCAGTCAGAACGACTCTAAAAACAAATTAATCTCTGTGTATTCAAGCCTTACCAGCTTTACTCGAATATCAAACCATTTAGCCACATTATGATGTGCTTGCTATGTCTGGCTTTCTCTATCAAGCATGAGCAATAAATGTGGGTCTTATAAGTCAGAAAATCTCAATCTTTGTAGCCATAACTGCAAAATAGCATCAGTGGGCCACGTTTGTAAATGTTTCTTTTATGAACTTTATTGAAATGTGTACATTAATGTAATTAGTCTAGTTATTAGAGCTATAATAATTCTGGTTCTGGGTTACTGATCACAAGGTCTGGGGTTTAAGCCCTGATAATGTCAACCTGCTCCTCATGGGCCCTTGAGCAAGGCTCTTAACCCTCTGTGTTCCAGAGGTGCTGTATCAAGGCTGACCCTTCGCTCTGACCCTTGATCTGAGGTTCCTACTCTTTGCTTTTCAATGAAAAGAAAGAAGTTCACTGTGCTGTAATGCACATACGACAAGTAAAAATCCCTGTTACCCCCTTTTAATCTTTTCCCTAGGCTATGCTATGTTTGGTTTTATGGCTTCTTTAAGAACTACTGATTTAAGTGGCCTGTAAATATTATTTTAATAGTATCAATATTCAAAGAGGTAAAGTTTTTGTAGGTGGTACTACAAAAAATTATGGATTTGAACCAAATCACTATGTTCCGTACACACTCAATCCCTTGTTCATGATTCCCTATTACTTGTCCATACCATCATCCTGAGCATGTTTCTTCATGCCACTGTGACTCCATCAAGCATCAGTTATGCACTGCATTGGTAAATACTGATTACATTAGACTTCTTGTGTCTTTTCATATAAAGAGGTCCTCGATGTGATACATATTTAATCATACATTCTTGAAACAGTATAATCATGTAACTAAACTTAATCAAACCCACTCTCCAAAAAATGTTTCTACTAAGCACAATGTTAAGCAAATTAGTAGTGTACTAGTGCATTAGCTTGTAAAAATAAATAAATAAATAAATAAATAAATAAATAAAAAAGCTGGAACAGATTTCTATTAATCCACAAGGTTTGGTGTTTGGATGAACTTTTTTTTTTTTTTTCTAATGACCTACACGTTACAGAGTGTCAAATCAGCCAAATAAGTGTAGCATAGACTGACACTAATAGCACAAAACACATCCACGCATCAGTGCTGACATCACCTTTTTTGTGTAGGTCAATGTAATTAGATGAAACCACAATGCAGAGTCTCTGTGGTGCATTCAGACAACAGTTTCCAGCTGAAAGGATTAAACCAAATTGCACAATCATTATTAAGTTTAAATAACTTTACTTTATAACTTAGAATGTTTGAATACATTAAAACCGGAAACCCGAGGCATATCAGAGAAATGGAATTGCATCAAGACATGACTGTGCTGTCAGTTCCTCCTCGTATAATCATGCTAACTCCCAGCAGAGTTCAGAAGAGCACAAGCATCTCCAAACCGCTTTTTGTCACCATTGTCTGGGCTGAGAAAACACAATACACTGTACCTGTGCATGCAAATGTCACCCACTGTGAAAAAAAAAAAAAAAAACTGCTCTGAGCACTCCCTGCACCCACGAATGACATTTGCCCAGACTCAGTAGCTAAATGTGCAATGGTGCGTACCACACGGGTAAATGTCTCTTTTATTCATAAATTACAAGCCATGGCAGTGAAAAGCACTGCTTAAAAGTGCACTGGTTCCCTTTCAAGAACTCGAGCGTCTCATTCCCTCAGGGAACTAGGGTTACATACGTAACCAAGAGACGTTCCTTCTGCTTTGGATTAGGCATGCCACTTTGGATCAGGCTACTGATGCGAAAGTCCACTGATACTAATGCTTTTTATTGTAGATCTACATGCTCTGTAGTATTGTAATACTGGATTGCAAGCATTATGCAGTTGATAAGATCTTTCATCCAGCCATCTTTTAGACACATCCAGAATACCTTTACAGACCATTATGCGTGCACACATATTTTCACATCTAGAGGTCATTTAATAAAAAACAATCCATTGATTAACATTAAAGAAACTCAGGCAGACATGAGAAGAACCATTGTGCTAGCAGATTCTTTTGTCTTCAATGCTGATTTCATACGTTCTATTTTGTTAACGAATTTTAAATTCTTAGAGTGCCCTTGGATTCGGCACCTTTGGTTGAGGTGCAGTATACAGGTAGGTACGTGACAGCTTATCGGTTAAGACGTTAGACTTCTGTTCGGTAGGTTAAGTTAAAATCCCAGCAAAACAATGCTGCCATTGTTCGGCTTTTGAGCAAAGCCCTGATTGCTTAATGATATAATTGTAAGTTGTCGAGTAAGAGAAAGGCGAGAGAAAGTGTGAGGATGTATTGACAAAAACATTAGAACAAAAATTGACAAAGCAATGATACAGATATAACTATCTAGCAATGCCAATGTAAACAAACTAATCTAGGAACACAGCAAATAAGGAAAATCTAGGGCTAGCATAGAAGAATTAACCAGGCTATGAGAAGTTCAAGCATATAGCAGTCCTCAACATGAACAGAATTAGCAGAGGTTATCGCTAATACACAGATATGTAGCAGCTGAGATGCATGAAAAGACAAGACTAGGCATATCGGGGTCAGGTTATGACTGTGCAAACATGAAAGAGAGGCATGAAAATGTAGAAAACATGGAAGAGGCAAGGCTTCGCTACAAGAGTGTGCTTGAGAAGGTTTGTTAAAGGAGTCCTTTGTTGGACCCTCGATTAAAAAGGTGGAATATTTGTTGCATGCTATAATATGCTGGGCTACAGGGAGCAGGAACAAGCTACACCCCTTTACAATTAGGTGTCGGGGTCTTCTTTTTAATTTTCGTTCTTTTTTTATAACCATAACCCTGCATGTGCCAGTTTATTTGTTGGATTGATTATGATGTGCTTATGATAAAGGATAAGTTGTAAGAAGTTATGCATATTATTGCACACAAGCAGCCACTTTGTTCTGTTAAAAAGATACCACAATATTTTAGACACAATTTACTTTTGTTTGCATGTTTGTTTGTCACAAAAACTTATTACATGATAGTTTTATTGCAGAGAAGTTTTTTCCAGTAAGTCTTTGGCCTACTGGTAAGCCTAATGGCCTCCAATTATTCAGATAATCTTATGCCTGTGCGAATGATTATGATTATTTAAGATTATCTGTTCAGGTCTTTGTTTAAATGTTAATGAGGTGAATTCGCTAGCATTTTCAAAATCCGATGTTTTGCATGCAGCATCCAGGGACAGGCCTGAGAAAGTAGCAACAGAGATTCTATTATTCTATTATAAAATCTATTATTCATAACTCATTGCTCTGATTATTAAGCACTTTTGCAAGAAGATGCAAAGAAATACTAAACTAAAATTAATAAAAGACTTGTTATATATATATATATATATATATATATATATATATATATA